>JAPXFQ010000336.1:0-340486 GCA_028564705.1 Apricaphanius iberus
AGGAGTGAAGAATAATAAGGGACTGCCCATGCAATTGCATGGAGGCAGTGCAATACATTGCTTTGCAATGGATTTGCACTGCCTCCATGCATTGCATTGGGCCGTCCCTTAATTATATAAATGTTGACCAATGAAAGTCAGAAATTCCTTTTCATCCATGCTTCAACGGAATTATTTAAAAAATAAATGCATGAAACAGGCTGGACAAAAATGATGGTACCCCTAGAAAAGAATGAAAATAATGTGACCAAAGGGACATGTTAATCCAAGATATGTCCACTAATCAGCATCCTAGGTGTCTACAATCCTGTAATCACTCAGTGGGCCTATATATAGGACTCCAGGTAGTCACTGTGTTGTTTGGTGACGTGGTGTGTACCACACTCAATATAAACCAGAGGAAGCAAAGGAAAGAGTTGTCTCAGGAGATGAGAAAGAAAATCATAGACAAGCATGTTAACTGTAAAGGCTATAAGACCATCTCCAAGCAGCTAGATGTTTCTGTGACTACAGCTGCACATGTCATTCAGTAATGTACGATCCATGGGACTGTAGCCAACCTCCCTGGACGTGGCTGCAGGAGGAAAATTGATGACAGATCAAAGAGACGGATAATCCAAATGGTAACAAAAGAGCCTAGAAAGACTTCAAAATAGATCCAAGCTGAACTTTATGCTCAAGGAACATCAGTGTCAGATCGGAACATCCTTCGCTGTTTGAGCCAGAGGACAAATCATTAAAAAAAACAGACTGGAGTATGCCAAACTACATGCTGACGAGCCACAAAGCTTCTGGGAGAATGTCCTGTGGACAGATGAGACAAAAATGTAACTTTTTGCCAAGGCACATCAGCTCTATGTTCACAGACGGAAAAATGAAGCATATCTAGAAAAGAACACGGTCCCTACTGTGAAACATGGGGGAGGCTCGGTTATGTTCTGGGGCTGATTTGCTGCATCTGACACAGGGTGTCTTGAATCTGTGCAGGGTACAATGAAATCTCAAGACTATCAGGGGATTCTAGAGAGAAATGTGCTGGCCAGTGTCAGAAAGCATGGTCTCAGTCGCAGGTCACGGGTCTTACAACAGGAAAATGACCCAAAACACACAGCTAAAAACACCCAAGAAGGGCTAAGAGGAAAACACTGGCCTTCTATGAGCCCTGATCTCAATCCTATTGAGCATCTTTGGAAGGAGCTGAAACGTGCTGTCTGGAAAAGGCGCCTCTCAAACCGGAAAAAACTAGAACAGTTTGCTCATGAGGAGTGGGCCAAAATACCTGCTGAGAGGTACAGAAGTCTCATTGACAGTTACAGGAATCATTTGATTGCAGTGATTGCCTCAAAAGGTTGTGCAACCAAATATTAAGTTGTGGGTACCATCAATATTGTCCAGGCCTGTTTCATGCATTTATTTTTTAAATAATTCCGTTGAAGCATGGATGAAAAGCAATGTCTGATTTTCATTGGTCAACATTTATATAATTTTTATTTATTATTACTTTTGTCAGATTAAAGTTATTTCTGTGAGCATTATGAGTTTTTCTTTGATTTAATGAAGGGTACCAACAATTTTGTCCACGTCTGTATACTGTATAGAGGAGATCATGTAATTGTCTGTGGGGTCATGGTGGAGATGATCTCCAGCTTCAAGTTTCTGGGGGTTCAAATATCTGAATATATAAGATCGACCGTATTGCTTCTGCAAGAGTGAAACCAACAACCTTTGAATTGTGCTTTAGAGGAAGAATCAAAGACATAAGCAACTTTTCCAGTGGCACGGTACAAAGCAAGCAGACATAATGGATAACATCAGGTATGTGGATTGTTTGGTTGCTGACAACGGGGTAATACAAATGGCAGTGAGAATTATTGACTGGTAATTCTCTGCTCGTAGTGATAAAAAAAACAATACTGAAGTTATTCCATCCGACTAACATTCTGTTCTCACTCCTGTCCTCTGGAAGGAGATACATAAGCATGAGAACAAGATCAGAGTAGAGAATAGTGGGCTGTCAGTCTTTTAAATTTGACTTGCTATGTGCAATTCAAAACATCTTATTAGAGCTTTTTAGGCAGCTTAGGCAGAGAGACCCAGACTTCCCTCTCCAAAGCCACTTGGGCGAGCTCTTCCTGGGGAATGCCAAGGTGTGCAGGCCAGCTGAGATACAAAATCCCTTTGGCATGTATTGGGTCTTCCTATGGGTCTCCTACCAGTGACCGGAACACCTCAATGGGCAGGTGTCCAGGAGGCATCCTAATCAGAAGCTCAAGCATACGCAACTGGCTTCTCTTGATGTGGAGGAGCAGCGGCTCTACTCTGAGCCCTTCTCAGACGTACAAACTTCTCACCCAGTGTCTTAGGGCTTGGCCAAACATCATATGGAGAAAACACATTTCAGACACTTGAATTTGCAATCTCGTTCTGAGGGTAGGAACGTAAATCGACAGATAAATGGAGATGTTCACTAGCTCTCTCTTCACCACATACCTGGCAAAATCCTCTTTGAGTGCTTTTCTAGTTTCCACTGTTAACTTTGTTTTCTCTCCCTGATTTTTTTTTCTACATAGAAGCTATACCTGGTAGCTGCTAAGCTGTGATGTGTTGTTGGAGAGAGGGCATCTATGGAGAAAAAATAGACTCTCAAGATCTGTGTGCGTAACACCGTATTTGTAACTTGTTTCAACCCGTTTGTGTGTAACTTTGGGTACTTGTATGTTTAAAACCAGATTTTTAAATGGTAAACATATTTTGTGTGTTACATGGGGTACTTGCAAGTGTTTGGTAAGATGTATGCACAAATATAAAAAAATACGAGTAGAAGACCCATTTACACACGCACAATTTCAAATTACACTAACTTAAAACTAACTACGATTTCAAAATGGCTCCTACCCATCCAAATCATTAAGAACGTATGCACCAGTCACCAGATACACAGACAAAACCACATTTACGCATAGATCAGAGATGCAACTGTACAAAGGGTTTTTGGACTAATTTCTAGTCTGGAGATTTGTGTGTACATGATGCGTTTAAATGCTGGTAGAATGCTGGATCATCTAAGTATTATTTGCTTTCCCTCTTAACATGCTGCTGAGGTGAAAAAATATATAACCATCTTTTAGTTCAAATACATTGGATACTTTTAAAAATTCTAAAATTGTTTCAATATACATGTATGGGAAAACTTTGTGCCATAAAAAAATTCATTAATTTTGAGAAGTTTGATTGGTATTTTTATATCATTCATCCATCCATCCATTTTCTTAACCGCTTAATCCTTAATGGGTCGCGGGGGGGCTGGTGCCCATCTCCAGCTGTCAACGGAAGAGAGGCGGGGTACACCCTGGACAGGATGCCAGCCCATCACAGAATATTAAATAATTTGCCTTGAAAATGTGTACAAATGGGTAGTGTATAGGATTTTCCATGCAGCTTTGAATCTAATACAGGTGTGGATGGCAGCCTCCCCTTAGAGACAGATAGCAGCAGAACAGTGTGTGCGTTCATAACACGGTATGTTTGATGTTGTGATTCACTCATTTATGTTTGTGTTTAGTCCTGGGTGTATTTGGATTACTTAGCAGTATTTCCCTGCTTCTTGTTAATGTGGTAATGCAGAGTGGCAAATCATCAGAATCAGAATCAGCTTTAATGGCCAAGTATGACACATACAAGGAATTTGACTCCGGCAACTTTTCTCTCCAGTACAGAACTTAAATAAGTGAAATAAAAAAGGAAATAAAAGTAAATACGAATAAATAATAAAGGATAATATGTACACCAAACCGGGGTTATTGTACAGTGAGTATATACAGCAGGCCAGAGTTATAGTTTATTGTTCATGTGAATGGACTCACACTCTGTGACTATTCAGAGTTCATCAGAGCGACAGCCTGGGGGAAGAAACTGTTCTTGTGTCGGGTGGTTTTGGCGTACAGCGCTCTGTAACGCCGGCCTGAGGGGAGGAGCCTAAACAGGTTGTGGCCAGGGTGTGAGGGGTCAGTGGTGATTTTTCTGGCCCGCTTCCTGACCCTGGCCCGGAATAGGTCCTGAATGGAGGGAAGATCAGTACCTATGATCCTCTCTGAGGACCTGACTGTTCTCTGCAGTCTGTCCTTGTCTTGCCTGGTGGCGGATCCGAACCAGACAGAGATGGATGAGGTCAGGACAGACTGGACTATTGCTGTGTAGAAGATGGTCAGCAGTTCCTGAGGCAGGTTGAACTTTCTGAGCTGACGCAGAAAGTACAGCCTTTGCTGGGCCTTCTTCCTTATAGAATCTATGTGGGAGGTCCACTTCAGGTCCCGTGTGATGGTGGATCCTAGGAACCTGAAAGACTCCACTGTGGGGACGGACCTGTTGGTGATTATGAGAGGAGATGTTGATGGGGGTCTCTTCCTGAAGTCCACTGTCATCTCCACAGTTTTGAGCGGGTTTAGCTCCAGGTGGTTCTGACTGCACCAGAGGACCAGCTGTTCCACTTCCCTTCTGTACGCAGACTCGTCGCCGTCACGGATGAGTCCAATGACGGTGGTGTCATCTGCAAACTTCAGGAGTTTCACAGAAGGGTCTCTTGACGTGCAATCAGTGGTGTAAAGGGAGAAAAGCAGTGGGGAGAGAACACATCCCTGGGGGGCGCCGATGCTGAGGGACCGGGTGCTGGATGTGAAGTTACCCAGTTTCACCTGCTGCCTCCTGTCAGTCAGGAAACTGGTAATCCACTGGCAGGTGGAGGGAGGCACGGTGAGCTGGGACAGTTTTTGGTGGAGGAGCTCTGGGACGATGGTGTTGAATGCAGAGCTGAAGTCCACAAACAGGACCCGAGCGTAGGTACCTGCAGAGTCTAGGTGGTGCAGGATGTAGTGGAGAGCCATGTTGACTGCGTCATCCACTGACCTGTTTGCTCTATAGGCGAACTGCAGGGGGTCTAGCAGGGGATCCGTGATTTCCTTCAGGTGGGACAGCACCAGTCGCTCAAAGGATTTCATGACCACAGATGTCAGGGCGACTGGTCTGTAGTCATTTAATCCTGTGACAGGGGACTTCTTGGGAACCGGGATGATGGTGGAGCGTTTGAGGCAGGAGGGGACCTCACACAGCTCCAGGGAGTAATTGAAGATCTGAGGCTATGTCCAAACTAAGCTGATAAGGTTATACGGGGAGTTAGACGCCTAATGTTATCCACTCAACATGAGCATTTATGCCACGTTAAGGTCCCATGATTGCGCAATCCCATACCGACCTGTGCAAATACTGGGCATGCGCGAAAAGACGCACGGAACACGCGTATAATCTACGTGACGCCAGCGCCTACATAATATATACAAGAAGCTCTACAGCACAGTACATATCTGCTTGTCCCGTTAACCGAAGAGAACAATAGCTGCTCAGAAGAAGAGAGAGTTTTTGGTGTGGACAGACGATGAGATCGATTTATTACTCTTCGCTGTTGTCTTTGTCTGTAGTGTCGTATTGTTATTGACGCAGCATTCATTTCCTTTCATTATCCGGGGAAGCTGTCCACACATTTAGCCGTTGAATTAAGATTTACACGGCTCTCTTACCCGGCTAATAGTTATCCGGCCACAGACCTTAAAAGACGTCGGGTTAGTGTGGACGATAGGGGGGTGTAGACTAAATAATTATATGTTTAAGGCATTATCCGGCTTAGTGTGGACGTGGCCTGAGTGAAGATGGGAGCCAGCTGGTCAGCACAGACTTTCAGACAGGACGGAGACACTCCATCAGGACCTGATGCCTTCCTAATCCTCTGTCTCTGAAATAGTTGTCGCACATCCTGTTCACAGATCCTCAGCGCAGGCAGGGGGTCAGGTATGGGCATGGTTTGGGGTGATGCTAGGCCTTTTGTGATGGAGATGGTGGGGGAGGGGGAAGGTGTGAAAGTCGTTTCAAACCTGGAGAAAAAGTCATTGAGGTCCTCAGCCAGGTGGGGGCTCCCCACAGGGTGGGGGGATGGTCTCCTGTAGTTGGTAATGGTCTGCAGGCCCTTCCAAACCGCAGAAGAGTCGTTGGCAGAAAAACGCTCCTTCAGCTTTGCACTGTAGTTCCTTTTTGCTGCCTTGATCTCCTTTGTGAGCTTGTTCCTGGCCTGTTTGTACAGGTCCCATTCCCAACTCCTGTAGGCCTCCTCCTTGTCCTGGCGTAGCCGTCTCAGTTCTGCAGAGAACCATGGTTTGTTGTTGTTGAACGTGCAGAAGGTTTTGGTCTGCACACACATGTCCTCACAAAACCTGATGTAAGATGTCACAGTGTCAGTCAGTTCGTCCAGGTCTGAGGCTGCTGCTTCAAAGACGCTCCAATCAGTGCAGTCAAAGCACTCTCATTTAGAGAGAAAGCGATACGAATAGTCAGATGACCCAGCATTCAACCAGCATTTAAGCGCATCATGTACACACAACTCTCCAGACGTGAAATGAGGCCCAAAACCCCTGGTGTACTTGTAACTCTGATCTGTCTGTAAATGTAGTTTTGTCTGTATGTATCAGACGATTGGTGCATGTGTACTTAATGATTTGGATAGGAGTCGTTTTGATTTCGTAGTTAGTTTTAAGTTAGTGTAATATGAAATTGTGCACATGTAATTGGATTTTGCAATATTGTGAGTGATATTGAGTCTATTTTCTCTCCACAGGCATCAACTGGGATGACCTGCACTGTAAATTAACATTCTTCCTCTCCTGTACCAACATTAACTCTCTTCAATATAGAAAGTACTCTTACATCAGTTCTATTGTTCCTTCTGTATCTCTACTCTGTCTTCTCAAACCCCCATATGGCCATTTGTACTATGTGAGCTTCTGGTTCTGCTGGAGGTTCCGTCACGTTAAAGAAGAGTTTTTCCTTTCCACTGTTGCTACATGCTTTCTCAGATTGCTGTGAAGTCAACGACACAATGCAGTCGACTGTCTACTGTCGCTATATGTTCTTCCAAGAGGATTGAGTGCTACAAATCAATGGCACGATGCAATCTCCTTTTAAACAGATTGGAATGTATGTGCGGAACAAGATGACCTGTAGAGTAATGTGTCATGAATTGGTACTATCTGAATAAACTGAATTGAATATAGCCCTGTTTTGGATTGGCGATGTGTCCATCTGTCACCCTTCGAGGATAAGCGGGACAGATAATGGATGGATTGATTAACTGAATATAAGTAAAATATAAAAGAAGAGATTATATAAATATTGACCCCTTATAAGTCATCATTTAGTGGATGCACCTTTGCATAAAGTCTGTGTGGACAGGTCTCAATCAGGCTGCCAATCTGGACACTGCAGTTTTCCTCAATGCTAGTGGGGGTAGTGATGCAAAAACCAAAATAATTATAAATGTTTGATGCTGACTGTTCACACATATATGAATCCGAAAGAATTCATCCAATTCATTCTTTCGGATGCGACCCTTAGAGATAGGGTGAGAAGCTCGGTCATCCGGAGGGGGCTCAGAGTAGAGCCGCTGCTCCTCCACATCGAGAGGAGCCAGTTGAGGTGGCTTGGGCATCTGGTCAGGATGCCTCCTGGACGCCTCCCTGGTGAGGTGTTCTGGGCACGTCCCACCGGGAGGAGACCCAGGGGAAGACCCAGGACCCGCTGGAGGGATTATGTCTCCCAGCTGGCCTGGGAACGCCTCGGGATTCCTCCCGAGGAGCTGGCCCAAGTAGCCGGGGAGAGGGAAGTCTGGGCCTCTTTGCTTAGGCTACTGCCCCCGCGACCCGACCCCGGATAAGCGGAAGATGATGGATGGATGGATGGATGTTTGATGCTGGCCTGAACCCAAATACACTTAGGGGCTGCACTGTCTTGAAGCATGGTGCTTATTAACAGCAGCCCACTGATAGAAACGTGTTACTAATCAAACCACAAGACAGATGAATGGAAGTGAATCCTACACTTGTTTTCAATATACTGTAACAAAAGAAACATAATTCAGAGTGAAGTGACATTTCAGAAGGACCCCTAAAGAGCAACAACAAACTAGTATCATTCAGTTTAGTGTTTTAGTATTTTTTTTTTAGAAAAAAACATCTTCAGTGCTTGGATAGAATTATTTTGACTGCAAAGTAACTTGAAAGGTTACCTCCTCCATTCTGTATGACTCAAACACATATAAATATCTGCCCGGCCTGCCCACCAGTCTGGAAAGAAAGGGAAATTAAGAAATATGAATATTTTGCTTATGACATAAGTATAATATTACATATTGATACAATTAAGAGTATAAAAGCTTGACAGTAGCAACCTTCCCCTGAAGAAAGCGATGTAGATGATAGGGGTAAAAGCATTGACAAACTTCAGAATGAAAGTCTTAAAAATCAGCCGTTCCTCAAAATTTTTCTCAGTTTTAGGAGCCTCTGAAAAAAGCAGAATAGAATATTAATCAGGAGGTTATAGATGTATATATATGTGTGCGTGTATATATGAATACATACAGAGTTATGATAAAGTGTTTGCCCCCTGCCTGATTTATTTGCATGTTTGTCATACTTAAGTGGTAAATGGCCTGTAGTTATAAAGCACTTTGACTAGTCCTGAGGACCCCGTCATTCACCCATTCAAATACTGTTAATGGTGAGCTACAGTCAGAAGGTGAGCTATAGCCAAAGCTGACCTGGGGCACACTGGCAGGAGCGAGGCTGCTGTACACCTAGGGGTCGTATTCACAAAGAATCTTAGGCTAAAAGTAGGTCCTAACTGCCGAATTTAGGAGTAACTCCTAAAAAATGTGGGCGTGTCCCTCTTAAAATTAGGACTCCTAGTTTCTTAAGATAAAAGTAATGCACAACCACTTTTAGGCCTAAAAGTAGCTCCTAAGTCTGGGAGTCCTTAAAAGAAGTCAAGAGGACTCCTAACTCCCTAAGACCTATTCACAAAGACTCCCAAAATGGCTGCAGCCAGACGCAATCTGTTGGACACTCTGGATGATTCTGAATTGACCAAACAATACCAACTAAATCATTTATTGCAGATGTGGTGCGGAATGCAATCACGTCTCCAACTAAACATAACAACCCGATCATTCCAGAAATTAAATGTTTAGCGAAACAATGATATTTAGCGACAGGGAAAATGCAACTTTGCAACTCGGACGACTTGGGTATATAGCAACCATCTATCAGCCGATCAATCCACCAAACTCTTAAAGCGCTCTGTCGACCACACATTATCCAACAATTCATCCGTTTACCATTAGACATCCAGCAACTGCATCGAATTAAAGCCAATTTCATGGTGATTGCCGGTATGCCAGGGGTGCACAAAGAAGAAAATGTGCACGTCTTCCAACTTATACAACATACGTAGGGATGCCTGACGGACATTGCCTACCTATTGCAGCAGCATCCTTTTTATAAGCGGCGATCTCGAGCCGACACTGGGACTGTAGAGAATACCATCTCTTCTTACAGTCTTCTGACGTTCGAGACACTGCTGGATAAGATGCATTTATGTTTCTGCTAATTTCCACCCATGCCCCCCTTTTCTTCTTATTCGTAATCCTGGCTCCGAATCGCCCTTTGAGGACAGTCGTCCTCTCCAGTCCCAACTGTGCCAGTAGTAATAATCTGTCCTGTGACCAGTTAGGTTTCCTTGTTCTTTTCTCGCCACTTATTTTCAGTTCACGAGGTGCTTTTCACGGTAGTGGGGGGGTCTATTTAAGATGTGGCTGATGTGCTCAATAGACAGCCTAGTTGTTTACAGCCTACTTGCCATCACTCTCTTAATATGATGCATCCATCCATCCATTATCTATACCGCTTTCATCCAATTCAGGGTTGCGTGGAGGGGGGGCTGGAGCTTATCCCAGCTATCAGCAGGAGTTAGGCAGGGTACACACTGGATAGGACGCCAGTCTGTCGCATAATATGATGCATTTCACATTTTTAAACTTCACCCTCTCTGTAAGTAGGCTATTGTGTTTAAGTTGTATGAAGTGTCAGTCTTGTGGCCGACTAAAAGATGTCATCAATGCATTATTTCTGCTATTTGCGCTGTTCATAATTACGCTTTTATCGACATTGAAGTTTCCATTTCCTGGTTTCACACGTGTCATTCAACAACCAATCACACTGCTGTCCGTCTATTTACTCATGCATAGGAAATGACGTTTTCCAACGGGACGTCACTCTTAGCTTACTTTTAGGGATTTGTCCTATGTAAAAGTAGCTCTTAGTGCGTTTATGAATAGGTTTTAGACGACAACTCCTACGTAAGACCTTTTAGCGCAGGTTAGGAGTAACACCTAGCAATAACATAAGAGACTTTGTGAATACAGCTCCAGAACCATAACCAGTAGGCAAGGTGGGTGGAGTAAACACAAAATACAGTTTTTAAATGAAGGTGCTTATTATTAAGGGATAAAAAAATGCCTCTGTATCATGTTCTAATGTTAGTCTCTAAATCAGCGAAAGCTCGATCCGACTATTTACCTCCTTTTCTTACCTAGTACAGTAAGCCAGCGAGCCACAGCTCCATATACTTCATCCAAAATCAAGATGACCACAAGATTTATGATGGCTGCAGTGGTTTTTACTGTCAGTTGTACGTGGCTTCTTGTTGTTGGACTGGAGCTCATATATAGAGCCGCCTTGGCGGAGATCCGGTAGAGAATCACACCAAACACAATGGCAAACGTAACCCCAATCTGTCAGGAAAGGGTTGCAGAAAAACATCATGTTTACATTTCAAAACCTTTTTAGGCAGCATCATTGTATCACACTATAATGACTGAGTTGGTTATGGCTTACCATCAGCAGCATCATGACAATATTGGTCGTGTATGCAGGCAGACGGTCTCTACAAGTGAGCTTCTCTATCTAGAATAAAGGAATAAAAACTTTATGGCTCCAGGGATTCAATGCTCCCAAAAAATCCCAAAGCTAACTATACATTGGAGTATGTTTGTTCAAGCAATTGTTCAAATACGAAAAATATTAGGTTAACACGAACCCCGATTTTATATATATTTTAAGGGTCGCGTTAACCGAATATTTTCTGTATTTGACCTTTTTCTTTTTTCTTTTTTCTTTACAAATGTGACGGAAATATCTGAACGCTGTCCATCAATTTCACAGAGTAGTTTTCTCACTTCTGACCACTTGATGCAAATGTGCAGATACTTTCAGCTTTACGCGCAGATTCCAGGTATGTCCTAAATCAATTAAAAGATTCCCAGACACTAAATTCAATGCTTCTTGCTGATCAGGATCTGACAGCACATTGCAAGTTTACTGAGACTTTGAAGCATGACCGTGGCTTTTACGGATTGCTAGACGTGCTCCAAAGAGCCAGATGTGTGCCAAACACCGGCTTCTGCTGCTGCCTTTCTTACCGCAGGCTTTCCTGCCGCTGAAACATAGTTTACTGGTCAGAAAACAGTTCTACACTTTGACTGAAGCAGTGGTCAGACACGACTTATAGCTTGTGTTGTTTTACCTTCTTTGGGGACTTTTTTTCTTTCTTCAGAGACTTCTGCATCACTTTGAATTCATATTCAGCCCTGGGATGATCCTGTGATAGTGATCAAAACAGAAAAGGCATAAATAAAGACATTTATTAGACTTGGTTTTTTGGTTTCTACAAACTACAACTGATCTCAGTTTTACCTTTAACATTTTGTGTTCTACATATGTAAAAATAAACATTTATCTACTGTCAACTACTAACAACATAACGTCTTGTGCTACCAGTCACTTAAACACTAGAGGCATAGTTCAGGATTTTTCAAGTGAAATTCTGTTTCATCTGTTTTATTTTTCTATGTTACTTAACTATGAAAGACCCTGTGAAATTGAAAATCCAATTTATTCTGAGAAAAAAAAATATCAACAGTAATTGGTCTGAATTTGTATTGCGTTTTTTCAGTCAGAGGACAACAAACCACTTTAGACTAGAGTAGACACTAAGTGAAGTGTCTTACCTAATGACTAATATGGATTGGGGGGGACAACCTTGCACTGTAAAAACTCACAATTTTGCAAAGTATATTTGTCCAATTTCTAGTTAAAATATCTGAATTTTTAAAATCAGACGTGATCAAATAAAGAGTAACATTTCACTGAGGTATAGGAACTTGTTTTTAGACAGTGCATTCTGGATACCCTGAGTAAAAAAGTCTTCTAAACAATGTTTAGAGTCATATTTCACATGAAACAAGCTTTTTTGACATTTCATAAAGTTTTTAGGCTGCTGTGTTATTTGTAAAAGATAAACGGTCTTGTTTTAAGAAATAGACCTAACTTCAATTAGTTACTAGAATGGTCTAAAACCTCCTAAGTTAAGTGAAATAATCTGCCAGTGCAGTAAAACAATTGCACTTGCAAAGAATTCTCAAAATAAGACACATATTCTTTAAATACGGTTAAAAATCTAACACCTTCTGCTCTTGCTCAGTATATAGGTTTTAAAACAAGATCAAACAAGATTGTTGGACTTGGTTAGATTACCTAAAAACAAGACTTAAATCCAAAGAGAAGGAGAATTTAAATGGTTATAAGCAGACAACAACCTACCTGCTGTAGAGAACAGACTTGAAAGCTTAATTTATTATAAATCTAAATGATTTGGTCCCAGAAGTTGAAGCAAACAGTTGGCCCAAGGGGAGGAGCAATAAAAAGCTGACTTTTATGTCTCAAAACGATTTTATTATCAAAAATGTTACTGCAGTTCATACTAACCCTAGTTTGAGAACGGTTGTCCTGTTTACACTGAGTAATAAGCTACAGATTAACCAAATATGTTTTAGACAAAAAATGTAGGAGGTGATGAACCACATCTGAATTCCCTGTGTGAAACATGTAACTGCTCATTTTTTCCTCTACTACTCTCCAGTTGAATTATTTGCTGTCATTCCAACTGTTCACTTTTATGTTTTCTGCTGGTGTTTTCTCTCTCTATAGAAGCTACACCTTGGACTTCATTTATTCATTTACTTATGTGCTTAAATGTGCGGTGGCCACTTGTATGCTGGCTCCTCCACAAATATCTGTTGATAAATTCCACATATCCGTACCTAGGTGCTCATGCCAGTTCAGATCTTTGCATACAGAAACGCCCTCAATTAAGCATGTTTGGTAACACCATCCTCTGACACATGCAAAAAGTCCTTGTGTCCTTCCAGAAAATAATGGCGGATAGAACGAAAAAAAGGAAATTCAGTGACACCGAGATAAAGGTGAAACATATGCAGATGACACTCAGCTCTACATTTCAGTGTCAACAATGACTTTGAACCCATCCAAACCCTAAGTAAATTCAATGGGCATATCAATAGCTGGTGTCAAATAATTTTCTTGGACCTAAGACACAGCTTCAGTGAAAACAATTAGAATCTACTGACCAGGCCTGAAAGCTGGGAATAATAATGGACTTAGAACTGAACCTCCAAGGCCACATAAAAGCAATAACAAGGTCAACATTTCTAGGATTAAAGGACTTACGTGGCAACAGAACTTCAAAAAACTAATTCATACATTTTCCTTAAGTTGGATTGATTTTTGCAACAGTATCCTCACAGGTCTGCCTAATAATTCAACCAGACAGCTGCAGCTGTTCCAGAACGCTGCTGCTGGCGTCCTCTCTAGAACCAGGAAAGTAGAACACATCACTCCGGTTCTAAAGTCCTTCCACTGGCTCCATGTAATTTAGATAATAGACTTTAAAATACTCCTACTAGTTCGTAAATCATTGAATGGCTTAGCACAAGGCGCGGAGTTAGGGGGTGGCTACTTGGCTGAGCCCCGTATGTTTTCTGAGAAGCCCTGAATCAATGTTTTCAATTTTTGAAAGAAGAAAAAAAGCTTTTAAGTTGCAGTACCAGAGTTCACCAGAGGGCCAGCAGCTATGTAAAAATGTATAAACAATTTCATTAAATTTGAAATGTTAAGCTACATTTGTATAGTCAAATAGTGAGATTGCTGCAGAGGTTGATATATAAGGTTTTGGGACTTTGTTGTTCTTTTTTTCTTGTCTTGAAAATATTTCATCTCTCATCCTAGAGGCTTCTCTCAATCCATCCTTTCAGAACTGAAGAAGCCTCTTGGATGAGAGACGAAACATTTTCAAGACAACAAGAAAAAGTTGGGCTGCCTTCATTTAAACTCTCAAGACTACCATGTCCTGGATTACTGAGAATCTACATCAATGTAGTCCATTTCCTTAATATTATCTGCTCTTAAAGGATGTAAGCAGTGTTCCCTGGACCAATGGTCTGAAGTGAATTCAATCAACAGCTGACTATGATGTTAATAGTTAAAATTGCTGATCCAATGTTGTTTTGCTTATTTAAAGCATAGTAGTCCACTGTCTTTCATCTGCTTTAAGGGGCTCAGAATAAAAATAACTGAGATTTGACTTTATATATGTGTGTGTGTATAATTGTTTGCACATCCGTCATCTGGGCTAAGCCCCTGATCTCCTTCAGTCCTAAATCTGCCCCTGCTTAGCACCAAAGTATGGTGAAGAGGTCCTCCAATTCTAGTCTACTAATCATCCCTAGACTTAGAACCAAACATGATGAAGCAGCTTTCCGTTTCTTTGCTCCCCTTATTCATTTCAGTTTATTTCTACAGCGCCAATTCGCAACAGATGTCATATCAAGGCACTTTACAAAAAAAGTCGTTTCAATGCAATTATAAAAACATTCCAATGAGTTGAAAGTTTTCTATGTAAGGAATTCCAGCAGATTGCGATGAGTCATCAACGTGAGGTTGTGCTCAGATCATGTAGACTCTACCCACAGCAATCCCTCAGTAATCCCTCATATTAAGCAAGCATGTAGCGACAGTGGAGAGGAAAAACTCCCCTTTAACAGGAAGAAACCTCCAGCAGAAGTAGAACCAGAACCTGGCTCAGTACAAGAGGTCATCTGCCACGACTGTCTGAGGGTTTGAGAAGACAGAGAAGAGACACAGAAAGCACAAAATAACTGATGTAAGAGTACTTTATATATTGAAGAAAGTAAAAAGTTGACATCAGGACATGGAGGATGTGCGGTCACTGGGCTGCAGGTCCAGATGGTGTCAGCCCCAGAGTCCTGAAGACCTGTGCAAATCAGCTCTTTGGGATTCTGCAGCACCTCTTCAACCTTAGCCTGACCCAGGAGAAGGTTCCAGTGTTGTGGAAGACACCCTGCCTTGTTCCAGTACCAAAGTAAAACTCACCTATCAGTCATCAATGACTATGGACCTGTCGCCCTGACATCCCACATCATGAAGGTCCTGGAGAGACTCCTGTTGCCCCACCTGAGTAGGCAAACTAGAACCTATCAGGACCCCCTGCAGTTTGCTTATCACCATGCAATTGGTGTTGAAGATGCCATCATCAACCTGATTCAACCAACTCACTGTCATCTAGACCACACGTGTCAAAGTCAAGGTCCGGGGGCCAAGTCCGGGCCCCCATAGACATTTATGTGGCCCTCTAAATTCCAGAGGATCCTATAAATAGAACCGTTAAGTTCAATTAATGCGCACCTAAAAAACTATTATCACTCAAAACAGTGTTTATTTGAATAGTCCTAAATCACATAATTGTGAAAAGATCTCGAGTTTCATTTAAGTTTAAGAAGTACTTTAAAGATGTACTCATTGAGACAGATATTTATAAATAAATGGTACATTTATAAATGGTTTAAAAAAATAGTTTTATCAATACTTACTGCCCCTGTGATGGACTGGCGACCTGTCCAGGGTGTCCTCCGCCTCTCGCCCGTTGACAGGTGGAGATAGGCACCAGCCCCTCCGCGACCCCTTGAGGAATTAGCGGTTCAGAAAATGGATGGATGGATGGAATACTTACTGCCACAACCGGACCTTTAAGGACATTCATTGTTTCAATGTGGCCCAAACTGGAAATCACTTTGACACCTCTGATCTAGACAAAGCAGGCAGCACTGTGAAAATCATGTTCTTTGATTTATCCAGTGCATTTAACACAATTCAGCCTGATTTGGTATGTCAGAAACTCCTGAAGACACAGGTGGAGGCTTCAACAATCAACTGGATCAGTGACTACCTGACAAACAGACCACAGTTTTTTAGACTGAAGGATTGTGTGTCAAATCAGCTGGTCAGCAGCACAGGAGCACCACAAGGGACTGTACTCTCACAATTCCTTTTCACTCTGTACACCTCAGACTTCCAGTATAAGACGGAGATCTGTCATCTGCAGAAATACTCAGACCACTCTGCAATTGTCCGGTGTATCAAAGATGGAGAACAAGCTGATACAGAGAGCTGGTGGAGCGCTTTGTGGCATGGTGTGGAAACAATAATCTTACCTTGAATGTGAACAAAACGAAGGAGATGGTTGTAGATTTCAGAAGAAACAGGGATGAGTCAAAGACTGTCTCCATCATGGGAGAAGAAATGAAGGTGGTCGAGGAGTACAGATACCTCAGAGTTTACCTGGACAACAAACTGGACTGGAGAATCAACAGTGAAGCCGTCTACAAAAAGGGACAGAGCAGACTGGACTTTTTGATGCTGCAAATCTTCTACAAGTCTGTTGGGAAAGTGTAATCTCTTCATCCATCATCTGCTGGGTCAGATGGTTCAGGGGTTTTTGGGCAGTCCAAGATGGATTTTGCTGAGTGTGGAAAACTTTGAATCTCTTGATGATTCCATCTCGCAGAGCAAGGTTAAGTTAAACATGAGAAATTTGTGATCTCTCTTTTTAATATTCATCAGAACTCTTGCTGCATTTTGGATCAACTGAAGGCTTTTAATTGCATTTTGTGGACTTCCTGATAATAAGGAATTTTGGCAGTTCAGCCTTGAAGTAACAAATGCATGGTTTAGTTTCTCTGCATCACTCCTGGATAGGATGTTTCTAATTTTAGCAATATTCCTGAGGGGAATGAAGAACATTTTGGAAACCTGTTTAATATGGGATTTACATGTCATGTCTTTGTAAAGAATTACACAGGGGTTCTTACATTATTACCAGAGGCCAAATTAATGCCATCCAGATGAAGTGATTGACTTAGCAGTTTGTTTTCTAAAGCGTCTGGTCCAAAGACAACAACTTGTGTCTTGTCTGAAAATTTAGACTCATCCAGGTTTTTATGTCTGTAAGACATGCCAGTAATCTTTCTAACTGATTGGATCCATCTGGAACAAACTTCAAAACGACTGTAAAGCTACTGAATTGTTAAATCAAGGATAACAACTAGGGATGCAATGATAACCGTTTTTTCGAACCGATACAAATAGTTTGATCTGAGTTCTTGCCCATATTGAGTACCAGTACCGATACTTCTAATACAGAAAAACATGCAATGAATTGGAAGACAGGTTTTATTTTTTTCTGTTTGGTAAATTATGGTGAATTAGATACAAAATAAAATGACCACCAAAAAAAAGGAAAATGAAAGTTAACCCTAAATTGTAAGTATCAATTTATGGTATCAGTTAACCTAAACTGATACAATACAGTACATAAAAGCAGTATTGTCCCAAATGCTCAATACCAGTATTAGTATCGGTGCATCCTTAATAAAAACTCATCTATTTAGAGGTGCCTTTTTGTAATATCCTAATTCATTTTGGATTACACTTGATTGCTGTTTTTGTTGGTTTTCTCTAAAGTTTTACTCTACACTTAAGTGCTGTTATGCTGTTTTTACTTTCTCTGATGTATTTTTTATTTTATGCTTTTCCTTTCATGTTTTATTACATTTACTGGTACTGTCAGGAGGTGAAAATAATTGCTAAACTAGCAAAATTTCAACTCCAGATAATCCCTTAAATCGTTATTAGTAATTTTTAAATTTACTGTTTTAATGCTTTTATATACTTAATTGCTGTCTCACTTGTTTTGTTTGTTTGTTTACCACCAAATCATGTAAAGAACCTTGAATTACCTTGTTGTTTAAAGTGTGCTATACAAATAAACTTGCCTCAGATATTGCCAACAATATTTTTCTAGGAGTCCTTTCTTCTTGTTCTAGACTAGCTGTTAGCTTCTGGGACCAACTAATCAGAATTTATATTAAACGAAGATGCTAAAACATCTCTCTACTTCAAGGAAGATATGAATCGCTTATGTTTTTTAACCATGAAGTAATAAAAAAAATTCTGATATATGCCTTTAATGAATTCATTTTCACACGTGATCAAACAAGCTAAATCAGCTTGTCTTTTTGTCATTATTATTGTTGTCATGGATTATTTAACATATCCTACAATGGAACAGCTTAATCAAGAACCAAAATGTCAGGAGATCATATTGTGAGTTCCTAACAAACCTGTGGTAGTTCTGTAAAACAGGGCAGATAACAGCTTTTAAAAAGAACACGTTTCTAGAAGTTACTTAATACCTCTGTACTTCTGTAGAGTTAGCAGCACATTCTATATACTTTTTTTCTGGACTATCACTGCTCTGCAACAAGTCAGCAGTTGTAGCACCACATGGAACTCTTCAGAAGCCCAATTCTGTCTAGTCATATGATGAACAAACATTTTGTGAAACATTTATAACCATGCTCAAAACAAGAATATTGTGGAGGAAAAGAGAATGTGCACAGGAAATAACAGCGACAGTTCAGGAGTTAAAAGTAGAAATCATCAGTCCTTGAGATTGTCTAGAGAAAATAAAACATATACAGTAGCTATAGTCATTGTAAAAACAAAGTATACCCTCTTGTAGGGGAGACCAGCACTGGTTGTTGTATTGCTTATTACAGCCACACTGGAGGGCAATGTGGTTTGATTTTGACATAAAACGCCTAGTTTCAATCAGTGCAGAACAGTGCAGCTCGGTGCCGTCTGGTCCAGTCCTAATTTATGTCTAGATTTATTGTACAAGTGACCCATACAGCAGGCCAATTCCGGTCCATTGAGGGCTCCCCTTCAGTTGTGGGTCCAATGGTCTGATATGGTTAGGGTGGAGCAACAGGCATCACACAACACTCTCCTTTGATTAGGGAATGTAAAACATCACTGCTTGAGACTTAAAGAGTAACTCACCCCCTACCAGAGTTAAACTCAGTCCACATTTCCTGTTTGAAAAATGCCTCAAAATGAAGGCTTGTCTGGCTTATTCGCAAGTGGTTGGGCTGGACGTGGTCTGCGCATCACCACCTTTCATCTTTTGATTTGAACACACAACACTGAGGTGAGTTTATAGTTTGTATTTTATATGGGTCAAAGTAATTTTTCATGTTGGTGTTATTTTTGTATTAAAAGTTTGTAAATCATTAGCTTTTAAAAGCATAATAATATTAATATTATATAATAATAATCAAAAAGTAAAAGATGAGAGAAACATTTTTAAGATAGCTAAAGCCATCTGTTAGCTAGCTAAAATTGTTTGCCAAGTTGTCACTTGTGGCTGGTTTTCTCACTGCTACAGGGTTTGGTTCCAACCCCACATAAAATATTAGCATTAGTCATTATATGGTAGAGCATTTTAAAGCATTTAGAACAAAGTTGGGTTAAAAAAATTCATAAATCAAATTTCACAGGCTCGGCCTGAAGTGTGATTAACGTGATCGGGCTGTGGGTGAAAAGATTCAGCCTAGATGTATATGTAGGCTATTATTTAAATATGTGCCTATAGTGGAGCTTCATGCGTTTCAAACCTATCACCTGTAACTATTGATGGGGACATGTCCGCGACAGCCCTGGCTATCGACGCCTCAAAATACTGAATAATTTGTAATTCTGTAGCTACATGAGTAATTACAGTAATTAGCGGTTGGATATATCTGTTAAAAAATATTGTTTCGGACATGATATGCCAAAAATAATATTCACTGTGCATTTGTAGCAAGTCATAAAAACACGTAAACATTCTATTTAATGAAAGAACCTATTTGTGTACATTTTAAATAAAATGGCGTTTGTGTACTTATTTCTGGTGAAAAGACCATCTCCCGGAATTCCAGTGTCTTTTCATTTAACGCAGCAGGTATGACAAATATACATAATACAATAAATACATTTTTTGAATATTCTAAAGGCTTTCTTTATAGCCAGTATTTTCTGTTAATAAATAAAATCAATATATACAATTGGTGCCTTTGTTTAAAATCCAATATGTTGTATAACTTTGGACTTTATGCTATAGAATTTGCTAGCTATTTTTCATATCTTATTTATATTTTGTATTTATCAAACTTAGATGATTTTGTTTCAGTTTTATCATATCAAGCAGCAAAATAACACAAGCGGCACCCCTATTTTTGTTGTCATGGAGATACGGCACAGGCTGAAGACGTAATCCTCTCTGTCCCAATCATGCAGTTATTTGCACACTTGTTCACTACGCTCTTGAACCTTTTATGTACTCCTGTCAAGTGCACTTCGTGGAGGACCGTATGGTGCAGTGTGGGTATTGGGACAGGGCCTTGATTAGCAAAAATTTCGGCCCCTATTACAGGCTCCCCCTGGAGGCCTCAACGTTAGATGACAAAACTTTCATTGTGCCCCCATCTAATGCTCAAATATCCACCAATTATGTTATCTCTATAGTTAGACAGTTGGGGAGCATGGTAGACGGCAAAATGACCTAAACAAATTTATTTTAGATTTCTGAGTAAGATTCACAATGCTAGCTCTAACCTTAATTTGGTATTAGTTAGCATAAGGGAACTATTTATTCTCGGTTTTATCAACATAAACCAAATGACTTTTTGATTTTTAGATGAGATTAACAGAGTAACATTCTGGTGAGTCAATTTGCATTTCTAAATCATTTCCCCTGACTTCTAATTTAACTTCCCCAGGCAGGAATGTATATCAGTTACACAAATACTTTTAACTGCTTAAAAGTTGAGGGACAATTCATTTTTTGAACTGTTGAACTGTTATTTCAGGGGGAACCTAAAAACTCAGGACACACAGGATTATAGATCACATAAATATGTGTCTGGCTCTCTGGTACTGTTATGTGAGTTCATGTTGCTTGTAATAAACTAATAAAATATTGACTTAACATGATGTTGACATACAGGACATCTGATAAAAAAATTCCGCTGCTTCATTTGTTGTTATAAATCGTCTGTTCAATAATTAGTAAAAACCGACCTACAAATGTATTTTTAATACCTCCAAGAGATTGTTTGTCTCTTCCTCTGTGGATGATAAACCTAACTACAGTCTGGAAGAACAGTATTTGGCAGCCACTGACTGTGCAAGTTGTCCAACTTAAAAAGATGAGAGAGGTCTGTAATTTTCATTATGGGTCACTTCAACTGTAAGAGGCAGAAGATTACAAAAAAATCCAGGAAATCATTTTGTATGATTTATGAATTATTTGTGAATAAAATAATTAATTTGTATAATAGTGTAGAAAATAAGTATTTAGTCAATAACAACCGTTCACCTCAATACTTTGTAATGCAACATTGGTTGGCAATGAGAGGTCAAATTTTTCTTTTAGGTCTTCACAAGGTTTGTACACACTGTAGCTGGTATTTTGGCCCATTCCTCTTTGTAGATCTCCTCCAAAGTAGTGACATTTTGGGGCTGTTGCTGGGCAATCCTTTCAACTCCTTCCATAGATTCTCTATTGGATTGAGGTCTGGAGAATGGCTAGGCAATTCCAGACCCTTGAAAAGCTTTTCGCATAGCCACCCCTTTGTTGCCTGGGCGATGTATTTGGGATCATTGTCATACTGGAAGATCCAGACACATTTTTTCTTTATTGCTGTGACTGAGAGAAATAGCTTTTTTTCCACAAAATCCCATTACGTGGCCCCATTCATGCTTTCCTTAATAGAGATCAGTCGATGAAACTTAGCCTTCTTCCCCCTCCAAACACAGCGTGTGGTATTTTTACAAAAGAGTTCAACTTTCTTATCACCTGACAACATGAGGATTCTCCAAGTCCTCTTGTAAATCATCCAGATGATCTGTGGTAAACTTTAGATGGATCGCGATATGTATGGGTTGAGAAGGGAAACTTTTGAGTGCTGCAGGATTTTAATCCATGACAATGCAGTTTTTCCATAAACCACTTTCAGACAGGCCATGAAAAACTGTAACTTTCTGGACTTTGTCTGTTTCACTTGAAAGCACCTTCCAGACTTTGTCTGGATAACATTTACCATTATTTTTCCGGCTGAAGACCTAGCAGTAAGAACAGAATTTTTGCGGTAGGATGTTTGCGTTCAGATTATCAGGTAATGTTCCAGGAAAGCTGTGAGAAAACACAAACTGATGACATATCCTTCGTTTATTGTGGGGTTATAAATAGGGATGTCCCAATCTCCATGTTGGGCCTCCGATCCCAATCCGATCTTTAACCTCAAATCCGATACAATTTCTGATCCAGATCCAATATTTTGCCTTTTATATTGAAACGTATAAAAATGAAATATATTTTTATCCAGTACTTAACTTCACTATTACTGCAAATCCCATGAAATCAAAATCTTAGAGAATATAAGGTCAACTTTGGTTTAATATTTCGGACAAAAGTAAAACGCAAGACACTTGGCACAGTATTATATATATCTTTAAAAAAGTATTTATGGCCGCTCATCAACTTTCATGGGATCATATTCACAATATTTTTGAGTAAATATGTGTTAGAAAGCACACATTGTTCTAAGCTTGTAAGTTGCAGTATTATTATTGGTGGTTTAACTATAAGCCTAAATATCATGTGCTCCTGAACTCAACATAGATTTCCTATGCTGTTTGAATGCAGCACAGCGGCAACTCAGTCATACTTTTCTTCCTCCTTCCTGCTGCAGGCGCTGAGAGGAGTTTTATTAAATTTGTTTTGGTTGATTCTTGTGTGTAAATGCCAGAAGGTGAGTTTCCATGCCTTTTAAAGTACTGTTAAGCATATTTCTTTAAGTTTACCCACATCCAAACTGTCTTTAATCTGCTATGCTGATTTGTGGTAAAGGAGAGTCCTTGTTTGCGACACTGTGGAGGTTTAAATTATTCAATCACCATCAAACAACTAGGACGTACTTTCGCAAAGATCAGCCCTATTTGTGAGCTAATATAGCCGATCTCCGATCACTGAAAAATGCTAGAATAACCGCGAGATCCGATCATGAGATCAGGATCAGCACATCCCTAATTATAAATAATCCTGAATTAGAGTGATGTAGAAAAGTTGTGTATTTGAAAAGACAACTCCGGTTAAAGACTGAATGGAATTGTCAGCAAATTTTCCAGAACGTTTATCTGAAAATGGCTTAATAGTAACCTTGTTACTTTGCACCTAGCTGTCTGCAGGTCCTTGATCAGTTCCTGTCGTATAATTCTGGTCTGTCTCATCACCGTTTTCAAGATCATTTGTACTCCACAAGGTAAAATCTTGCATGGATCCCCTGGCTGTGAGATATTATCAGTGATCTTGTATTTTATTCAATTTTCTAATAATTACAACAATTTATCTCTTCTCGCCAATCTGTTTGGCTACTGTAGATTGGGTGATCCTAGTCTTATGCAGGTGTACAATCTTGTCTCTGGTGTCCTTAGACAGTTCTCTGGTCTTGGCCATGGTTGAGGTTGGAATCTGACTGTTTGAAGGTGTGGACAGGTGTCTATTATACAGATAATGAGTTCAAATATGCGATTAAAACAGGTAAGGAGTAGAGAACAGAATAGCTTCTTAGAGGGTAGTAGTAACAGGCCTCTGATGGCCAGAATTCTTGCTTCTTTGTAGGTGGTAGATACTTTTTTTCTGCACGATTATACAAATTTTTTTATTGTAAAAAACATCACAAAATCTAATTTCCTAGATTTTGTTTTACATTCTGTTTCTCACAGTTGAAGTGTACCTATGATGGAAATCACAGACATCTAATGTTTTTAAGTGGGACAACTTTCAAAATCGCTGGCTGTCAAATACTTTTTTCCACTGCTGTATGAAACAGTCTCAATCATCTTGGTAAGAAATGTGCTACACTTTCAGATCAAATTGAACATTTCAAACAGAAAATGTCCCCAAACCTTCTGTACTTGGTATACATTTTCCTCATACAACTTTGGCTTTATTGCTACTTAATAAATAATTTTGGCGCAATGTCTGTTTTTGTACAACTCACGTCATATTTAAATGATTTTAGAAGCTGGTAAAGACAATTTTCTGAAAACCTGCATAAAAAAATAAAATAAATAAAACTTTAGAATGATCTATCTATCTATCTATCTATCTATCTATCTATCTATCTATCTATCTATCTATCTATCTATCTATCTATCTATCTATCTATCTATCTATCTATGCCAAAAGGTAGAAACTTTTGAAGTAAAGCAGCCGTAGATGTTATTTTAAGGAAAGATGCAGTGGTAGCAGAAAGGCTGTACAGTATGAAGTGGAATTTAACAACCGGTAAAAAAGTTTTCCAAACCTTCAAGGCTTCCTGTAGAACAACACATAAATAAAAAGAAAAAAAAGCAGAAAAAAATATTGTTAATGAAATATTAAATTAATAATATACATTCACACTAAAAGCAAATTTCAGTATCTTACCTACAGCAAAGAGCTGTTATTGCAGTCCAACTTAAGAAGATAAGTTGTGTGCAGCTCTTTATACTATCTTTTACTTTAAATAACTTTGTTGTGAGGCTACTTTTTTTAAAAGGCTTTACAGTTTTCTCAACCAAACAGTATTCACATCAGTACATCTGGATGTGTGCACTGGGGCTGCAGAAAACTGTAAAAAGAAGGCAAAAAAAATCTATGTACTAGAATATCATCCCTGGTTAACCCCTTTCCTAACCCAAATAGTTGGTCATGCAAACCAAATATGCATCTCCCCATCAAAAGGAATATTAACTTTCTATTTGCAAGGAATCATGGTCTTCTGAGTAGGGGAACGTCTAATATGCGCCGTCTGTCGCATACACAAACCTGCGTGCAGGATACCGGACGTAAAGAAATAGAGGTAAACACGGCGAGATGCAGCACACTTTTGGAGCGAGGAGGAAACCAATTTCTTTTTTAGTGTGGTGAAAACCATGAATATAATGTATTTTGTTGACGGCAGACGTCTTAAGGTTGTCCTTACGTCCAGACGCTAACCGTACATTGCTATTTATATCGGGAAATTGCCAAATGATTACAAATTCTATCTATACAAGATTAACTCTATCTGCTTACGCATGTAAACGTTTTTTTCCGATTTTTTTAGGAACCCGGTTAGTAAACTTAACTCGACGATTACCTGAATATTGACAGCTTCTAAACGTAGTCATTGCTTCATTAAGCATCCATCTGACAATCACAGTATCACATTAGTTGTTTTAATATTGCTGTTGAAAGTAATTAGGCACTTCTACTAGGTTAGATGAAAGACAGAGGACTTAAAACAATTTGTGCATATTTCAAACTGTCAAATAAAATACATAAAGCATACTAATTGTTGATTGTTGATGGAAACAGTGACTCCCATTGCTGTTTTAGTCAGCAATCGTCTGGAACAGGTGACAGGTTCACCTGTTCCAGTGTCATGGATGGATGGAGGGATGGATGGATGGACTCACCTCTTCATCTTCAAACCCAGTAAGGTCCCACTCATAGTTTAATCTCATTTGCCTCCTCTTCCAGTGCTCCATAAACATGGCAGCTATAAAAATATGAAAGGCGCAACAAGTCGGATCTCAGTAGCTAATAATAATAGCTCAGCATTAATATCTTTTTTGTGTGTATTTATGCCTCCATTTTGTTCACTTACCCCATAGAGCCATGAATATGGAGAAGAAAACAGTGGCTGGGTTATCAAACAGGTGACTGGCGCGGGCCGTTCCACATGCTGTACTGAGTTTCCAGTAGCTACACACTCTGTCACACAGGGGACACATGGTGATATTGTTCTTTGGATCACAGATTTCCATGCTGGAATTCACACACAAGCATACAGAAAGCAAAATTTTTATTTCAGAAGCTGTTGCTTTCAACACATGATTTAGTTCCTAGAGAACATCTTCAAACTGCCTTAGCCTAGTGTTCAGTTATGCAGTATTTAGAAAATTGTGCACAACACACATATATAACATATGAATCATGAAACAAAAGTCCTTACATTGTTTTTTATTACTTATACTGTCAACTAGTGAAACAGCCTGCTCATACCACTATAGTTTGATTATTCTTTCAAAGTGTAAATTAGAATATTAATGCTTTCATTCTGCTGTATATTCCAATATCTTTGTTGTTAAATTTGTTTAATTACAGACCAGTTATATAGCAGTAATTCACATCAAATGGTAAATGGCCTTTATTTGTAGAGCGCTTTATTTAGTCCCTACGGACCGGAAAGCGCTTCAAACCACATTCAGTCATTCACCCACTGATGATGGCAAGCTGCGTTGTAGCCACAGCTACCCTGGGGTGCACTAACAGAGGCGAGGCTGCCAGACACTGACAACACTGGACCCTTTATCCACCACCAGTAGGCAATGGGAGAAGTTTCTTACCCAAGGACACATCGACTGAGACAGTTGGAGCTGGGGGTCAAACTGGCAACCCTCTGAATACAAGATGAATGCATAACTCCTGAGCCACGGTTGCCCCAATAATGTCATCAGATGTCATCAGAGCTTTCAACAGGCGAGAGGCGGGGTACACCCTGGACAGGTCGCCAGTCCATCACAGGGCCACATAGAGACAGACAGGGCAAACAACAATGCACACGCACACCTAAGGACAATTTAAAGTGATCAATTAACCTGACAGTCATGTTTTTGGACCCCGCCTCTCGCTCGTCGACAGCTGGAGATAGGCTAAGCCTAAGTATCCCTAAGTAAGACCCTGAAGGCTGGATTACCTACCAATCTGTGTAACCATATGTGATTGTGGGTGTGGGTGGGTTAATTAAACATGCAATGTTAAGTACAGTCAGTGTACTTATATGTACTTTATAAGTTCATCCCATTCACCTCAGAAAGTTATTTTTATAGCCGAATAGTAATTTTAGTCTGCACACAGTTATGCCAAATGTTTGCATTTATTGTATACTAACTCTGGACTGGTTATTAGGCTTTTTGTCATCGTGTTAAGTGGGAACTCCTGATTTGGTCATTGACAGTGTAGCCAAGAGGATTGACCTGTTCAAAAAGCAGATTTTGTTGAATGATGAGAAATAAAATGTGGTCCAGACTTATTATAATGCATTGGATCTACACTTTATTGTCACGAGGTCCAAAAGTTTTGCATCTAACTTGATGCTCAGAAAATGATTCTAGTAGATTAAGAGGATCTTTCTAGGTTTTAATTCATAAGAAACTGGTTAGAATACATTTTAGACTGAGATATTAATAGAAAAAGCTTTTTTTAATTTTTAATTTAACCTCAGGGTCACATAAAGGCAATAACCAGGTCAGCTTTCTATCACCTGAGGAACATTTCTAGGATTAAAGGACTGATGACACAAGGAGACCTAGAAAAATTCATCCATGCATTTATCTCTAGCCGCCTTGATTACTGTAACAGTATCTTCACAGGTCTACCTAAAAAATCTATCAGACAGCTGCAGCTGATCCAGAGCGCTGCTGCTCGTGTTCTCACTAGAACCAGGAAAATAGAACACATCACCCCAGTTCTAAAGTCCTTCCACTGGCTCCCTGGAGCTCAGAGAATAGACTTCAAAGTGCTTTTATTAGTTTATAAATCATTCAATGGGTTAGCACCAGAGTGCATTACAGATTTGCTATCATAGTACAAACCATCCAGATCACTCAGGTCCTCCAGCTCTAGTTTACTGATCGTCCCTAGAACCAGAACCAAACATGGGGAAGCAGCTTTTAGTTTCTATGCTCCTCATATCTGGATCAAACTACCAGGAGAATACAAAGCTGCAGAGACACTGAACTCTTTTAAGTCTAAAATTGAAACTTTCCTATTTAGACGCACTTATGAGTAACTGTTTTTACTTGCTTGTTTTTAATTGTCACACAAATTATTGTCTTAATTACTGTAAATGTTTTATTGTATTAAAAACTGTGAGCTTTCTTCAGCAAGATCAGTTAATGTACTAAAACTTTGTTTATTACTCACTTGTCCCAACATTGTTGTATTTTCTTGATAATTTTCTTATTGTAACTGCTCGTTTCTATTCTAATCATATGTAAAGCACCTTAAATTTGCCCTGTGATGAAAGTGTCCAGGCAGCAGAGCAGCTAGATTACAAGCAAAGTCTATGGTACCTACGCAGCATGTTGGCGTCATGCTGCAGCAAGCTGGCACACAGCAAGTCGCCCACATCGGCGCAACGAGCATCAGCACATCCACGCAGCTGATACTCAGACGGTCCATCAAGGTCTCTTTGCAGCCACTGTGTGAATTTGGGAAAACTTCACTTTTGGCCAGCAAACGCGGGGAAGCAACCAATCAGCGACGATATTCAACTGGACCTACTCAATGCAGGGTGAGACTGAGGGCGAGATGACCGGCGGCTGTAGCTACAGGGTGGGGGGGGGACAGAACAAGGAGGTGATAACGTAGCGATCAGAGGATATTGGAGTGTCAGGTTAGCAGTTAAATATTTTCTTTTAACTTTCTTGTTATGTTAGTTAACTCTAGCCAATCCTGGTTAGGGTACCTTCGGTACTAAATACACATTACAAGGAAGAGCGGAGCAGAGGAAGGAAAAGTGCAGCAATAACAGAGAAATCTCTGTGCGCCTGTTGACAAACTGACGTGATTCGCCAACGTGGACTACAAAGGGTGCAAGCAGCTGGGTTTTATTTTGAATCCATCAAATCCCTACAAAGGATCGTACAAAGGGGAACACAACAGCACTTTATTTAATTAAAGGTTTTGTGTACAGACTTTATTTAAAATTGAATAGCTTGGTAAGTGGGAAAGAAGTGGGGGATGACATACGGCAAAGGTCCACAAAGACGGAAATCAAGCATGGGACAACCAGTTTGAAGGCTGAGGCCTCTGTACACTGGGTTTACAATAGACAAGGTGGTTGATTTTTATCTAGGTTTGTATTGAAGGACCACTATTTGTCTCAATAGACTCTATTCCAAGTAAGTTATAAGTTATGAATGTGATAAACCATGACAAACACACTGAGAAGGGCTAACCACTGACACAGACAAGTTTCACTGACAGGCTAACGTCTACAGTCACTATCACAACCTTCAGGAACATGGACCGTACACTGAGAGCATTTCTGGTCCTGTTTCATCATGCATACATGTACAAGAACAATAACTTGTCTTGTCGGGTTAGTTCTAAAGTTAAGCGCCTACTGAAACCTTCAACACCTGTATTATAAGAGCCAAGTCCAACAAAGAGGAAAATAATTTTGTCCCGTGCTTCACCATGAGCACATGCCACAAACTCAACGTAGGAGATGTGGCACTGGACGATTACTGCAATCTTGGCGTGGATGAAAATTTAAGAGAGCCTCACAACTGGACCTGGATGCAGTGCTTCAAGACAGCTGTGTGACCGGACGTTAGACACACAGTCAGTCTGTCCTACACAGTTAGTCTGTCCTACACACAGCGCTCCACTCTGATTAAGAACAACAGAAGCGGATCACAAGCACCTCCGGTTCTAAGTCATGGTTCCCACTGCAATGATCAGAGTCGCTCCACACATTAAGTCTCACTACGAGCTCGAAAGTGGAAGCAAGAACAATTGCTGAAATCCTATGCTGAACCAAACAGACAGCTTCCAAATCAGTGGCAACTCGAGAAGCACTTGAGCAGTCCATCTGACCCCACCATAAGAGAGGAAGAGTTAAAAATATAATTACTGTGATAATCTGAGCAAGACCATCAACTATTATTCTTGCTTGCCTTTCTATGTCTGCCACCTTTCACTTTTTGAAGGTTACCATGTTTGAAGCAAGATTTGTTGCTGCTGTTACTGTTACTTTCTGTTTATTAATATGGTAAGAACATTGTCTGTAAAAATATCACTCAGTCACAATCTGTCATTTATACATTTTAATATTCATCTTAGTTTCTGTTCCTCTGTTTCATATTTTCAGGATCCCATTATACTTTCATCGTTTGTTCAGCTGGTTCCTCTTAGTAAGTAGGGTACTGTATAAAGTTATTGACCAGACTATTTCCCCAACATTTTCTAGATGCCAGATTATATAGGCTTTCTTATCTTCTCTTTCTTTGTCTCCTTTCATTTTTTATAGGTTTCCACATTTAAGGAAATATTCTGTGCTATTGTGCTGTTTAGTCATGTAGTTAAGAAATAGTGTGAAAATATCTTTGAATTCACAAATTGCTCTTTGTCTGGATTCCTAATTAACTAAATCAAGCAGCCTTTTGTTTTCTCTAAGTAAGTTTCCTACTTTATAGAATAACAGGCTTCATTGTCTATCAATCTATAGCTGGTAGGGCAGTCTCAGCTCAAAATGCCTAGACTAATTATTTTGTCTCAGTCAAGCCCTGATGTCTACCATTTGCATTTATGTGTAGTTCTGTAAATTATTACTGTGCCACAAAGGATCTGATTCTCAAAGACCATAACATGTTTGACCAGAATCAATAAAACGTAGCCCGAAAGAAAAAAGGAAGGCATGTTGAAGAAGGTAGAGTTCAGCTCTCTAAGGGTGATGAGAAAATTATTAAAATATATCGCTGGTGCTGGCGTCTTCACTAGAACCAGGAAAGTAGAACATATCACTCCAGTTCTAAAGTCCTTCCACTGGCTCCCTGTAGCTCAGAGAATAGACTTAATACTACTCCTACTATAATACTATTAGTTTATAAATCACTGAATGGTTTAGCACCAAAGTATGTTGAAGACCTGTTGTCACTTTACTAACCTGCCGGACCTCTGGGGTCCTCAAACTCTTGTTTACTAATCCTCCCTAGAATTAAAACCAAAAAAAGAGAAGCAGCTTTCAGCTTCTATGCTCCCTTTATCTGGAACAAACTCCCATACCACTGCAAAGCTGCTGAAACACTGACTTCAGTGCTAAAAACCCATCTGTTTGGAGCTGCCTTTGATTAATAATAACTGTAATTTTATAACAGTATTATGTTTAATTGTTCTTTATGTGTTTGATGTCGTTTTTTTCTGTTTTTATTGATTTTTCCCCCCACTAATCACCCACAGCACAAAGAATTGCCTTCTTGTTGAAGTGTGCTTGTTATGACCCTGGTCGTAAGTGAGTGCATTTTGTGTTCCATGTAAATCTTTCTGCAGGCGCCTCGGTGGTTGGTGCGCCCAGACAGAGACAGCCTGCTGATTGGCTATTACAGTGAATTTAAGATCTGTCTTCAGCTCATTCCAACCAGCCAGACTCGTAGTCAGTTTGGTAAAATGAAAACTGTTATTAGGGTTTGGGTTACCATTTAATTTCTGTAAGTTTCCTCCTTTTTAGTTAGTCTAGAGAAGTAAGTTTTTCTCATAATTTGTTTTAATTTATTTTCAGGTAAGATTTCTCTTTGAGCAAATTCTATTTTGTTTGTTAATTGGCACACTGAAGCCTGAACCACCACTGATTGTGACAATAAACACCTGTTAACTTTTCTGTGTGTTTGGCTGTTTGAAGTCTTTTGGAGGATGGATCATTTTTATGTTATGGCCTGTATGCCTAACCTTGCTCTGCTAGATGGATTCTCCTGAGATTTCTCTCTTTCTCTCCTCCTATCTGTGTCAGATGTTTAGTTACTCCCCCGCCTCCTTTAGTGATAATGGTAAGTGTAATAAATGTAGCTTTGGAGGTGAGGGTTTAAGAGTTAGAGGCCTGGCTCCGTGCTGTTGAGAATCCAGTAAATAGTCGAGGCCCGTTAGCCCGCGCAGAGCCAACAAGGATAGAATCACCTAGCAGTCCTCCAACAGACCCCACGCAGCTGGGATCTCAGGCCGACTGGGTGACGGTACATACAAAGCATAGTTCCCAGCCCAAAGGGCACCACCAACCTGTCTATGTTTCTAACAGAGTGAAGCACCCAGTGAGAAACAGACTCTGGTAATTGGCAGTTCCATAGTCCGAAACGTTGCATTAGAGACACTGTCGACCAAAGTCAAATGTTTTCCAGGGGCCAGAACAGGCAACATAAAATCCCACAGGAAACTGCTGGCCAAGGATAAGTGAAAATACAGTAAGATTGTTATTCACACTGGCAGTAATGACACCCGGTTACGCCAATCGGAGGTCATTAAAATTAGTGTTGCTTCGGTGTGTAAGTTTGCTAAAAAAGATGTCGGACTGTGTAATCTTTCTGGTCCCCTGCCCGATCGGACCTGTGACAAAATGTTTGGCCGGATGCTGTCATTTCATCGATGGTTGTCTGAGTGGTGTCCGGCAAACAACGTGGGCTATATTGATAATTGGAAAAGTTTTTGGGGAAAACCTGTTCTGATCCGGAGAGACGGCATCCATCCCACTTTGGATGGAGCAGCTCTTCTTTCTAGGAATCTGGACAGATTTATTAGTCCTTCAAAACACTGACAAACCAGGGTCCAGACTAGGAAGCAGAGTCGTCGTTTAACCCACCTCTCTGCAGCTTCTGTAGTGGTACCCACTCAGTACCCTATTGAGACAGTGTCTTGCCCATGGCCAACATCAAATAGACTAAAAGTTAACCTGTCAAAAGCAAACTATGAAAATCTCACTAAAATAAATACGACTCTTACCAAACAAGGAAATAGGGCAATTAGATGTGGTTTACTAAACATAAGATCGCTCTCCTCAAATACTTTATTAGCAAATGACTTTATATGTGATAATAAAATGTATTTATTTTGCCTATCAGAAACCTGGTTGCAGCAGGAGGATTTTGTAATTATAAATGAGTCAACTCCATCCAACTATCAAAATTTTCACATTCCTAAAAGTACTGGGTTAGGAGGAGGAGTTGCAACTATCTTTCATTCAGATTTGCAAATTCGTCCTAGACCAATTATTAGTACAGCTCTTTTGAACATCTAATCCTTAGTCCCTCAGCAGGGGACGCTAAGTTTTCATGCCGTCTCTGCTTACTATCACACAGCGCCACTTCTGGGTTTTTTCTATGCTTGTGAACGCATTTTTTCCTCAAGGAACGACAGAAAGTATGTTTTGATTAAGATGTAAAGCTTTTTACTAGAAGTGCGGATTATGGAATACTATAGAAACACATGGAAATAAAACACAGCAGCCGTTTTTTGTTGTTTTCCTACACCTCCTTGTGTTCAAAATCGCAATGGAACCGATTGGATAAGATATCCTTTCAATTTAAAGCATATAGTGGCCAAACACTGCATTAACTACTGATTACATCGATTATATAGCCCTGTTCTGGTGAAGCAATCTCTGGCTGTTACTGAAACTGACCAATCAGATGCATACGCTCTCCATCGACAGAGACGGATAGTTAAAATTTGGGCCTCTACTCCGTGCGTCCTTGCGTAGGTCATAGAGAGCCCATGCGTTGACAGATAATTGCGTTACGTCAATCCGTCTCCGTCAAAACGCAGAAGCATAAACTAGGCTTTAATCTAAATTCTTGGACCAGAGCTCAGATTTTTTATCTGATTTAGTTTTAAACACTGATCATGTAATTATAATAGGGGATTTCAATATCCACATGGACATTGAAAGTAATAGTCTAACTGCAGCCTTTAATATTATCTTAGACTCAATTGTCTTTACTTAGAAAGTGAAGGGACCCACACAGTCTGGTCAACACATGGATTGACGCAACACCATTATCTGTCAATGCAAGGGCTCTCCGCATTTGTAACTGCATGCTGGACTACTGTAATTCTTCATCATCAGGAAGTCCACAAAATGTAATTAAAAGCCTTTGTTTGATCCAAAATGCTGCAGCAAGAGTTCTGATGAATATTAAAAAGAGAGATCACATTTCTTCTGTTTTGTCTTCTCTCCATTGGCACCCTGTTCTCAGAATGCAGGTCTACTGGTAGTTCCTAGGATTTCTAAAAGTAGAATGGGAGGCAGATATTTTAGTTACCAGGCTCCTCTCCTATTGAACCAGCTCCCACTTTAGTCTGTGAGGCAGATACTCTGTCTGTTTTCAAGACTAGGCTTAGAACTTTCCTTTTTGATAAAGCTTATAGTTGGAGTGGCTTAGGTTATCCTGAGCTATTTTTGTAGTTATACTGCTATAGGTTTAGACTGTTGGAGGACAGCCTGACCAGTTTTCTTCTCTATTCCACTTTTCTCTTCTACCACTCTACAGATATTTTTCCAGCTGTTTTGGGGATAGTTAACCCAGTTTTCTCTCAGTATTTTTTTCCCCATAGAAGCTCCACATGGTCTTGTACTCTGCTCAACTATAACGCCCCCTGCTGAATGGGTAACATCGGTCCAAATGATGCTCGAAGTGACCGACCATCATCCAAACTGTCTCTTCTCTGTATTCTCAGACCCCCAGACGGTCGTGGCAGATCGCCGCTTGTTCTGAGCCAGGTTCTGGTTCTGCCGGAGGTTTCTTCCCTTTAAATGGGAGTTTTCCCTCTCCACTGTCGCCATATGCTTGCTCAGTATGAGGGATTGCTGAGGAATTGCTGTGGTTGGAGTCTGCATGATCCGGGCACAACCTCACATTGATGACTCATCGCAATCTGCTGGGATTCCTTACATAGAAAACTTTTAACTGATTGGAATGTTTGTATAATTGTATTGAAATGACTTTTGTTGTAAAGTTCCTTGAGATTAGATTTATTGTCGCTTTAATTGGCGCAATATAAATAAAAGTGAATTTAATTGAATTTGGAGTTTTCCAAGCTCAACACGGGCGGGGCTACATGATCTGTCTGATGCCAGGTTACTGTGTGTCCCTAGGCAGTTTGTAACAGTGTTATACAAATATATTTGCCTTGCCTTTTCCTTATCTGTAAAATAAGGAAGTTGCTATAAAGTTTTCATGTTGTTTAACAATAAGGACAGAAACGTTTGGAATGTATAACTATGGAACTGTCTAACAGATACAGAGTCATGTGAAATAATAATTGTAATTATAATATGCTATTAATAATTGTTTGATAGGAATCATCCACGTCGTGCTGCACACATCAGATCAGTGCAAAACTAGACTAAATGTAAGAACTGAGCCTTGACTTATTCCTTTAACCTTTTTTGACAGAGGAAGTTAAAAAGCTTTCTGTCTGTGTTTGTGTCTATATGCCTACATCTTTTCCTACTCTAGGAACAAGTTCATTTTCTGAGACAGATAAATGTTCTGAAAGCTTTGAGGACAGATCTCTCTGTTCAGACCTGTAGCTCCATGTTAAGAAAACGTCCAGTCTTGTTTCCTCACAGCTGTATTTTGATGTAAATATCTTGTTTCCAGAGGTGTTTTCAGTTGAACCTGAATACTTTGACAAGTGTTGAGAAAGAAGAAGGTCTGTTCTCTATTACTATATTTGTATTTCCCCCATTGAGCTTCCTCTGAGCACATGTACTGTATGTCTCACTGGCTACAAAAGTGTCGGCAAGTCATAACATCCTGTAGGTGACGAGGAGCAGGAAGGGGAAGAGAGACTTATCAAACCTGTTTGGCAAGCTTTTTAATTTTCTCTTTTTTAGTGTTTTTTGTCTGAGCACTAACTCTATCCAGTCATATTTAAAATAACTTTGGTAATGTTAACTCTTTTCCAATAAATTTATACAAAAAAGAGCCATCCACATGCTGCTACATGACACTAATCTCATATCATACAATATATAGTTTATATAATTGTATAATACAATATAGTTTAATATATAACTAAATTAAAGGTGAAAAAATCTCAAAAACCAGGTAGAGACTAACTCTTTATAAAGTTTTGTTGTTTTTGAATGTCTTATATTTAATAATGATAAGTGAAGCTAACTCAAACCAGGTGTTAGTAGTGACAAACTTAGAAAATGATAGCTGTCCATAGATGGCCCACTTTATGCTCAACAAGCCTTCACCTGTGACTGGCTGGTTGAAATCTAAAAACCAGATCACTTGGTGATTACTAAAGTAAGCTCTACCCTGCTACCAAAACCCTCTTTGGTTAGGATGTTACTGAGAGTGAGAGGCTTGACATTCCTGTTTTTAGTATTTTAAAATTACCTTGGAGAAAAAAAAGCTGAATTTTTATGTGTGAAATTATGTAGATAGTGGTATATTTCGCTGATAGATAGATAGATAGATAGATAGATAGATAGATAGATAGATAGATAGATAGATAGATAGATAGATAGACAGACAGACAGACAGACAGACAGACAGACAGACAGACAGACAGACTCTACTTCGGCCCTAAAATCAGTTTGGTAGTGATAATGAGCAGGGCAGATGACAGTCATTACCTCACGTGTAAATGAACAGATTGCCATTAAAATGTTAGAAAACATAATTCCAAAGAATGTTTGTTAATGATGAAGTCAGAAGAACTTTGTCTCCAGCACATCCTCACCAGCATTCCCTCTCATTTAGTGTCTCCTATGCCACACTATGTGAACAGCTCACAAATATACATTCACTTATGTAAATCCTTATCAGCATGTGTAGAGTGTGTTTTAGCTTACCTTGGTATATTATCATCAACCGTTGCACATCCATAGAGAAACACAATGACCCCCACTAGTGATGCAGGAATGAGCATCTGGGTGTACAGGCCCAACCATGCAAAGTAAAGGCCGATCTTCTCACCAAAATATTTCCTACATGACAGAAAGGAGGGACATTTAGCTTTGAATAATTTTGAAATATTTATGTATTTGGTCATTAAAAGATAATGAAATAGAAAGAAAAAGTAGTTGATGTCTTAAACACAGGCTTCTCTAAACCATGTGTGGCCTCCATAAACCTCGGATTTCAATAACAAAAAAGTCAATGTAAGTGAAATTAATAGATTGTCCTAGTTACTTGGAAACCCCCCTAAAATTCCAGCCTAATGTGTCCAGATTTTACCCTTCTCTTTTCCATCTCACTTATTATGTTAAGGATAGTCTGTATTGGGAATAGTTCGGTTAAATTCTGATTCTAACAGACATTGTCAATTTAAAGGATTCTTGTGGAGGCATCCATTGTCCAATAATTTCATTCCTTTTGTTATTGTTGCTTTTTATTGTTACACAGGGTAATCTAGGTAAAACTTTGTTTCTTACATATCTCAATGCCTCAGAACACTGTTTTAAGAGATACCCAAACCCAGCAATAACCAGCCATATTCACTTTGTCACAGTCACTTTGTTCTGTTTTTCCAAAATTTTCTTATGATACAGTGTTCTCAACAACAATTTTACAATATCAGACTATGAAATTTCAATATTAAAAAAATTACATGAAGATTTAGTGTTTCCACAGCTCACTCTGAGATGCTTTATATCTAGACCAAATCTTAACATATGGTGGCCCTTGTTGTTGGTGCTTGGAGTTCATCAAAACTTTTCAGTGTAGTTAAGATCCACCTGCCTGGGCTGCCACCTTATCGTGGTGGAGGGGTTTGAGTGTCCCAGTGATCTTAGGAGCTAAGTTGTCGGGGGCTTTATGTCCCTGGTAGGGTCACCCATGGCGAAATGATCCTAGGTGAGGGATCAGACAAAGCGCAGCCTGAAGACCCCTATGATGAGAGGAAACTTTGGACTGGTGTTCCCTCGCCAGGACGCGGGTCACCGGGGCCCCACTCTGGAGCCAGGCCTGGAGGTGGGGGACATTGGTGAGCGCCTGGTGGCCAAGTCTTGGGACGTGGAAAATCACCTCTCTGGTAGGGAATGAGCTGATGTGCAAGGTTGAGAGGTTCCTTGCCTCGACGCACGGCTCTGGCTCTGGAACCTGTCTGTCTCCTCGAGAGGGGTTGGACTCTCTTCCACTCTGGAGCTGCTCCTGTTGAGAGGCGCCAAGCTGGGGTGGGCATACTTGTTGCCCCCCATCTCGGTTCCTGTACATTGGGGATTACCCTGGTGAATGAGAGGGTAGCCTCCCTCTGCCTACGGGTAAATCAGATTACCCACCTCTCTGGAGTCCTTGGAGGGAGTGCTGGAGAGTGCTCCTTCTGGGGACTCCCTCATTCTGCTGGGGGACTTCAATGCTCAAGTGGGCAACGACAGTGAGACCTGGAAAGGCGTGGTTGGGCGGAATGCCCTCCCCGCGATCTGAACCCGAGCTCTGTTTTGTTATTGGACTTCTGTGCTCGTCATTGATTGTCCATAACAAACACCATGTTCAAGCATAAGGGTGTTCATGTGTGCACTTGGCACCAGGACACCCAAGGCCGCGGCTCGATGATCGACCTGGTTGTCGTTTCATCTGACCTGCGGCCGCATGTTTTGGACACTTGGGCGAAGTGAGAGCAGACAGACCTGGCAGGCCCAAACGAGTTGTGAGGGTCTGCTGGGAAGGTCTGGCAGAGTCCCCTGTTAGAAGGAGTTTCCACTCCCTCCTCCGGCAGAACTTCAACACGTCCCAGGGGAGGCGGGGAACATTGAGTCCGAGTGGGCCATGTTCTGTGACTCCATTGTTGAGGCGGTTGAACGTAGTTGTGGCCGCAAGGTCGTCAGTGTCTGTCACAGCGGCAACCCTCAAACCCGCTGGTGGACACCGGTGGTGAGGGATGCTGTCAAGCTGAAGAAGGAGTCCTATCAGGCCTTTTTTTGGCCTGTGGGACTCCGGAAGCAGCGGATAGGTACCGGCAGACCAAGCGGAGTGCGGCTCGGATGGTCGCTGAGGCAAAAACTTGAGCATGGGAGGAGTTTGGAGAGACCATGGACAATGACTTCCGTATGGCTTCGAAGCAATTCTGGTCCACCATCCGGCGTCTCGAGGGGGGGAGCAGTCTGCCACCAACACTGTTGACAGTGGGGGTGATGTGCTGCTGACCTCAACACGGGACATCTTGGGGCGGTGGGTGGAATACTTCAAAGACCTCTTCTATGCCACTGACACGTTTTCCTGTTTGGAAGCGGGGTCTCGGGACTTTAAGACAGGCTCTCCAATTTCTGGTGCTGAGGTCACCGAGATTGTTAAAAATTTCCTTGGTGACAGGGCTCCGGGGGTGGATGACATTCGCCCGGAGTTCCTCAAGGGTCTGAATGTTGTAGGGCTGTGTTGGTTAATGCAGCTCTGCAATATTGCGTAGACACCGGGGGCAGTTCCCTTGGATTGGCAGACCGGGGTGGTAGTCCCCCTCTTTAAAAAAGCGGACCACAGAGTGTGTTCCAACTACAGGGGGATCACACTCCTGAGCCTCCCTGGTAAGGTCTCTTCAGGGGCTCTGGAGAGGAGGGTCCGACAGATAGTCGAACCTCGGATTCAGGAGGAACAATGTGGTTTTTGTCCTGGCCGTGGAACAGTGGACCAGCTCTACACCCTCAGCAGGGTCGTGGAGGGTGCGTGCGTAATAATGGCCATCTTGACATGACATTATGTATTTTTGTATTGCTAAGGTAAAAGTACAGAGAAATTGCCTGAATGGTTTTCGGTCCAGATGATTTGAGCGTTCGAGTTTTGCAAGTAACCCGAACAACTCATGTAATACTAATCAAGCTGACCCATTGGTTTACTGCATGGAAGATGAAGCTGATGATGTTCTAAGAGAGCATGAACTAATGGCTGTGCAGCACAAGGAATATGACATAGTTTTAACAGCTTTTGTTAAACAAAATTGTCCCAGGTAATAGCATGATTTATGAAAGGGTAAACTTCAAGAGATTAGCCATTAAGAGTCTGTTGACTCATTTATAACAGCTCTCTATGCACAGGCAAACAATTTGTGAGTAAGGAGTACTTCATGACAACTTTTTTAAAGATAGACTTGCAGTGGGTCTTAAATAATTCATCCCTGTTAGAAAGAATTTGACAAAGATCCTACCCTGAATAAAGCTAACATAGCAAAGCAGTCAGAAGAAATAAAAAAAGACAGCAAACTGACGAAGAGATTAGTCAGTAAGACATCCATGGATGCATTGTGTTAAACCAAACAAGTTCAGAAGCAGCAAACCAAAATAATGTATGTCCTCATAGGCTCAGCAGATGAAATAAGATACAAAAATATTCTGCAAATGCAGAAGTATAACACACAGCTAAAACTAAAGAATGCTGTAACTGAAGAAAAAGTTAACACTATCAGTATCTACAACCCAACTGTGAAAGAGGTCACTGACAGTGCAGATATACTGTTTCTGGGTGTAGCTGGTTCTAAAGAAGAAGCATGGCTGGCTGATATAAACATGAGAGGAAATAAAGTTATGTTCAATCTTGACTCTGGAGCAGATGTTACAGCTGTTTCTGAACAAACATTTGAAAACTACATCTGGATCAGAGCAATTGAAAAAAGAATAGAGGCCAGTGGACATGCATTAACTGTGTAGGAAACTGCCACATTACATACGGTAACCTGAGCACCACTGAGAAAATTGATGGCATCAGACAAGGCCTCAACATAATAACCAGACTCAATGCTATGGACCAAGTGATTCCTAGTTATTGTCAAGTGTATTCTAATTTTGCTGTTCCCCACACTTGAAAGGGTGGGCCCACAATGCGAGGTTTGTAACCTGGATTTACTCAGACAGAGCCTCTGAATCCTTTTGATTTCTTTATTTGAGATTCAATGGTTCGGTTGGTAGTCAGTCAGGTAGAAACCCTTGGGAGAACAAACCCACATGCCGGAATTAATACACAACAATTCATAGTGGAAAATAAACACCTAATAATCTCTACCTTAAACTGCTTACAAGAGGCACAAGTACAAAAATATTATTTTAATTCATTTAAACATGCATTTCATAAGATTCCCATGTAACCATAACCCAATATTTACACAAAAGCCTTGTGATGGAAAGAATTTAATGTAATGTACTTTCTGTACTTTGTAATCAACTGTGACCTGGTTTACTTAATGATGTAATATCAGTTTGAATGACTAGTCTTATTTAGTGACGTTTTTACCCAGGGCAGGGACAGAGAGTTTTTGATTATGATAGTCCATATCCAGTGTTACCATGGAGATGATTCCTCAACCGGGCTTCCTTAAAGATACACAAAGTTCTCAGCTTTCTAATCTATGTGAAAGGCACCACAAAGTCTCTGATTTTCGTCTTGAGAGTGGTACCTTATGGAATAGAATAGATAGACCAAGATTGCTAGTAATAATATAAGCTTGTTGTTGTAAGACCGAGACAGGTCAGTATTCCACATTTGCTGTGATGTGTTGCTGTCCTCCTGTATGATCAATTCAAATAATATTAAAACATCAAAACGCTTAAAGGAATCTCTCTCATTTATTAATAGTCTCAAAAATCCGACTACATTCGTGGCGTCCAAAAAAATTTTCCGGCTTTCGACGTCGTATCAGGTTTCCACCGGAGAATCAAATTATCAAGGACAACCCGGGGAACGACTGACTTGACCGGTCTGTGATCTCCCATCTTCGGAAAAGAAGGGATTTGGTCCTCTGTGGACTTCCGTACGCTGGCTGGAAGAACCCATCGCCCGGTGAGTTAGATTTCCTCTTTTATAATTACATTTTCATTAATCTGGCGAAGTGTAAAAAATGTGCAGTATTATGGTTTTTGTGAACACAATGCTGTGCTGCGCTTCAACATCATTTCACTCAAAAAGAGTTAATTAACAAGAGTTTTTGCTGTTGTTCATTCTCCTTACATAATGGGATCAGCAAAGTCCAAATTTCCAGCTCTAGACAGTGCTGTCTGCCGGTCAATGCGAGATAAATACGGGCAAGAATGCTAAGAATATGTTCACTTTTGGATTAAAAAATGTGATTTCCCGATTTGGGGTAGTCTTGACGTTACAGAAATTGAGAAAATAGAGCAGAAATTAATCTCAGAGGGGGAGAAATTACAGTCTAAGTTTTTTTTTTGCTGGGAGCTTCATATAAACAGATTGAAAAACAAAGAAAGGTGTTGAGTGTGTGGCGAGATGAAGCGGTTTGCTGTAAGCGGAAAACCAGCTTTAAGGAGCTGGGCGGTGGTTTAGATTATTCCGGTACTATTGCTGGACATTGTGACAATGCATCGGTTGAACCCAAATGCAAAAGGATTAAGATTCGTTCCGTTAAGTTTCCTACAAACACAGACACGCATCCTACAGCTCCACTCTTAGACACTTTACATAGTGACATCACTCCACACGACACGGACGTCAAATCTCCTCCTCCTAGCGCTGAGCAAAAGTGTAGATCTACAAAATAAATGCAAGATCCACCGCCATATTTTTCAGCAAAACAGTTATTGTTAAATTTGCAGGCCCTGAAATTACCCAATCCCGTCCCGGACCTGGACTCCGCCCCCTTGAGGAGCCAACAGGCGATGGCTACGCCAAAACAGATGGGAGAAGCAGCCTATCACGAACGAGCAGAGGCGGGCCCGAGTGAACAGCAGTCAGAGGTACCTGCAAAGACTCCGCTGAAAGCACAGAGGAGCTAAAAACTGAAGCCGAACTAGCTAGTGTGGTGTTATTCTGCATAGGGTTTAAACTTTTATTATTCAGAAGGTAAAAGTCTGTTTATATAGTTTGCATGGTTGTAAAATATATGTCTGTCACTATTGTTTATGGGGGTAAGCTTTTAAGTCATAAAACTCTGGGGTGAGTTTTATTGCAAGCTGTAAAAAACAGGATGTCTGTAGATTTAGTGTGTTGCCATAAAACCATAAAACTCAGAATGAGCTTTTAAGAAAAGACGTCTCACCCATATGACTGTATAATTTTCTGACAGCCAATAATGGCTAAGACACTGTATGGAAATGTTCTGATTGGACGGAGTAGAAACGCCTAGAGGCCCGGTTTTCTATAAAGCTGTGAAATGAAGATCATTTAATTGTCAGATTTCTTTAAATCTGGACCACAGAGGAAATTACGGGGGCAAGTTCCTCTGTAAAACTGCAATTTGTTAATCTGTTCAAAATAAATGTTAAACTGGAAATTGGCTCCATTTTGTCTCTGCTTGAACATGCATTGAATTAATTATGATAATTATTTAATTCAACACTAGCCCTACTCTCGAGAGGGCCAGACACCACATTGAATGTCTGAAGCAGGTGTTGGACGAAGCAAAAAAGAAAAGACTAGCAGAGTCTGCAGAACGACTGTTGCCTCCGACGCCATTGGAGGTAATACCGGACCCAGCTAAAGCGGCCTATCCCAATTCAGACCAGCGGGTGAAGAAACCGCCTCAGCAGCCATCCCCTCCGCCTGCATCTAGGATGCGGAAAGCCGCCGCGTGCAACAGCTGTAAGGTGAAAGACACTGAAATTGATAATAATGATGTTGTTCAGACTTTCCCGATGGTTGAGGTAGCTGGAGCGAGTGGAACAAATGTTGTTTTCCGAGCCTGGAGCGATTCGGACTGGGACCAGACTTTCTCAGGCCTGCCGCCGATCACCGGCAACGGGCGTGACTTCGCGAGGGAATTCGAAGAGATTTGTCTGTCCCACAAGCCCACCGGTGCGGAGATCGGTCGGATTCTGAAACGCAAACTTAAAGCCGCCGACGCTGCGAAGCTGAAAGAGAGTTTGCCTGCAGCAGACCTGCGTGCAAAGCTTGAGCACGGGGACGAACCAGAGGTTAGCTCTGATTATTCTGCAGCAATAACCAAGCTCTGTAAAGCCATTGAAAAATAATTTCCAACACGGATTAACTTGACTAAGATGCATTCTGTGAAACAAAGACAATGAGAGGATGCAGATGACTTTATTCCTGGATTAGGAGAAGCTTTTGAGCAGTTTAGTGGACTTTAGAAACCGGAACAATGTGACTTCGTTGGTTCTGCTTACGAAAATATGATTTGTGATAGAGTGCTTGGTGCTCCAGTGGACTCCTGAGGATTTGCAATCATTTGAGGAGCTGATGAAAGCTCCACAGTGACCTCCAGCTCTGGCTTTGCCAGAGGCAGAAAAAACATTTATTCAGATGGTTGATGAAAAGAACAGATGCATGACGTCTGTTCTCCTTCAAGAACATTGTGGTTTGAAACGAGCTGTGGTTTATTACTCTGCTAAGCTTGATGCAGTTGCAGCCGGGCTTCTAGGCTGTGTCAGAGCTGTGGCAGTGGCAGAAAAAGCAGTTTTGGCTTCGAAAGACATTGTGATGTATTGCCCACTAACTGTGTTTGTTCCCCACAACGTTGCCATCATTTTGTTGGAGCAGAGGACTTCACACTTGTCAGCGGCTAGGTGGCTCAGGTACTCTTCTGTTTTGCTGGATTTGCCTAACATCATTGTTAAGAGGTGTAATGTTCTTAATCCTGCCAGCTTGCTGCCCACTCAAGACGACGGGACCGTGTCTTGAGTGGGCAGCACTCTGTCAAACAGAATTAGAGGTACTGTGTACATGCCGTCCAGATTTGACTGACACGCCCTTGCAGAATCCAGACATGGTGTTATATGTTGATGGATCATCGTACAGAGACTCATGGGGGAAAAATAGAGTGGGATATTCTGTTTGTTCCGATCATTGTACTTTGTCTGCAGGAGCCTTCCGCCTTATTTCTTTGCGCAGACCGCAGAACTGGTTGCATTCACGAAGGCCTGTGAGCTGGCTAAAGATAAAGCAGCTACCATATACAGTGACAGCAGCTATGCAGTGGGCGTGGTTCATCATTTTGGAGCTCTGTGGAGACACAGACGGTTCTTAAAGTCTGATGGTAAGCCGATTTTGAATGCATCACAGGTCACTGACCTCCTTGATGCGATTTTGCGGCCATCCACAGGTGCAGTAGTGAAATGTGCTGCACACACGGCGTCCAGAGATTCTGTTTCTCTTGGGAACGCCGGAGCGGATGCTGCCGCCAAAGCTGCCACGGTTCAGCCAATGACGACTACCTATGCTGCTATTGAGCATGCAGAGAAGCCCCTTTCACGTGTCTGATCTGACAGCTATGCAGAGTTTTGCCACTTCTTCTGAGGTAAAAGCATGGACAAAGGCAGTTTGTGCGGAAGAAGAAGGTGTGTGGGTTTCTGTTGAAAAGAAGCCGTGTTTGCCTAAACATTTTTTTCCCAGTTTTTGCAAAACTCAGTCATGGGCTGGATCATTGTTCCAAAACTGGAATGTTTGATCTTGCTGCTACACATTGGTTCACAAAGGTTTCACATCTTTTGCTGAAAAATCTTGTCATTGTTGCATGGTTTGGGGGTGAAATTATCCACTCACTGTGCGTACCACCCGCAATCGGGCGGGGCGGTAGAACGAGGAAATGGGACTTTGAAAGCTAAGCTTGCTAAGTGTTGTGAGGAAACTGTCTTGGGTCAAAGCTTTGCATTTGGCTTTGTTTTACATGAGGATGAGAAAAAGAGCCAAAAATAATCTGAGTCCTTTTGAGGTTCTTTTAGGCAGACCTCCTGCAGTGGGGTTAAACTCACCTGCAAAACCGCATCTCTCCAACAGGTGAAGGACGCCCCTCCTAAAGCAGCTGTTGGACCCCTTCATCCGATCAGACCTGGAGACTGGGTTCTGATTAAAGAACTAAGGAAACGAAATTGGAGACAGCGACGATGGCAAGGGCCTTGTCAGGTGTTGCTTGTAACCTACACTGATGTGAAAGTCACTGAGAGAGCAACTTGGGTGCACGCCAGTCATTGCAAGAGAGTGACAGGAACGATTCTGGACAGGCCTACTACTGCTGAAGCAGAAAAAACTGAGAGAAGTAGACTCTGAAACAAACACTAGAGTTTTATACTTTTTCATTCATCTAATCATCACACATGAAGAAATGGAGAAGATGACACATTCTTCATAGCTCTGGGGCTCCAGAGCAAAAAAGACTGAGACATTTATGCTGTTTGTGTTTTTTTTCTTGTTAGGGGGCCTCGTTGGACTCTGCAGCAGGGACGAGAGGTCACCTGAGCTGGACTGATGCAGAAGGCACCTACGGGCCTGATGCAGACTCGAGTCGACGAGATGGAGATGAAATGGGTATGAGCTTGCTTGATGACCTCGAATTATATGAGTAATTAGTTTAAAGATGTATGACGGCTTCCTTTAAATCACTTTGTGACTTAGGTTGTCTGATGATTTTCCCTGTGACTAATGTCTTGTGTTTTTCCTTGGGAGTTTAGCATTCTCATTCCAGGGATGTCAATGACAGAAAGAGGGGTTTGATTTGATTTTTTGTATTTTCATTATTTTTTGTCTTTCTTTTTAGGATTTTACATTTTTCTTCAATTTATCAGTATTTGTTATTCATTCATTATTTAATCTCATTTATTCAAATCAAGTTCATTTGCAGAGATTTTTATTTTATTTTATTGATTATTCATTTATTATTTCATTTTGATTGAATTTTCTTTGTCTTTGTTTGGTTTTCATTGTTTGAGGATAAATAATGAAAAGGGGAATTAATGATTTTACAGATTTTTATAGATTTTTAGATTACAGATTTATGATTTTTTTTTTGATTTATCAAGAATACATAATCATTACAGAAGTTATAGATTTTAATTAGAAATTATTTTTGTCTTTTATCCTATTTGTTTGTTTTTGAATGTTTCATTGTTATTTTTTATTACTATTGATTTGTTATCTTTGTGTAACCTCTTTGAAGGGTCACTGTGGTGCTGAGCAAAGAGTGACTGACGATCTTGATTTTGAGGTTCATGCTGGGGATGCCTAACTCATATAAAGAGAGAGTACACACTCAAAGTTGTGTTGAGAGATTTCATCTATTTAGTGTGTACCTGATTGATACTGCATCCTGACTATTGAGGAACTGAACAACAGCGCCACCTATTGGGGATAGCGACCGTCTCAACCTTTTTGCCTGCCGAGTCGTGAAGAGAAACAAGTGACACGACCCTAGGATGGAGGTTTCTTATTTTAGGCCACCAGCAGGATATTTTGTTTTACATGCTGTTCGAGTTCAGATTATGTCATTAAGATGGATGCTGAGATTAGATGATTCTGTTAGAAATGATTCAATGTGACATGTAATGACTGAGGACATTTGAACCACTGTTTTATTGTCTTTCTTTTTTGAATACTGCCTGTCTCTTAGTTTAGTTACAAATTGTCATTGTTTATTGATTATTGATTCTCCTTTGTATTTTGATTTATCTTTGAGATTAGATAAAAAGGGGGGACTGTGATGAAAAGAATTTAATGTTATGTACTTTCTGTACTTTGTAATCAACTTTGACCTGCTTTACTTAATGTTGTAGTATCAGTTTGAATGACTAGTCTTATTTAGTGACGTTTTTACCCAGGACAGGGACAGAGAGTTTTTGATAATGATAGTCCATATCCAGTGTTACCATGGAGAGGATTCTTCAACCGGGCATCCCTAAAGATACACAAAGTTCTCAGCCTTCTAATCTAAGAGAAAGGCACCACAAAGTCTCTGATTTTCATCTTGAGAGTAGTACCTTATCGAATAGAATAGATAGACCAAGATTGCTAGTAATAATATAAGCTTGTTGTTGTAAGACCGAGACAGGTCAGTATTCCACATTTGCTGTGATGTGTTGCTGTCCTACTGTACGATCAATTCAAATAATATTAAAACCTCGAAATACTTAAAGGAATTTCAAACAAAGGTCATATCTCTTACCGGCTGCCTCCTCACTTTTTGCTTGTGGGTGCCGATAACAAGCAGATAGCAGGAATGCAAACACCCTGCATTTTCCAAATTACCACGGCTGTTTGCTGGCTGTTTATTATGCCCTAGCTGGGTCCATCAGGCAAAGCGCTCTGGGTGCAACGAGCGAGCACCATTGGTTCCGCCCTGGACTGCTGACATCTAGTAGGTCAGCACTACAGTTATACAATGGACTTATTCAAAAGTCTAACATAATAAAACTGACACCTGATGCCAAGCCCTTTTTACTCAAGTTGCTGAGACACGTAGCTCTGCCACCCATGGACAAAGTCAAAGAAGACCTGGAAAGGATGAAAAAGCTGAGAGTTATAGGAAGTGTGGAGATGATTGTTGCTGTAGCATGGTCATAGCTTCCGAGAAGGACAAAGACAGAGTGTGCATCTGTGTGGACATGATTCGGCTAAATGAATCATTGTGTCATGAAATATACATTCTTCTCTCTGTAGAGCAGATGCCTGGCATTCTGATGGAATGGCAGTCCTTTTAAAAGTGGCTGTAGGGGTAACCAAAGAAGAACAAGTGGAAGAAATAGAGATTTCAAACTGAGAAAACACGCTTTATTGTGGGGCTGTCAGAAACGATTGTTGAATTGATTAATTGGATCATGTGTAAACTGTTTCTCATCACAGCAGCATGCAGCTGCTCTGATGTAACAATCATGAGCTTCTAGCTTGAAGTGTTTTCTCTAAGTGTTAGGAAAATAAAAAGTGTTTCATAGTGTTTGTGTCCATGTGACCGACATGATCTATGATACATGCCATACACAGAAACAAATAAGCCAGCAATGTGAACGTAGCACACCGCCCATGTTTGTCTCGAGGCCTGCTCTCTGATGTCTTGTAAACAGCAGCAGTAACATCTACGATCAGATCAGAACAGCTTATAGGCAGCAGAGAACCTGGACATCATGATGATGACATCCATGATGTCCTTTCTTCAATCTGGGAAGAAAGGACATCACCCTACTGTTGATGCTAATGCTAGCAGCTAATGAACTAAGTAGCGTACAGAGGCAACAGTCCCTCTTTGTTGTCAGCCACAACAGGCTTCCTTTTAAGATGATCAAGCAGCACCATAATACTGGCATGGAAAGACGTTTTTCCTTGGGGATTTTGCTTTACACGTTTCTCTTGTAAATAGTTTCTCTCTTCATGTTTCTCTACTGTAACAGTATCTTCACAGGTCTGCCTAAAAAATTAATTAGACAACTGCAACTAATCCAAACGCTGCTGCCCGTGTTCTCATTAGAACAAAGAAAGTAGAACACATCACCCCAGCTCTAAAGTCCTTCCACTGGCTCCCTGTAGCTCAGACAATAGATTTCAAAGTGTTTTTATTAGTCTATAGATCATTGAATGGGTCAGCACCAGAGTACATTAACAATCTGATATCGCAGTACAAAACATTCAGACCACTCAGGTCCTCTAGCTCTAGTCTACTGATTGTCGCGAGAACCAGAACCAAACATGGAGAAGCAGCTTTTAGTTTATATGCTCCGCACAAATGGAACAAACTGCCGGACGAATGCAAAACTGCAGAATCACTGAACTCTTAAACCTAAAATAAAAACGTACTCATTTAGACTTGCCTATGAGTTACCATTATGATAAATTTTTGCTTTAATTTTCATAATTTTACATGAAGGTTCACTTATGTTCTAACCACTCAATGTTTTCTTTGAATTACTGTTATTGCTATAAAGGTTTGATTATGCTTTACTCAAGTTCTTGTTACTTAGATGACATACTCATCACCGGCAAAACAGACAAGGAACATCTAAAGAATCTGGATGCCACTCTACAACGGCTGGAAGTTTATGGACTCAGAGTTCTTAAAAGAAAATGTGAGTTTTTCAAGCCTTCAGTTGAGTACTTTGGACATGTGATCAACGCTGATGACTTACACAAAGCTCCATTCAGGTTCAATGTCATGTTGGACACCCCAACCCGTTTTTTCTTCTGGGGGTTCTTGATTATTATGCAAGGTTCATATCAAACTTATCCTCCATGTCCTAACCCCTCCACTAGTGGTTGTGTCATGACAAGCCATGTAATTAGACTGAACAGTGCGAAACAGCTTTTAAAAAGACACTGTTAGAGTCTAATGCTTTAAACCACTTTGACCCTACCTTGCCTATCCAACTGGCTTGTATTGTATTGTACATAGGGGCCGTTGTGTCGCATATTATGCGAAATGAAATTGAGCGGCCGATTGCGTTTGCATCACACACTCTTAGCAAAGAAGAGAACAACTACGCCCATAGCTAAGCTTTTCAAGGTCCTGGAGTGGCTTAGCCAGTCTCCAGATCTCAACCCTATAGAAAGTCGCTGTTGCCCAAGGACAGCCCCAAAACATCACTGCTGTGGACGAGATCTGCATGCAAGAATGGGCCAAGATAACAAGAACAGATAACAAGAAACGTTTGACCTCTTTCATCGGCAACAAAGGGTATATAGCAAAGTAGTGAGATGAACTTTTGCTATTAACCGAATACTTATATTCCACCATAATTTATAAATCAATGATTTAAAAATAAGACCATATGAATTTCTAGATTTTTTTTCCTACCCTCTAATGTATAATTACCTATGATGAAAATTACAGGCCTCTCTCATCTTTTTAAGTGGGAGAGAATTTGCACAAATTTTGATTAATTAAATACTTTTTTGCCCCTCTGTATGTGCCAGGGGCAGACAAGCCGACAAAGCAGTGAAAGGTACAGCGATCCTTTTAGTGAAAAAAACAGCAAAAAACAATGATGTTGACTACAAATTATGACAAATCAACAGATCATGGGAGTAATACTTCATACATAGTCTAAGACAACAAAAAATTCTCCCCAAAACAAATACTGACTGCAAAGGAAAATCTTGATGTAATGAGTAACAAGGTGTGTATCATGCACTTCCTACTATGCCCCAGGAAAATGACGTATCAAAACCAGACCTAATTAACTTCCAGACTTTCAAAAGGGAGGGAACATTTTAAAAGCTGTATGGTCACAAAGCTTCTTTTTAAGAGAAAGAACAAGCTGATAGAATATATATAGACCTTAAATAAGTTCTCAAGGAGAAACGTTTTCAGTTTCAGACTACATACCCAACCAAGATGAAAATTCACTCGGAAGACGGAGCTTGTCTTTTTAATAATTCATCAGAGATAGTGGAGAGGCTGAAGAAGAGAGGCCAAGCCTTGACACTACCATAGACATAACAGTCTCACACAAAGGGGCACACTGGAACAAAAAAGATGGAGACAGAATGGAACAGGTCCAGGAGCAAATTAAAGACTTTACCTCCATATTCAATATGGAGAGAATATAGTCTCAAAATATCTGTGAACGTAATACTTGATTTGTTACTGGTGTTAGCCTATTTATGTGTACCTTTGGGTATCTTTTGCGTGTAAAACATGATTTGTAAATCATAAAATACATTTTGTGTATAATTTCCAGTACCTGCAACTGTGTTCAAATGTACACATAAATATCAAGAAATTATTAGTATAAAATACATTTACACGTATGATTTCAAGACTTTCACTATCTTAAAACTTACTACGAATTCAAAAGTGCTCCTGCATACACAAATTGTTGAATGTTCATGCACCAATAACCTGATTTATTGACAAAACCACATTTAGGCACAAATCAGAGTTACAAATCCACAAGTGGTTTTGAGATTCATTTCACGCCTCCAGATTTGTGACTACATGATGTGTTTAAATGCTGGTAGAATGCTGGGTCGTCTGAGCTTTTATTGTTACTTCCCCTCTAAACTTGTTGCTGAAGTCATAAAGAAGTTCTTCAGGGAGCATGGCAGAAAAAGGAAATGTTGCATGCAAGTGGTAAGATTTTTTAATGAACTTGAGTACCCTATTCAGGTCCTCAAAAGGTACAACAAATACAGGGAAGCAAAGAAGATTCTCTTTCAAACCTCCTATCCATCTAAACTGAGTTCTCGATGATAATGGCCCTTGTCATAGAAGAGATCCAGTTCCTTTCTGTTTGGTGAATGCTAATAGACACTGCACCGAGAGAAGGGATCATCATGTTGGAGTTGCTGGTGATTCACAACAAATTCACAAAAGAAAGCTTATGCAACCGCTTTCAGAAAGAAGTTTCAGGTGGTCAGAAGAGATACTGATGATACAGATGTATGATATCTAGGTAAGACCAGTCTTATTCCTCTTTTGCCCCGTTTCCACAGAGTGGTCCGGACCAGCACGGTCCGGTCCACATTTTTGGCCGTTCCCACCGTCAAAGCGGCCCACGGAGCAGGATCATACCAGGCTGGAGGTGTTCCGCTTTCAGCTTCCAGATCAGGGCAGGGTGGTCCAGGTACGGTTGGGGCGGTGACACTGGCGTCACACAGCTTAGTCCTTTCATTGGCTGAAGTCATAACGTCACCTCTGCGACAACTACAAAAACAACTAGTTCTCTGTTCCAGCTAATAACTTGAGTTAGTAGGTACAGGTAAGGATGGCAGCAAGCAGCAATCAAGTGTGGTCAACGGAGGAGCCCAAACACGCACGTTTTTTTTTGTTTTTTTTAAACACTTCCTCGTCCCTGCCGTATGGCACCAGAACAGCAACCCTGCACGAGTTGGCATAGTCTTGTCTCTGTGGGCACGTAGAGCGTAGACCACAGAGCGGTCCCGCTCTGGACCGCTCTGTGGAAACAAGGTATTTGTAAACTTCAGGGTTATGGAGACATTTCTTAAGTAGAAAAGTTAATGTAGTTTCTTCCTCCTCCTCTTCGTAATAGTTATTTTTAAATAACTTTATGTCCAAAGGTCGGGCCTGAGTTGAGACATCATTAAAAGAGAAACTTGCCAGTGTGTGAAAATTTATTAGGACCCTCCCTCAGCAACAAGGGGAGATGTATCCCTATGGGGATGTTACCAACACAAGGTCATGTAGGGCTCTCTTCTATGAGCTCAACTTTCGAAGGAAACTTTGTGGGTCTCCATTAGAGATAGGGTGAGAAGGTCAGTCCTCAGGAGGGGGCTCAGAGTAGAGCCGCTGCTCCTCCACATCGAGAGTAGCTACTTGAGGTGCCTGCTGGATGCCTCCCTGGTGAGTTGTTCTGGGTACGTCCCACCAGGAGAGACAGAGAAAGACCCAGGACACACTGGAGGGACTATGTTTTTCAGCTGGCCTGGGAATGCCTTGGGATTCCTCCCAAGGAGCTGGACGAAAAGGCTGGGGAGAGGGAAGTCTGAGTCTCTCTGTTTAAGCTGCTGCCCCTGTGAATTGGCCCCGGACAAGCGGAAGTGGATGGATGGAAGGATGGACGGACCAACCACCCTAGAGTACAGACCTTAACCCCACTGAGAATCTTTGGGATGTGCTGGAGTAGGCTTTGTGTATCAGTCAGATTCTACCATCATCAATGAAGGATTTTGGTGACCAATCAATGCAACACTAGATTGAACAAAATATTGGGACATTGCAGAAGCGTTTTGAAGCAATGCCACTGAGAGTAAATGCTGTAATCAACGCTAAAGGCAGTCCAACAAAATATAAGAGTGTGTGACCTTGTTTTTGAAGACTGTACTTTCATTTGGCCAGGGAGTGTATGTGTAATGATTATATTCCATCTGGAATCATTTCTTCTCTTGCCCCTTTCTATATTATCCCATTGAATAAAAGCCACTGTGGCCACAAAACATTTAAACAACAGAACTGGATACTGCACTGAGAGGATTAATTTTGGTGGCCTCATAATTGGGTGGTAAAGACCAGATCGGAACTCCCAATTAAGTAACCATAGGCTACGCAGAGTAACTATAAAAATATTTTTTTAGCCTTTAGTGTTGGAATGCAGGAGGTTAGTGACTGGAGATGAACCAGAGGCTTATGGAATTAGCAACACTTATATATCAGCACCTCTAAATGGGAGACCATGGACCTGAGCTGGATAAGGGTAGAGTGCCTTCTCCAGTTCAGGAAGAGGTCCTGTCCCAAATGGTGGAGTTCAATCATCTCTGTGTCTTGTTCAGGAATGAAGGAAAAATGCATCAAAATTTTTAATATTCTGAAATCCACTACCCAAAACTAATAAATTAAAAGTTAATGCTATTAGAGCAAAGTATAAAAATCTCACAAAAATAAATACAACTCCGACTGAACAGAAAAATAAATCAATTAAATGTTGTTTACTAAACATAAGATCTCTCCCCTCAAAAACACTCTTGGTAAATGACTTAATTTGTGATAATAATTTTGATCTGTTTTGTCTTGCAGAGACATGGTTGCAGGAAGAGGACCATGTCACAATAAATGAGTCAACTCCCCCTAGAATCAGAATCAGAATCAGAATCAGAATCAGTTTATTGGCCAAGTATGTCACATACAAGGAATTTGACTCCGGCAAACTTTTTCCTCCAGTACAGAACTTGAATAAGTGAAATAAAAAAAGAAAAAAAAGAAAAATAAGAACAAAAATAAGTAAAAATACAAATAAATATCAGATCGTAAATAATAAAGGATAATATATAAGTTACTTAAACTTTAGTGTCCTTCGAAGTACTGGTCAATGAGGTGGAGTAGCCTCCATATTTCATTCAGATTGACTAATTAATCCCAAAAAAAATAATAGTTACAGTTCCTTTGAGCATTTAATCTTTAGCCTTCCTCATAAACATAACAAAGCAGTAAAGCTGTCCGTGGTCTTGTATTGTCCACCAGGCCCTTATTCTCATTTTTTAGATCAGACATCAGATTTTCTATCTGACTTAGTTTTAAACACTGATAAAGTTATTATAGTTGGAGACTTCAATATTCATGTTGATAGTGAAAGTGATAGTCTAAATACAGCTTTTAACATTATCTTTGACGCAATAGGCTTTACTCAAAATGTGCAGGGACCAACCCATTCTTGTAACCACACTTTAGATCTTGTGCTGACTTATTTCAATTCAATTCAGTTTATTTATATAGCGCCATTTCACAACAGATGTCATCTCAAGGCACTTTACAAGAAAAGGTATTTTAATGTAGAAATTAGAGAACCACAGAAGATTGCGTCATGTAATGGATATGTACCACAGGAGTTTAAGATAGCTGTAATTAAACCTCTACTCAAGAAACCATCTCTTGATTAAAACAACTTAATTAACTATAGACCGATATTTAATCTTCCCTTCTTATCTAAAATTCTTGAGAAAATAGTTGCACATCAGATGTGTGAACATTTAAACTATAATGAGCTGTCTGAGAAGTTTCAGTCAGGCTTTAGAGCTCATCATAGCACTGAAACAGCTCTGGTGAAGGTTACTAATGATATTCTCATAGCCTCAGACAATGGACTGGTGACCATTGTGGTCCTGTTAGATCTCAGTGCTGCCTTTGACACTGTCGATCACAATATTCTCCTTGAAAGGCTTCAAAGTGTTGGTATAATAGGAACAGCACTAGGCTGGTTTAAATCTTTTTTGTCCAACAGATTTCAGTTTGTTCAGGTAAACAATAGATCTTCCTCTGCCTCAATGGTTACTTGCGGAGTACCACAGGGTTCGGTGCTTGGGCTGATCCTTTTTACTATATATATGCGTCCTATTGGTAAAATCATTAGGCAGCATGGAATAAATTTCCATAGTCACGTAGATGATACACAGCTATATCTATCCATAAATCCTGATTAATCCAATCAGTTAGGTAGACTACAGGCATGTCTGGAAGACATCAAAATTTGGACGACTCTAAACTTCTTGCTTCTGAATTCTGATAAAACATAAGTTGTGGTCTTTGGACTTGAAGCTCTGAAAAAGAAACTACTTAGTCAACCCCTTCACCTGGACGGCATTAAATTAGCCTCCAGTAATAAAGCAAAGAACTTCTGTGTTATTTTTGACAAAGATATGTCATTTAGTTCTCACATTAAAGAAGTCTCTAGGATTTCCTTTTTTCACTTTAGGAATATTGCAAAAATTAGAACCATCCTGTCCAGGAGTGATGCTGAAAAACTAGTCCATGCCTTTATTACTTCAAGGCTGGATTACTGTAACTCTTTATTATCAGGTAGTCCAGAGAATACAATTAAAAGTCTTCAGTTAGTCCAAAATGCTGCTGCTAGGGTTCTAATGAATAAAAGAGAAGAGATCACATTTCCCCTGTTTTAGCTTCTCTTCACTGGCTCCCAATGAGCTCTAGAATAGAATTCAAGATCCTCCTTCTGACATATAAAGCTCTTAATAATCAAGCTCCATCATATGTAAGAGACCTGATTGTACCATATGTTCCTAACAGAGCACTTCGCTCTCAGACTGCAGGTTTACTGGTAGTTCCTAGGATTTTTAAAAGTAGAATGGGTGGCAGATCTTTCAGTTACCAGGCTCCCCTCCTATGGAACCAGCTCCCAAGGTTGGTTCGCGAAGCAGACAATTTATCTATCTTTAAAACTAGGCTTAAAACCTTCCTCATTGACAAAGCTTACAGTTAGAGACAGGTTAGACAGGTAGCTAGGAAGAGACAGGTTAATGTTAGTAGTCGGGTAGAGTGTCAAAAGCTAGGAAGAGATAGGAAGAGGTAGAGTAGCTAGGTAGAGATAGATTAATGTAAGCCAGGTAGAGAGTGTTAGTAGCTAGGTCTCCTAGTAGCTAGGAGACAGGTTAATGTTAGTAGCTATGCTGCTTAAGGCTAGGCTGTTGGAGGACATTATTAGAGTCAGTTCCTACTTTCTCTCCTACTTCTCTCCAACTGCATGATGTGTTGTCAATTCAAGCGCTAACCTGTTTTGTCTTAGTCTCTTCCTACAGTAGGTGCTCCTGACCTGCCCTGCTTGAGGACCCTGACTAAGAAGGTATTCCAGTGGAGGAACGTTCTCCACCTCCTGCTATCAACTTCTGCTTCTGCATCAGTTCTGTTGCTCTTTCTGTGTCTCTGCTGCCTTCTCCAAACCCCAGACGGTCTCGGCAGACGACCGCTTATGCTGAGCCTGGGTCTGCTGGAGGTTTCATCCTGTTAAAAGGGAGTTTTTCCTCTCCACTGTCGCTTCATGCTTGCTCAGTGTGAGGGATTGCTGAGAAGTCCCGACGCAATGTTCTGTGGTTCTCTAAATCCTAAATTAAACATTGTTCTGTAATAACTCTTGTAAAGGGCTATATAAATAAACTGAATTGAAATTGAATTGAATTGAAAAAGAATAATCTCGTCAGGACCAATTGTCAATATCTCAATAGAACTGAACTAAAACTACTGGCTTCTAATATATTTTTCTACTGTATGTGAACCAGAAGCAGGGACCCTCTGCCAAACACATAAGACAAGATGTCCCAGCCCAGCAGATAGCTGACCCTGAGCTACAGCATACAGAGATTAACAAAAAATGTGTAATGCACAGTCAACAAAGATAACTCCTCAAGACAAAAGCTCTCTGCTCCACTCTTCATCCCTCCGCTCTCTGACACCAGCAAATCAACTGGCCTCACACTCCTCATAAATCTTGCATATGATTTTAATAAGTAAGAAGATTAGTTAAAACTATGCAAATGATACTCAGCTTTACATTACAATGTCAACAAGTGACTATGAACTCATTGAAATTTTGAGATGAAAACGAATCAAAACAAATCATTCTATGAATGTACTATAACTGTATGCAGGTGAACAGAAACCAAACTGAAGTAATTATTTTTGAGAGGAACGACCAAGAGTCAGGCAACAGCTTCAGTTAATACAGCTAGATACTTCTGATCAGGCTTGTTATTTTCTTTCACCGGTAATCATGTAAAGCACTTATAATAATAGACGCTTCAAAGACTCATCAACGCATTGCTGCCCATTACCTCGCTTTCTGATTGGCTACATGAAGCATTCTCCTCACAACACAGTAGACATGTTGTGATATCAGGACAAGACAATCTAACATGTTTAATATCTTTGGTTTGTGATCGGAGCAGTTCTGAAATCCTTCAAAGCAGGCCCAAGCGCTCTGAATACAGCACACATGGCAGGAATATCTGTTGGGATTAGTTTAGTTTCAGATCGTGTGAACCAAGCCTTAATGTGAGACTGTATGTCGAGTTGCTGGGAAAAGGTAAGCAGAGGCTGAGATAGGCCAGGGATGGGTGGCTGACGTGGTGACTGTATCAGCTAACTCCTTACAGAAGGTGGTTTGACGCTGGAGGTTGGACAGGCAGGAGGTCAGTGAGAGAGTGTTTCGATGTTTCTAGGGAGGAAAGACGTGGACGCTGACCACAGAGAGCCGGGAAGAAATCTGAGACCGGAGGGCAGAAGATGTCAGGCTGCAGGTGGATGCGGAGCAACCTCTGGTGAGAAACAGTGTGTTCCAGATGCAGATGACCTATGGTGACTGGTGGTAATCCGAGCAAGGCTTGCAGAGCTAGACTGAGCTGGGATGGATAAGCTTGGAGTTTGACATCTGATGTGCAGGAGCTTCACATCATGGAGAAGACTGATCAAAATGAGTTGTAGTAAAGAGGTCTTTTGTCTTTGTGGAGAAAACTGACCCAGCCCATGAAAACTGAGGAGCTCATCAGGCACAGCAGCTCTAGCTTCCTGACAGAGCCACTGGAACCTGCACTTCTGGTTCCTGTTGAGAAATAAGGGCCGTTGGTAGCCATTGCAGACTTGAAATGGGGACAACCAAGTGGCAGAGGAGACCTGGAGGTTGAGAGACAGTTCAGCCCTGAGCACAGTGCGTGGTCAGTTAGTAGGTTGTGAAGAAACAAAACATCAGAGAAACCAAGTCACCAGTTGATTGGCCCTCTCTGTATGACTGTTGATGTCTGGATGGCAGCTGGAAAAGAGGCTGGTGGTCACCCTGATGAGGCAACAGAAGGCTTTCCAGAACTTTGCAATAAGTCAGGGGCCTCTGTCAGAAATGATGTCCCGCAGGAACCCATAAAGACATACGATGCGCTTAAGACTAGTTCCAATGATCTCTTTTGCCGAGGGCAGGGCTGGTAGCACATTCAAGTGCACAGCCTTGGAGAAGCAGTGGTCATACTTTCTGCAGGGGGCACTCCGGTGACGAAGTCCACCCCAATCTGCGACCATAGCAGTGCCACAACTGGCAAGGAACAAAGCAGTAAATTCTCAGGCTGAGTGGATCCTCCGATGCTAGCAGGTGGACAGTTGGATGAACCTCTGGTCTGGAGCCTCTGCAATGTAAGCGTCCATCTGCATCGTCTCTGCTTGAGAGAGAAGAAACTGCTGGCCACGGCACTGTGACCCACAGTAAGCACACAATCCCTGTCAGTCGCTCTTGTTCCTCTGGAGGAAGATGCATAGCTACAGACGTGGACAAAATTGTTGGTACCCTTCATTAAATCAAAGAAAAACTCATAATGGTCACAGAAATAACTTTAATCTGACAAAAGTAATAATAAATAAAAATTATATAAATGTCGACCAATGAAAGTCAGACATTGCTTTTCATCCATGCTTCAACGGAATTATTTAAAAAATAAATGCATGAAACAGGCCTGGACAAAAATGATGGTACCCACAACTTAATATTTGGTTGCACAACCTTTTGAGGCAATCACTGCAATCAAATGATTCCTGTAACTGTCAATGAGACTTCTGCACCTCTCAGCAGGTATTTTGGCCCACTCCTCATGAGCAAACTGTTCTAGTTGTTTCCGGTTTGAAGGGCGCCTTTTCCAGACAGCACGTTTCAGCTCCTTCCAAAGATGCTCAATAGGATTGAGATCAGGGCTCATAGAAGGCCAGTGTTTTCCTCTTAGCCCTTCTTGGGTGTTTTTAGCTGTGTGTTTTGGCTCATTTTCCTGTTGTAAGACCCGTGACCTGCGACTGAGACCATGCTTTCTGACACTGGCCAGCACATTTCTCTCTAGAATCCCCTGATAGTCTTGAGATTTCATTGTACCCTGCACAGATTCAAGACACCCTGTGTCAGATGCAGCAAATCAGCCCCAGAACATAACCGAGCCTCCCCCATGTTTCACATTAGGGACCGTGTTCTTTTCTAGATATGCTTAATTTTTCCGTCTGTGAACATAGAGCTAATGTGCCTTGGCAAAAAGATAAATTTTTGTCTCATCTGTCCACAGGAAATTCTCCCAGAAGCTTTGTGGCTCGTCAGCATGTAGTTTGGCATGCTCCAGTCTGTTTTTTTTAATGATTTGTTCTCTGGCTCAAACAGTGAAGGATGTTCCGATCTGACACTGATGTTCCTTGAGCATAAAGTTCAGCTTGGATCTATTTTTGAAGTCTTTCTAGGCTCTTTTGTTACCATTTGGATTATCCGTCTCTTTGATCTGTCATCAATTTTCCTCCTGCAGCCACGTTATCTTAAAAAATTGAAAGTGAAATATATCTTAAAGAAAATGAACTTTTTAGGTTCCTTCAATTAAAACATTATGTCCTAAAATGTATTGTAAAAAAAGGGAAATCACTGAGATTGTAGACATAGTGTCTCAGGTTTATTTTAGCCATTCCGTATATCTAATTGAAAAAATGCATAAAGGCTTCTTAAACACCAGTAAATCAAACACATTAAAAACAAATTTGTTAATATTAATATTAATTATTGGGTCAAAGAAAGCCCTAACCCATAAATAGTTTCAAGCTGACCTAGTTAACAGAAAGTCTAAGTTTTGAGGCTGAAATATGACCTGTACATTGTAAGGTGGTCCAAAAACAATCGGCATTGGTCAGTAGTGACATAACGGATCACAGATATTAATTGATATGCTTCTTTCCTCTTTCATTAGAAGTGTTTGCTTTACCATTATAAACTATCTATGACTAATCACTCTGTTTGTGTATTCTACATGATACACAATTTCTAATGATGAAGCTATATATTTTTCTTAATTTTTCTACAACTGAAAAATGTTCTAATTTCTAGTTTTGGTTAAGTTGTTTCAAAAACAAACAATAAAAATTGAATTGAAAATAGGAAATGCTTGCTTACCGAACGAGTCCAATGGGTTGATACTTATAGAAGACACTGTAGTTTGCCCACTCCTCGTACAAAAGCTGTTGAGACATTACTGGAATAAGCTGTGTATTTGTAACATCTTTGTCATCATGTTCTTTACAAACTGATCACAGCCTTCTTCTTTCCAGTTAATTGATTTTTGTTCTTTTTGCAAAAAGAACTACTCTAGGCTAGCTAATGCACATTGCCATCCATCCATCCATTTTCGGAACCGCTTATGCTGCATTCAGAGCGCATCCGTTGGATATGTCGAGCAACGCATCCAACGGATGGAGTTTGACGTATGTACTTTTTGGCTTCCATAGCCTGCTTCTGAGGAAAAAACAACGCATGGGCGGGGCTTCCTCTGTTGCCGTACGTTCTGCACTATGGTGGATTGTAACGAGAGAGTGGCTTGGCTTTATTTGCTAGATTAAAGTGAGACAACGTTGACATCGGGTGCATCAGCTCCCATTCTTCAGATGCGTTCTGAGTTTGGGGAGTTTAACCATTTGCTCCAGGAGCTGCGTATGGTTGAGGTTCGCTTTCAGTCCTACTTCCGTCTGTCCCGCGCCTAATTTTACGACCTCCTGGACCGCATCGGAGCTTAAATCTCCTACCAGGACACCAACTACAGGTTCTCTGTTCCTCTTTAGGAGCACCTGTCCATCTGACTTCGGTAAGTGTTATTTATGATTTTTTAAATCTGCGTTTGTTGAAAATGTTTTCACTGCGCCGGCGCTTCATTCAAGAAACGTGTATGTTGACATAGCTACAGTGAGACGGTCTGATTGGTTGCCGCACTGCGTTAACTCCGTTGGATCCGTCAAAAGTTCAGCTTGCTGAACTTCTGTGACGCATGCGTTGGTACGTTGCCATTTGAAACGCAAGCGTCGTTGACAGAGCCAACGTACTCAACGCAAAGTAGAGCCCTTGACGGACCTCTGACGTACTTTACATGTAATCTTGCCGCAGCTGACGCTGACGCATTGGGTTGGTCTGAATGCAGCTTTAGTCCTCAAGGGGTCGCGGGGGGGCTGGTGCCTATCTCCAGCTGTCAATGGGCGAGAGGCAGGGTACACCCTGTACAGGTCGCCAGTCCATCACAGGGCCACATAGAGACAGACAGAACAAACAACCATGCACACACACACACCCACACTTAAGGACAATTTTGAGTGTTTAATTAACCTGAGAGTCATGTTTTTGGACTGTGGGAGGAAGCTGGAATACCATGGGAGAACCCACAACCTTCTTGCTGCAAGGAAACAGTGCTAACCACTGCTCCACCGTGCAGCCCTCATAGTGAAATGCTGATTTATAGTTTTTCCAAAGAATGTTTTGACCTAAATACCTGAACACTGTTCACTGTGGCAAAACTCATCCAAAACCATTAACATATTCTCGGTCACTAAACACATTTCACAGTTGTAGAGAAAAACTGTAACCACTGGCAGCAAAATGCGCAAACGACTAAAACGCTGCTGGCATCGTTTACATATACAGCAATATGGGAATCTGGGGATATGATCAGACCAATGGGCAGGATAAAAGTTCAGAGTTCACATGTGGCCCAGATACATGTATAATGATAGATACATACAGGGAGGAAGAGGAGGAAGACTCTGTGTGAGAGGTGGGGGACGTGAAGGAAGTGGATGAGAATGACCAAGAACAGTCATTACTGATTAGATTTGGGAAACCACTGTACCCTAGAGAAATGTGTTTTAGCAATTCAGAAAAAAACTACAATCAGAGGGAGGCTCAACCTCCCTATCTCACTGATAATGATGATGCTCATGTTCCCTTATTTGAATTTCCGCTGTTATAATGTTATTGTTTGCTCGATATCATAATGTTTAATGACTAAGATATGTCTGTAAGATTTTGCTGAGGGCCTTGTTTTGTAGTTCTAACAGAACCTGATGAAGTTCTTCAGATTTCTGGGTTAATTTAATGCTTGTAGCTATTATTCTGTAATTCTATACAAGTTTTTTTTTCGGGAGGTGGAAGGTCTCTCCTGTCTGGTTTCATTAGTTGATCATTACATTTTTTAAGTATTTAGACTTGGGTTTTTTTCAGAGTTAAATTTATAAGGATATTAGTTTGACTTTTTTGAGTGTAAATCAGAATTAGCCGTTGACAAAGGACGTGATGATTAAACTTTGCCCGTCACTGACAGACTTTTCACTTTGCTAATTTAGACCTTCATTGTATTACAGTGAATGAAGAATGTTATATTATTTTGGAATTATAATCCTTTTCTGATGCTTCATTTGAATCCTTATTGGACTGGGAAGGGAAAACTATTAGCACATCAACCAGTTCACCATCTGCCACTAGTGTGCACTCTTCTGCCTTTAACTATAATGTGGTGAGCAGCAGTGATCTTTACCTATCAAGAATTATTAATAAGTAGTCAAAAGCTTTTAATAATATTATTTGTGATTTCTTAAATAACAATTGGAGACACTGTCTGATTACCAGTCAAAAGTACCACATATTGCAATTCAATTTAGTTTATTTATAATACTATAGTATTTATATATTTAGTTTGTTTATATAGCGTCAATTCTTAGCAGATATCATCTCAAGGCACTTTACAAAAAAGTGATTTGAATATAATTATACAATCATTCCAATCAGTTAAAAGTTTTCTATTTAAGGAATCTCAGCAGATAGCATTGAGTCGTTGGTGTGAGGTTGTGCCCGGATCATGCAGACTCCAACCACAGCAATCCCTCTTACTGAGCAAGCAAGTAGCGACAGTGGAGAGGTAAAACTCTCCTGGAACAGGAAGAAACCTCCAGCAGAACCAGAACCTGGCTCAATACAAGCGGTCATAGGCCACAACCATCTGGGGGTTTGAGAAGACAGAGAAGAGACACAGAAAGAACAAAGGAACTGATGTAACAGTACTTTCTATATTAAATAAAGAAAAAAAAGTTAATTATACTACACAGAGGATGTTCCGGTACTGGGAGCATCATCCGAATCAATGCTCCCCATCCAGCAGGGGGCGTTATAACTGAGCAGGATACCAGATCATCTGAAGCTTCTATGGAGAGAAAAACACTGAGCGAAAAAAAGGTTAACAGCAAAATACAGCAAAACCAGTAAACCTGCAGTCTGAGAGCAAAGTGCTCTGTTTAGGAATATATGGAACAATCAGATCTCTGATGTACGATGGAGCTGATTATTAAGGGCTTTATACGTAAGGAGGAGTATCTTAAACTCTATTCTGGATTTAACAGGGAGCCAATGGAGAGAAGCCAAAACAGGAGAAATTTTATCTCTCTTGTTAATATTCATCAGAACTCTTGCTGCAGCATTTTGGATCAACTGAAGGCTTTTAATTAAAATTTGTGGACTTCCTGATGATGAAGAATTACAGTAGTCCAGCCTTGCAGTAACAAATGCATGGACTAGTTTCTCTGCATCACTCCTGGACAGGATGTTTCTAATTTTAGCGATAGCAATTTCAGTCCCTCAGTTGTTCTCTGGAAACCTGCCTGGCAAGGTGTGAATGTCATTCTCCAACAGTGTTTTCTTGTTTACTGTTACCACATGCTTGCTTGGTATGATGAATTGCTGCAAATTCATGAAACAAAACCACCAGCTGTTCACTGTCACCCCATACCATAGTTTTTCGACTACAAGCTTACACTTTTTTAAATCTTTGGAACCTGTTGCAGTTTTTTACTGGCTAACGTCCTCCGGGGGGGACTATAGCAGGAAGCGCAAAAGTAAGACATATATGCGGGGAAAGATTATGTGCCGAAGAAAATACTGGACACCCACAGTATGCTAGGATCCAGGGCTGGGTCTCCAACAGGATTGTCTGCAGTACAGGGGCCCTACAGTGAACTATTTGGACACGTTCCTCGTCACCTGTTTTTGTTGGTTTGTTTTTCTGTAATGTTGGCTTTTAAACTTTATTTTTTTTCTCAGTGTTTATTTCTCCATAGAAGCTCCAAGTGGTCTGGTATCCTGCTCAGCTGCAGCACCCTGTTGCATGAGTAGAATCGACACAGACAATAATCCCAGTGACCAAACATCCTCCATGTCCTGTTGTCAATGTTATACTTTCTGTAATATATCATCCTGTTGCATCAGTCCTTTTGTACTTTCTGTGTCTCTGCTCTGTCATCTGAAACCTCCAGACGGTCATGGCAGATGACCTCTCATACTAAGCCAGGTTCTGTTTCTGGTTCTCGTGGAGGTTTCTTCATGTTAACCGGGGGTTTTTCCTCTCTACTGTCACTACTGATTACTGAACGATTGCTGTGGTTGGAGTCTGCATTAATGGGGCACAACCTCACATTAACGACTCAAAGCAATATGCTGGTACTTCTTATATAGAAAACTTTTAAACTGACAGTAATGTTTGTTTGATTTTATTGAAATCACTTTTCTTGTAAAGTGCCTTGAGGTGACATCTGTTATGAATCGGCACTATATAATAAACTAAAATGAAAATTTTATTGAATCAGCCATCTTTTATGGCATTGTATGTTGGAGCAGCAGTTTATCTACAGTGTAGAGGAAGAGGTTGGATAAGCTTATCCAGCTCGACCAGCTCTGTTCTAGAGCGCCACCAGGATCCTGTGCAGCTGGTGAGAGTCTCCCATCCCATCCATGAAGATGTTGTTGAGCTGAAGAGCTCCTTCCGTGACAGACTGCTGCATCCTAAGTGCATTAAGGAGTGTTATCCCAGCCATTTCCTTCCTGCATCTGTAAGATTTTACAACTAGAATTGCTCCTAAGAAATCCAATAATGTTTACATCCCTGCTGTAAACTGCACTCTGACTCAATTAATGTAACATTTCTGCTGCTGTTATTTGCACATCTGTTTTACACAGTTTATATTATTTTAACCTCTTGTAAATGATACATTTACTTTTTAAATACACAGATATATATGCGCATTCTGTAAATATTTTATTTTTTAAACTATTCTACACAGCTTGCACATTCAAATCCCAAAATGCCACTTCATTTCTAATAATTGCTGAGTACTTGGTTTTATAATTTTTGTTCTTAATGTTCATATATTATTTTTTATATATATAGTTATCTATTTTTATTCTGTAAATCTAAATGCTTGTAACACTGGTCACTTTTTTGCTGTTAGAGCTGATTTCCCCTTTTTCAAACAAAGGATTCTATTCCTCTTTTCTATACTAATTTTGAATCTTTTTTGCATCATGCATAAATCCTCATCACGGAAAAACACACAAATAAATGCATATTATGTTGTTTTAAATGTAAAGGCCATCAAGCTGGCCATCAAGAAGAAGGTAGAGCTGCTACACACTAGCTTGGCTTCAAGAAATCGATCATGAGACTTTGGCTTTAGTGGGCAAGAGGAAGAGGAAGATGGAGATAGCGACCAAGACTTTTCTGGCAGCCAAAGTATGATTTATCTCTTAACCAGGCCTGTTACTGTCGCATTGATGTTGTACTGCTGATTTTCAGGCTGAGTTTGAAAAAAAAAACATGTCCTAAACTAAAGAAGAACTCAGAGAGTGCAGACCTCTGCCGAGGCCACTCATTTCCTCCACGTTGTTATCTAATTCTAACTTTCTGTACTTTTCCAATAAACTGTCTTTTAATGAGGCACATGGCTGTGTCAGTGCAGAACAGACATTGGGAGCTACCATGCGAGGGGAGCCACCAACAAGCTCTCTGACACGGGAAAAGAATGGAGGTTAGAACCGCTGATCTTGTGGCAACCCCAAAATTTTAGGAGTTGTTCCTGGTCGTTTGGCCAACATTTCCTAAAAAAATTTTTTGGAAACCTTCCATAATATTTTTAAAGGGCCTTGAGATGCCACTTAATTTGAAACAGCACAATATTAATAAACTAACTTTGCCTTTGCTGATGAAATGAATAGTTCTGTGACTAGGTTGTAAAGAGAAGCCGTTCTTTATGCAGCCTTGGTTTTCCATCCGTCAAGCTGGTCACAGTTTGAAAGTGTCTTTGGAAAATTGCTGTTTCAATTAGGGCCTGGTTTGTGCAACACTCTATATTAATATATAAATCCACTGCTGTCAGTCACTGGTCGAGCGATTGCAGTCTACGAAATACATATCACTTCAGGACATTGCCAGTCTGTGCACTGCTGATTTTTCGTGTGCCACAGTATATAAAAGAAAGTAGTTTTAATATATTTCAGTGTTAGAAGATTGCTAAATTTATTCCCACATCCCAAAAACCTATAGGGTGTCACCATGTCATAGCCAGAAAATAAGTTGTTTATTTTCCCGTGTTTACAATAATATTATATCAGTAACACTTTTAATACAAAAGCAATGTGAATTTATTGGGCTTACGAATTGTTACAGCGTACATCTTCTAAAAAACCAGTCTAAAAAAACTGTCTAAAATGTTGTGACATTCTTACCTTTCTGTCATTGGGTTCTGCACTCTCCTCCTCAATAGCTCCCTGAGAAAAGATGGGATCAGTTACTGGACTGAGTTCAGACTGCAAAGCATTATTTAATCATCTGAGACATCAGGATTTGATTATGAGATATTGCAGCTGATATTTTCAAATTATTAAAAAAATGAAACAAAAGACATGAGGAAAAAGAAAAATTGGTAACACATTGTAAACAGGTTGGTAGACTTGTAAAAAGATTGGTAGACTTTCTAGGATACTGATTTATATCTTGAACTAATCTGTGGGAAAAACATTCAACAAATCTTGACTTCTACTTTTTCTCCTGGAAGAAAATACCAACAGTGAAGAATTTCTATACTAATTTCCATAAATGTATAATAAAAACCTAATACTGAAGACAGCTTTTACAGAATTTGTATTACTTACGTCATGAAGAGGATAGGCTGCTGTATAAACCCCACTACCAAGGAGACTGGTTATCCCTGTCAGGTAAAAACAAAGAAGGTAGATATTTAAGGAGATGACAATAAAAGACTACATTTCTGACCTTCACCTTTCCCCCAACTAATTTCTAAAATGACCTAAACATATTTCTGTTTGTCATTTTCAAGTCTTTTAGCTTGGCTTTTAATTGAGTTGTTTTATGCATCTGTTGATTATATTCTTGATCTTACTTGTATTTATTGTATTTATCTGTAAATAATCCCTCCTAGATAGATAGATAGATAGATAGATAGATAGATAGATAGATAGATAGATAGATAGATAGATAGATAGATAGACTCACCCATGCTGTATTTAGTCTTGCATTTAGTTCTTTTTAATATTTCAAACACCTGACAAGGAGTGAAACACAGTTAAATAATCAGAGTGCAATAACGCAGTCACATACAGTTGCAAAACAAGCCAGGTTTTGATGTAGAAACACAGTAAAAGATTTTTTAGACTAGGGCAAAAAAGTATTTGGCAGCCACAAATTGTGCAAGTAGCATCCTTGGTGGCAGGGCTCCGGGGGTGGATGAGATTCCCCCGGAGTTCCTCAAGGCTCTTGATGCTGTAGGGCTATGTTGGTTAACTCGGCTCTGCAATATTGCGTGGACATTGGGGGCAGTTCCCTTGGATTGGCAGACTGGGGTGGTGGTCCCCCTCTTTGAAAAAGGGAGACCACAAGGTGTGTTCCAACTACAGGGGGATCACACTCCTGTGCCTCCCTGGTAAGGTCTATTCAGGGATTCTGGAGAGGAGGGTCGAACGGATAGTCGAACCTTGGATTCAGGAGGAACAATGTGGGGTACTCTGGGAGTATGAGGTACCAGGCCCTTTAATAAGGGCTGTTAGGTCCCTGTATGACCGGTGTCAGAGTTTGGTTTGCCTTGCCGGCAGTAAGTCGGATTCGTTTCCGGTGAGAGTTGGACTCCGCCGAGGTTGCCCTTTGACACCGATCCTGTTCATAACATTCATGGACAGGATTTCTGGCAGAGCCAAGGTGTTGAGGGGATCCGTATTGGTGGCCTCAGGATCGGGTCGGATCCTGTTGGCTTCATCGGAATATGATCTACAGCTTTCGCCGGAGTGGTTCGGAGCCGAGTGTGAAGTGGCTGGGATGAGGATTAGTACCTCCAAATCCGAGACCATGGTCTTGAGCCGAAAAAGGATAGGGTGCCTTCTTCGGGTCGGGGATGGGGTCCTTCCTCAAGTGGAGGAGTTCAAGTATCTGGGGCCTTGTTCACGAATGAGGGAAAAATGGAGCGGGAGATCGATAGACAGATTCGTAAGGCATCTGCAGTTATGCGGGCGCTGTACAGGTCCGTCGTAGTGAAGAGAGAGCTGAGCCGAAAGGCAAGGCTCTCGATTTACTGGTCGATCTATGTTCCTACCCTCATCTATGGTCACAAACTTTGGGTGGTGACCGAAAGAACGAGATCACGAATACAGGCGGCTGAAATGAGTTTCCTCCACAGGGTGGCTGGTTTCTCCCTTAGAGATAGGGTGAGAAGCTTGGTCATCTGAAGAGAGCTCAGAGTAGAGCCGCTGCTGCTCCACATCAAGAGCAGCCAGTTTAGGTGGCTCGGGCATCTGGTAAGGATGCCTCTTGGACACCTCTCTGGTGAGGTGTTCCGGGCATGTCCCAGCGAGAGGAGCCCCAGAGGAAGACCCAGGACCCGCTGGAGGGACTATGTCTCCCGGCTTGGCTGGGAGCGCCTCAGCATTCTTCCCGAGGAGCTGGCCCAAGTGGCCAGGGAGAGGGAAGTCTGGGTCTCTTTGCTTAGGCTACTGCCCCCGCGAGCCGACCCCGGATAAGCGAAAGAAGATGGATGGATTGATGGATGGAAATTGTGCAAGTTATCCCACTTCAAAAGATAAGAGGTCTGTAGTTTTTATCATAGGTATACCTCAACTATGAGAGACAGAATATAAAGAAAAAATCAGGAAATCACCTTGTACAGTTCTTACAGAATTTATTTGTGTAATAGTGTAGAAAATAAGTATTTGGCAATAAGAGAGGTCAAACATTTCCTGTAGGTCTTCACCAGGTTTCCTGATCTTTAATCTTTAATTTTGATCGTTTAATGCTGGGATATTTTTGAGCTGTCGCTGGGCAACATGGACTTTCAACTCCCTCCACAGATTCTCTTTTGGTTTGAAGTCTAGAGACTGGCTAGGCCACTCCAGAACCTCGAAATGCTTTGAATGTAGCCACTCCTTTGTTGCCCTGGCAAAGTATTTGGGATCGTTGTCATGTTTCATGTTCAATGCTGTTACTGATGGAAGGAGGGTTTTGTGAAAAAAATCAGGATGCATGGCGCTATTCATCCTTTCCTTAACACAGATCAGTCGTCCTGTTTCCTTTACATTTCCAGGATTTAGAATGTTTCAACAGGACCTTAAAAACTCATTCATGCATTTAACTTTACACGGGTTAATAACTGCAATAGTGTCTTTACAGGTCTGGCTAAACAGTCAATCAGACAGCTGCAGCTGATCCAGAACGCTGCTGCTGGCGTCCTCACTAGAACCAGGAAAGTAGAACACATCACCCTAGTTCTAAAGTCCTTCCACTGGCTCCCTGTAGCTCACAGAATAGACTTCAAAATACTTTTATTAGTCTATAAATCATTGAATAGCTTAGCACCAAAGTATGTTGGAGATCTGTTGTCACTATAGCAACCCCAGACGACTCAGGTCCTCCAAATCCAGTCTACTAATCAACCCTAGAATCAGAACCAAACATGGAGAAACAGCTTTCAGTTTCTATGCACCCCTTATTTTTCTGGCCACTGCAAAGCCACTGAAACACTGAAATTCATGGACTGGTGGAAGATAGAAAGAACTCTTATTCTTTGCTTGCACGTGGCTGACCTGTGCTTTCCCTCTACGCTATAGATTGAAAATCCTATTTGTAATAACTGAGCGTTTTTTGTCAGTAAAATCCTGCCTGTTCGATTTTAAAACAGATCCCAAGTTTTGTTTGTTGATTATTGGAGCCACACTCCTTTCCCCTTTAAGTTTCTTGTTATGGTCATAACAATCATACACTGTGATTTTCTGTGATTTTTTTTTTTTTACATTCTGTCTCTCACAAGTAAAGTGCAACTAATTACAGGCATCTCTCCTCTTTTAAGTGAGAAAATTTGAACAATAGGTCACTGCCAAATGCTTCTTTGCACCACTGTATATCCTGAACCTTTGTTAGAGTTTTGCAAATTGTATTAAATATTTTTGGCTGTGTTTTTATTCTGTACACTGGAAAAAGAAAAAATGCTTTTGATTCATTTATTAAAAATAACAATTTACGTGTCAGAACATCAGTGACAGCCAGTTAAGGTAAATGTATCAAGTTGGATCTCTAAGTGACTGATGGGTGCATCACTTATAATTACAAATAATGATCAGCTTTATTAACTTCTATTTCTGCTTTATACCATACAGGTCATGTGTAAAAAAGTATGTTTCTTAAAGAAAAGTCAAGTGTACAGTTGTTGCTTGGGACTTACTATAGAACTCCTGGTTTTGCTGTCAAAAAAGTTATCTTTGTCTGAGAGGTCAAACCTGGCAACATAGAAATGTGAAAACATATAACTTCTTCTTGGGTGCAAATTATTAATTCAATCCAAAATACAAAAATCCACTACAATCTTTTAAATTGTATAATAGCATTCAGGTTGTGCTGTTACAGGAATATTTATGTGTAATTAGGATTTAATTAATTATTCCCTGTTTTAGTGAGTGCATCCAGAATAGTTGCTCATGTTAGCGAGAACAAAGTCTTCTGTCTGCAATGCTTTGATAAGAATATATCAGAATGTTTGAACAAACATTAGAGACAGGGATACATTCTGCTCATGTGAGATTGCTGCCTTCTCACTAAAATGCTATGAGAGGTGAATATACTGCACTTACAGCTCTGTTTTTATCTGTCCACCCGCATATACTGAAAACGGAGAAAACACAGATCACCACTTTGGCCTGAGTTTTTAGAAAGATTCGTTTTTGGTGCTGAAAGTCTGCGTTTACGTGTGGACGACAGGCCAAACCGTAAAAAAATGTGTGCGTTTTGTGAGATACCCGGCTACGTGTGGACAAGCCAATCCTCTTGAAGCAGCGATTTGGCCGGCCTTTTAACATGTGTTTGAACAGTGAACAGCTGAAATCAGTAAGTGTGCATGCTCAACGCGCTCTCACTGGAAAGCCATGGAGCAAAATTATTCTGGCCCCAAGCTGCGTTTCCCCTTCCTCGACGGCGAGAGGTGTCAACTGGATCCCACCATCAGGAGTTATGAGACCTGTTTGCGAATGACCTGCATTCTACAGTCAGGTCTGTTTGCCCCGTTTTGCCAAACGCAAAAGATGGCTGTGCAGCATAACTTGTAGCAAAATATCAGAATAGCACACATCATGTTTATGTTCTGTTTGATATAAGTGTGCAGCCATCTAATATATTTTCTGGCCACCGTAACAAATAAATAAATAAAAATAAGTAGATTGTTTGATAAAGTCTAAATTTAGCACATTGCATCTTCAAAGAAAATAAGAGATTAAACATTTGGTACATCACCAGCCAGTGGATTCTAACATCTTTCAAGGATTTTGAATTATTATAAAGGAGATTATTTGAAAAATGTTATTTATTGAAAAGTTTGCCCAGATGAAGAATCTGCGTTTTTTTCCAAGAGCAACAATGGTGAGTGAATCTTTGTCATTTTTATGAAGGTTATGAAAAAGGTTTCATTCTTCAGTCATATTTACATAAAGTGGCATTTGTAGTGTTTAGATGTGTGCTATTTTATATGATTCATCTAATATCAAATCAATATTAAATGAATCACATTTAAATGGAAATCAGTATTATTGATCCAAGTCACACTGTTTGAATCACAGAGGAAGTAGTTGCTGAAATTAGGTATTGAGTTACTTACTGTGTGCCCCACCTAACTCATCATGCCACTGGTCAACATATTAATTCATCTTTAACTCTTTAGCTGTCATCAGACGGTTTTTAATATTTGCATGAACACTTGTGTTTGATATCAACACATAGCATATGGGTCTAAGGGTGGGAAAAAAAATAAGACACCAAATCATGTGTTGTTTTTGATGTGATGTTGCTGTAGGTACAAACACTTCATTCAGCCAGTCAGGATGGAGATGTTACTTTCAGTGGGATGACACTATTCTGTTTTTTTATATATGTATTTTTGGATCAATAGTCACCTGGAAAATATGTTTCGAAATTCTATATATGTCAAACAAGGTCAAACAACTAATGTTCAGAAAATAGGTCATGCCGTCAATCTTACTTTCAGTTCAGGGATCTGTCATGGCAAATTTAATGCATTTTCATCAGTCAGAAAATTTGTCTTCATACTTCAAAATGTAGTCAATGAAGTCAAATAAGACTTGACCAAGCAACCATAACTTATTTCTTGGTTGAGTTTTATTCATCACAGTTATATTATAAGTCTTCACTGAGGAGTACCTCTCTCTTAGCTGACTAGATATAAAGGTGGGCTTACAGGTGTTGCTTTTCCCTGGAGAAAGAGTGTGACAGGTGCTTGATGTTCTTGGAATGATGTTCCTCAACATTAGGGTGCAATGGCTCCAGTGCTTTATTGACCAAGGAGGTGATTTTCTTCATAACACTGCTTGATTGTTTGACCTCATACACCTAGAAATCCAGACAAACCACATACCTCAGTGATACAAATATTAGTGTGCAAAACAGTATTTCTCAGGTACAATTACTTACCATATTAAGTTAATAAACCCTAATTGTTTTTGGTATTCAGACTCATATTCCAATAAACTGTAGTTGCTTCTTTTTTTCTTTGCACAAATATACATTTATAGCCATTTCTATTCAAGGTGACATTTGAACAATTATACATTTGGTTTTAAAAAATTCCACCAATTTCACAAGATGGTGCCGTCCATCAGATATAGAGAAAAATGCTTTATCATTTGGCATAATTTGAAAGAACCATTTCTATTTTCCTGCAAGTGCTTTGTCTACTGGTGAAAACTTGGGGAGAGATGGATGTTGGTTACACAAGTTCTCTGTTAGTAAATACCAGCCAAAAGGATCTTGAACAATGATTCCTCATAAATGGCACTTTTTTCAGCCATATTTTTTTATTGAGAAATGTACTTTTTATTAAAAGGAATGCAAGATGCAGTTAAGAATGTCTGCTAACTTTTAGCTTTACACTTAGCTATTCATAAAAAAACAAACTTGTTAGGGTTAAACAGCATCAGCTGCAATTTTCCCTCTAAATTAGATATATGCAATTACAAACTTCTGACATGGTCTTTGCGCACAGAAATTATCCGCTGCGCATTAAAAAAAATTCAACCTGTATTAAAGATAAACTAAACAAATAATTCATTCTGTGCTAATTTGCTATATATTATTCAATTACCATAAGTTCCAATTTACAGTCCTAGCAATTGCTCATGCACCTACCATTATGGATTATTTCCATCTTAACAAGCACAAGACCCCCACCCTGACACAATCAGTGCTCGGCCGTATAGTTGTTATCTGGGCTTTCCAACTCTATTATGTTGTTACAAATATAAAAGCCATCAATACTATACAAAAACGTGATATAACATGGGCAGCAGACACATTGTCACAAAAACACCAGGTAGATATAGGATAATAGATTTGATGAAACTTTCAAATACAGAGCACAGCTGAGCAGACTATGGAGGAGAGCAGGATGATCAGGCTGACTGATGGGAGGAATACAGGAGATGAATGCAGGAGTTCTGGGCTGACGAAACAGATGACAGAATGAGAAGATGTGAAAAAGGACTTCTGAAATATGATGAACTGACCAATGAGGAGAGATAGCTGTCACCCCCCCACCCACCCCTCCGAAGGCCTGACTCTGTAAGGCCCAAGGCGAACAAGATGTCAGTGATGGAAATCCTTGATTACGGAACTATTGATGATTATTCTGGCAGGTTTCCAGACATGCTCTTCAGGACTGTAACCCTCCCAGTTTACCAGATATTGAAATCCTTAATCCAAAGGGCCTCCAAGCTGTGGCAAATGGTGTATACTGGGCGACTATTAAGGAATCGCAGAGGAGGAGGTTGAACAGCAAAAACAGCCAGGGGATGATGTGACATGCTGTTTCAGTAGGGGGCAGTGAAATACTGGTTGAATCTTGAGAGAGGCTGGAGGGTGGAGACGGTAGGTGACTGTGTTCATGACTGGTATGGGCAAAATGAACTGAGGAGCGAGTTTCGACTGGCCATGTGGAGTTTCAGATGTCTCCAGGCTTTTAAATGGAACCTGGTTGACGATGGTGCTGTCGCTATAATTAATAGCTGGAATTGTCCCTGGTAATGGAAGCTTTGGCTCTCTTGGCACAATTGATTGTTTGAATTGTTAGACTACCGGTACCTCCACTTCAACCACCTTGTGGGCAAAAATGGGCTGTTGAACCTTTAGCCATTCCCTGTTTTTTAATTCTCCATAGCAAATCTTGAACGTTAAAGGACCGGTGGTTAAGGGGACCTGAAGGTTTATAGAGAGTTTTGCTAAGAGCAAACGACAGGGCTACGAAACCACGAGGGAAGGTGTGAAGCAACTGTGATATTTGACCATCTGGGGTTGGTTTGTTTTGTCTGGCCTTTGGTTTCAGGTTGGAAGGCTGAAGACAGTATGCAGGAGGCATCAATGTGGCTCCGGGGTGAAAGGGAAGTGAGTGCACATGGGAGGCCAGTTTGATGTGTGCTTCGGTAAGGGATGCCGCCTTGGCATTGAGGCAATCGACCAGGGACCTTGGGGCTATGACCTCGAGAAAAAGGGTTTCCAACTCTGCTGAGATGTTAGTAGCAGATTCTGTCATCTCTTCATAAAAACACAAGGTAGATAGATTATCTAATCCAATCCACCTTTATTAATAGAACACTTTAAAAACAGCACAGTTGACCAAAGTGCTGTACACAAACATCCAAATAACACAAGAATCAACAAACAATTTTAATAACAATACTTCTAAATGAGTTAATAGATAAGTAAAACCCAGTACTTCAGTCAGAGTTAAAAGCCTGTGAAAAAAAGTTTTTAAAGTTTTAAAAACAAGGAGCGAGTCTGTCTGCCTGATCTGTGAAGGTAAAGCATTCCAAAATGAAAATGCACAGTCCCCTCTCAGATTCCTGTTTGTTTTTGGAAAAGATAACAGCAACTGATCCGCTGATCTCAGAGAGTGTGAGGGAGCGTACGGCTTCAATAGGTCAGACAGATAAACCGCAGCAAAAACATCAAGACATTTAGAAGCAAAGAAAAGTTTTTAATTTTTAAATTATAATAATATTTAATTCTATTTTAAAACAAACCGGAAGCCAGAAGAGAAATGCTAAAATTGTGTTCTCCTATATGAGCACCAGTTAAAAATGGAGTGGCAGCATTCTGGACCAGCGATGAGAAGAAGAGAAAGCGTTAGCATTAAGTGCATTAAAGTAGTCTACACAGTTGTGACAAAAGCATTTATTAAAGGTTGGATATGGAACATGAGTGACATCTAGTTTATCTAGGATGTAGTTACAACAAAAAAAAACATCATTCCAGCTGTTGCCAAGTTCATTGCCAGTACGCCCAGTGACCAACCTAACATGTGTCCAGTGAGGAATGTATTCATTAGGAGTTTAACTGACAGCTAACATTAGCAGAGTTAGCAAGTGATTTAGCTTATAGATCCAGGAGGAAAGTTGCCATTTCCGCGTGTGTTTGATGCCGTAGAAATGTTTTGTGGGTCCATTTAGTGTAGGATTCACCTGAAACTAATCTAGTTTATGTTCTTCTCCAGTGAATCCTCTCTCGAGACGGATAAAAGTATACCTGGGGCTCTGAAGCAGCTAATGGATTTGCCGACTCAACCATTTTTCCTAGTGGCAGCTGAGATGTGCCAACCATGTAGTTGGATCATAGAGACCATATCTGTCAAACAGCAAACCCATGGCCGCTACTGGCTGGTAGATGTAAACGTCATTGTCGTGCCCATTATAGTTTAATTGAAATATTTTATTTTTATTTTTTGTAAATTCTCCTTCACTGGTGTTTTTATTAATTTTTCTGCGTTCTCTTGTATGAAAGAATGCCGTCTGAGTCGGTTTCTGTAAAAAAATAAATAATTCCCAGTCTGTTTCAGTTTATGCCAGTTCAGTGTGGGAGTTGGAGTGGAGACTGAACAAGATGTGGGGGGCTTGCTCAGTAAGATTAATGACATGCATGTCTCTGTACTCTGATTGGCTAACTGCAACAATACTGGCTGTTTACTAAAAGCAGTAACATGAGACAAAAATGGTGCAGGTTTTTATGCTAAGACGGAGTTCACCCCCAAGTTTATGCAACATTACCAAACAAGACCGGACTCCGACGTGCTACTAGTTACAGTTATAATCTTCAGTAAGCCACATGCCACAGGCAGACAGGTATTCGGTGCCACGTTCTCCCTCGTTGCTATGAGTTACCCCTTGATAATCTATTGTCCTCCACATAGCAGTATGCTTAAATCCAGCAAGTTGTCTTGTCTGATTTGAGCTAATAGTCTGTTCAGAACAAGTGATGCCAACGCAAACCCGCACCCCACCCCCTGCACACATACACCCACACACAGCGCTGACGAGCAGGTAATCTCAAGGCAGCTATGTAGAAACGGGAAATTTAACCAGTGGCGGATTCAGCTGCTGATATTATAATTCATGGTTTAAAGCGTAGGTTAAATTTGAGAATAGTTAAACAAGCAACATCTCTGGGTGGATGTAGTCACAGATATTAGCTGTTAGCCGAGGTAGTACATTTCATTGTCATGGCATGTTGCACAGCTTTCACCTTGTCAAAAACCACGTTCCTGTGGGCGGTCCAAAGCTAGGTAGGCGAAGCCATGAATGCTAAATAGGCCTTATGACATGTGGTAGTTGGGCTTTTTCAAACAAAGGCATTTTCTGGCCTATTTTCCTTATGTAATTGATTCAGGGATTGGAGATTGTATAAAATGTTTTGCAGCATGCTTTAAGAACATAGAGTGACTGATTTTGATGAAAGAAAACTCAGTTTTTCAAGATATACAGTGAAAGAGAACTTTAAGGAAATTGAAAAGCTCTTTGGATGTATTCAAATATAGCTTTGTATTAAAATGGTCCATTTAAAAACTGTAAAATCTTTAAAAAATTTAAAACAAAGTTTCAAACTTACAAAATTTACAAACTTTAAAAGTAATGCAGCGAAAGAAAAGGTATAGCTTTTGCCAGTTACAGTATCTGAGGTGAAAAAAGCAATAGTTGATTCTTGAGCTAACCTGAGCATCAAGTTTGAGGCTCGAATCCAACCTGACATAGCCGTTTCTTCCTATGTGCAAACTACTTGCCTAGGGCCCCCAAGCCACTAGGGGGCCCCCAAAAATGCTGTAGGCCAATGGGCCTTTCACTTATCTATATTATTTAAATGATTAGAAATAAAGTATTAAGGCTGTAATAGCAATAAGCCACAGAAAGATAAGCTATTTTGTGACACATTTGGGCCAGAACTGTTGGTCTCCACTCCACTGTCTGTCACGCAGTGGACGTGCATCAAAAGGCTATCCTCCTATTGGATAGATGAGCAGGCCGGTTTTAAGTTTGTTCACGTCACAGACTATTGACATTGAGGTGGCTGGCCGATCATGGCATCTAAACGGAGTTATCCAAGTGGATCAGAGAAAAGGAAAAAGAAAAAAGAAATAAGCGGAGGAAGAGAGAACATCGAAGGATAAAGGTAAGACATTGATTTTATTTAAATGGAGGGTGGCTTTACGGTTGGTGGTCAGGTGTAACGCTGACTTTTTAACTATTTCGCTTGTTTAAGAAATGCTAATTTGCTATAAACGTTAACAGGTTAACCGTTAATTATTAACTTTGCATCAGTTAACTCTTAGATTGTCATTGTGGCAAGCTTCTCACAGCAAAGATCGATGGACATATTTCCACACATAACTGTTGATCTAAATTATTAAAAGTGAAGTTAACACATGTGACAACAATTTTCATTTAGCCTGTTATACTATTGGCCCGCTGTTGTGGTCATTTTTCCAAATAGAAATGTTTCTCAAAAGGAGGCTTGAGCTTCAGTGCAGGGCCCTCCCGGGGTTCGCAGCAATGCCCAGGACTGTACTTAGGTAGGAACGCTGGGTGATGAAAAATGGGAAAAAAACATGGGTAGAAAAATAAAATAAAAATAAAAATAAGAAATGTTTCTCAAAATGATCCACTCTGGTTTTTTCGCAACCCGCACCCTACTGTATATATAAATATAAAGGCCTATATATATATATATATATATGTATGTGTGTGTGTCTACATGTACAGAAATATGTTGCTTTATTTTACACTGGTCACTTTTTAAGTACATGAATAAATCAATAGACCTATCGTTAAGTATTTTTGAACTATTGTAGCAGTGGCCAGAAAATCTGCTATTGAAGAAGACCACTGCAATCAACCCACATCGTCTTCATATCAACGTTGTCTCCCACTCAATGACTTCAAGATATTTTTTTGCTGTCATCGTAATTTCTCTACTCCATGCCATCTTTCCGTCAACTAATGGTTCTTCCATTTAAACAACTAAATCAATCTCAGTCCTACAGTCGGTCCACTCTAATGTTGCATTATCTGTAACAATATTTCAGCGTCTCAAATAAAGCACCACAGTCGTGACAGCTTAACTCAGTTTCCTACCATCAAATTTAAATCATCATCATTCTGACCATTTAGATGAAAAGCCACAAATTTACTGTGATCTGTTACTGGTGACTCAGCCGAGTCGATCCTGTTTGCTACGTTTATGTGACATTTGAGTTGGCTAATAACAGGTGTAGGCCTACTTAATTTCTCTAGATGAGTTTTACTTCTGTAGGGCTACCAAGTTGCATAGAAAAAAATGATACAATGAATCAAATGATGTAAGCATTATGTAAACGGTGATATAGATGCATATTGAAAAAATATTTATTCTTCTTGTTGTAGCAAGTAGTGATCACTATCTTGTTTTCAGACAACTTTGTAATAGGGTTCATGCTTTAAATGAAGACTGTTCAGTTTTTCATAAAACTGGTCATGGAATGGATTTCCATATGTGTGCAATATTATGGCAATTTTTAAATATGCACTTAAGAGCGATTTATCTTTGTAACTTATAAAACTTTGTCTTTGCAGGAGCTCTGTTAGGGAAAAATAATAATGTTGTATTATTATTTTCTTAGGATGTCTTCCCTTTATCACATAGTTCAAAATGTACTTTTTTGGTTTCAACCATATGTTCCTTTGTTGTTTAAAAGAACCCTGTTCTTTTAAGATGCTAATGAAGTTTGACCAAATAAAGAGAGACTGCAGTGAGAGGGCCTTTTGAGACCAGGAGACAGAGCTGGGAGACTGTTTGTGAAGCTGAGAGGTGAACCGCTGCAGAACTTTATTATATCTCCCACTGCAGAGCTCATTTAACTTCAATTTCCCTCCGACCCCTGTGTGTGATTCTTTCTAGGTTAAACCACTATTTTTTACCCTATCTATACATCCATCCATCCATTTTCTTAACCGCTTAATCCTTTATGGGTCGCGGGGGTGCTGGTGCCTATCTCCAGCTGTCAACGGGCGAGAGGCGGGGTACACCCTGGACAGGTCGCCAGTCCATCACAGGGCAGGACAAACAGGACAAACAACCATGTAAACACTCACACCCAAGGACAATTTACAGTGATCAATTAACCTGACATTCATGTTTTTGGAATGTGGGAGGAAGCCAGAGTACCCAGAGGGAACCCACGCATGCACGGGGAGAACATGCAAACTCCATGCAGAAAGACCCCGGAGTGTAGTTAATGTGAACTCTAAATTGGTTTATATAAACAACAATTGGGTTATATAAACAACAATTGTGATAATGGAAACAACCCAAATTGTTGGGTTAAATTAACCCAGCGTGTCCTCTGTCCAATATTTAACCAGCACTGGGTTGGGAAACTACCCAAATTGGGTTGTTTTTAACCCAACATTTTTAAGCAAATGGCTGCAGTAAAACCTGTGAATTATTTAAGGGTGTGAATAATTTCCACACCCACTGTAGATCTTAACAGCAAAACTTTTAGCAGGGCTTGGCAGAACAAGATTTTACTGAGTATTAAGAATCAGTTTCTAAGCCTAATTTCTTAGAACTTGTCCTAGGATTTTGTTCAGGACCAACAGTTTTGGGGGGTCAACCCAGCTCCACTTCCTTTAGACTAAAGCCTAGTTTATGCTTCTCTGACCGCAAAGCTGCACTCAGACGCAGACATATTGACGGAAACGTTTTTCCATTATGCTTCTCCGTTTTTTTTCTCTCCACTCTCAATTGTTTTTTTTCAGCGTTGCTCAATCAGGACAGCAGTGGTTGCTAACTTTTCAAAATCGCCATAAGAACAGATTAGATCAATTATCCTTTCAATATAAAGCATGTAGTGCCCAAACGCTGCATTAACTACTGATTACAGCAACTATAGAGCCCCGTTCTGGTGAAGCGATCTCTGGCTGCTACTGAACTGACCAATCAGATGCATACGCTCTCCGTTGACGGAGAGTTATAAAATGGGGCTCTACTCTGTGCATCCTTGTGTAGGTGAGGGAGAGCCCTTGCATTGACAGATAACGGCGTCGCACCAATCTGTCTCCGTCAAAATGGAGAAGTATAAACTACGCTTAAAAGGTATCTTACCTGCATTCAGTTCAGTTCTGTCTATATACAGCATCAGTTCACAACCAAAGTCATCCCAAAGCAAATGAAGCTAAATCTCTGTGTAATACAACCTAAAAACTATGACAATTAACTGATGTTAATTGAGTGATTTATCATCCTCTGGCATTCAATTGCCCCTTTCACAGTTGCTATAAAACATTTAAATGGCACAATGAACCTGCTGGCTTAGTTTTTACCAATTTTAGCAAGGGATGTAACATAGGTAAGAATAGTAGTTAACAAGCTTAATATATATTGGCATGTCTTAATTAGGCTTCTTTTAGCTAATATGATCTGCATGCAACAGCATAACTGAACTTAGAACTTGTTTGTAAGTTCAGTAACGGTCAGATTTTGTGGCCAAAACTATCAACATAATGCACCATTTCCAAAAAAAACACTGGAGATCTAAATTGGGCAAAAGACTTATATTTGAAATATTTGAATTTACCTTTTTTGTTGGCATCTTCAGCTTCATCAACTCAGCTTCCCGACAGAGAACGTTCCAGGGTGCATGAATCTTTACAAAGCCCAGACCGGGAATCATGGCCTGGCACACATAAAAGAATTGTATATGTTAAAATTTTATATTTTGTACTCAGCTAAAATTGTTGAACATTATTAGAAATTGTATTTTAATATGACTGTCTTATTTTTTTTATAACTCAATATTTTTTCTGTATCTCATGCTGGTTGACTCCCTTTTCAGAAAGCATAAGATTGCTTGTTATTGTTATGTAGATGATACTCAGATTTATGTGCCCCTAAAGCTGAAAAATGGCTGTAGACAACCTTTAAATAAATATCTTCAAAAATTTCTCCGCTAATAATGAGTATGTTTTGTCGTTTTTGCGCTAAGTTCTTTTATGTGAATGATGTTGAAGGCAGTGCTAATGTTAGTGTTGATGAATAAATCTCATTACTTCTCGTCTTCGTATGTTTCATTTTCATTGCCTCATACTGCCAAGTTTCCTATGTTTAATTACAGAAAAGGACAATAAAACATCCTTTAGTGTCCCACAATGGTCAAATTCAACAATAACAGCGGCAAAGTTTATTTAGATTCACCAAAAGAGTAGAAAAGCTGCATTTGATTTTGTGCATAAAATATACAAATAAATTACTAGAGAAGTGTGAAAAATGTACTTTGTCTAAAAACAATTTGTAATTCCACCTATTAATCACATAATCTTTTTAAAATAATTTCTTTGTCTTTTCTGGTTTTTAATTATTTTAGTGGAGAACTCTAAGGGAGAAACACATATCCCCATGCAGTATCTCGATGAAGCATTTCCATGAAGTTTAAATAACTGGATTCTGTCTCTGTTTTTCAGATCTTAATAAGCATCCTTGAAAACGAGGGCATGAACAGACTGCAGGAAGAAATCAGAATGACCTGGGGCAGTTTTTTCTTAGATGCTCCCCTTCATTTTGTTTATTCATTGTTCTTTGTTTTGGCTGTTAATGTTTTGTTTCCTTCATTCATACTTGTTCAACGGTTGACTTGTTTTTGTATGCTGTTTTTGATTTGTACTTAAAAAATTAAAGCAAAAAAAAAAAGGTACTCTTTTCAAGTTTCTTAATGTTGAAAGTATAATAGTATCATAAAGGAGAGATAGTCCCGTAGATCTCATTTAAATGTTGTCGCAGGGTGGTGGTTGAAATTAATTTAAAGAATATACTTTATGAGCAGCTAATGAAATGTTGCAAGAGTGAGACGGCAAATGGAAAGAACTCCTGAATCTGTTTTTTACAGCAGATCCAAAGAAGAAAATGATTGAACACACTTCTTTCTGAACCTCACTTTGTCCTGCCCAAAATGTGAACAGCTGTCTATTATTTCCAACAAAAATATTGTTTGGAGAATCAGGCTTCAGGTTCAATGAATACATACTTGTTACTCTGACTCTCTTTTATCTAGTTCTGATGATGCTGTTCAAGTATAAAACTACAAAGCAGATTGCATTTTTACAGCAGACTTCAGAAGCTATGCCACATCTCCCAGCAAACATGGAATGATCTCCTTCCAGAAGAGTCTGCTCTTTTCTTTGTTCTACACCTACATGTTTCTGTTGTATCTCCAGTCTAGTCTGGTAACCAGCTGAACTTCCAGGTAGCTGTAGAGCTCCGTACCCTCCACTCCCAGGATAGAAGAGAACAGAACAATCCTTTGTCACTCTAGGCGAAATTCAGTTGGAACAGCAGCAAAGTGGCAGGGAATAAAAACACAAAGACCAATGTAGATTTATTTTATATATATATATATAATGTGTGTGTATGTATGTGTGAGAGAGATAATCACATGCAAAATTATTCATATTTGATCCAGTTTAATCACAGCAACCATTCACTTCTCGTGAGCTGTGTTGATATTTTTCTTTTTCTTTATTGTATTTATATAAATTCTGGCACAATATATTGTTTTATTTGTACTTTTACAATGTTCAAATATAAGTCTTTCATTGTAATCGGTGCCTAGTAATATTGTAAATCCAAATAAAATACTTGATTTCTTTTTTTTTTTAATCATGTACAAACAACATGGCTTACATTACGTTTTTTGACATTCCAAAGAAACAGGTGCAATAATAAATGCAGAATAGAGATCTTACATAGAGATAAAAATAATAATAAAATAGGTAAATAAAAAAAGCATATTAAGTATAAAATAAATTAATGATAATGCTAGGGCTTCGCGTCTAGAGCATATTTTTCAAATATACGGACAAAGCGTTCCTGGACCAATATGGCGGAAACAGAGACGCGTTGCTATGCAATAAGGAACAAATCCCCTCTTGTCACGTGACCCAACTAGAGAATTATTAAAACCATATTTTTGTTACATTGTTTCTCTCCACAATCTCTCTGTCAAAAGAAAAAATATATACACGATAAAAACATTCATACACGATAGAGAGGCTATTGCAATAAAACCTACGAAGCCAAAGTAGAAACTTTTATTCTGAAGGCAAAAAAGTTCCGACACAGACAAACAACTTCTGCTCTGGAGCACCAATCTGACATCTTGTCTGCTTCTGGGTACTCTTGCACATATCGGAAACCTGACGTGTTTGTAAACATTTCACTAATACATTTTATTCTATTAAAAACAATATATTTGCAAAGTAAACCAAATTTTGAATGTATAATGGTGCAGAAAATAGGCATTTGGTTCATTACAAAAGTTCTTGTCAAATCCTTTCTAATGTAACCTTTACTGGAAATAGCAGAGGTCAAACATTTCTTGTAGATCTTCTCCAGGTTTGCACTGTAGCTCATATTTTGGCCCATTCCTCCAGTGGCGTGCCAAGGTACACACCTCCTGTGGTGTTCTGAATGGGTTTATAAGCTTGTTTTTATATCAAAGTTTCTGAATGTTACAATTTTGTCATAATTATAGAGGAAATTTGACATATTAAAGCATAAAGAACAAAGCTTTGTGTTGACTGTTGCAAGTTGTCTGATGTTGTAGCTGAATGCGTTATAATACACTTTGTTCCAGCAATTGTTTTACAAGAGGGAAACATTTTTGTCTTTATCCTTTCCTTAATATGGATCAGTTGTACTGTCACCTTTGCAGAAAAGTAGCCCCAAACCATACTGTTTCCAACCCAGTGCTTCACAGTGGGTGTGGTGTTCTTGGAATGCAACTCAGCATTCTTCCCCCTCCAAACATGAAAAGTAGCATTCTATTTTGGTCTCATCTGACCCACATGGCATTCTCCCACTCCTCCTCTGGATTATCCAGATGGTCTTTGTGAAACTTTGAACAGCCCTGGATTTGCACATCTTTAACCTCGTAGTGCTGCAGGATTTTAATCCATGTCAATTTGGTATATTACTAGTAGTAACCTTTGTTACTGTAGTTCCATCTCTCTTCATATCATTAATCAGTTTCCCCAGTGAAGTTCTGGGGTGTTTCCTCACTGTTCTGTAGATCATATGTACCCTACCAGGTGAGATCTTGCATTGAGCCACAGGTCTAGGGAGATTGTCAGCAATCTTGTATTTATTCAATTTTCTAATAGTTGTTTCAACAGTTGATCTCTTCTCACCAGACTGATTGTCTATTGTAGATTGGCTCATCCCAGTCTTGTGCAGGTGTACAATCTGGTTCCTGGTGTCCTCGGACAGTTCTCTGGTCTTTGCCATGGTGGTGGTTGGAGTCTGGCTGTTTGAAGGTGTGGACAGGTGTTTTTATACAGATAACAAGCTCAAAAAGGTGTTAGCAAAGGTAACAAGTGGAGGACAGAAGAGCTTCTTGAATAAGAAATAACATGTCTTTGGGGGCCAGAATTCTTGCTTGTTTGTAGGTGCTAGATTTTTATTTTCTCCACCATTATACAAATGAATTCTTTAAAAATCATACAATTAGATTTTTTGTATTTTTTACATTCTCTCACATTTTAAGTGTACCTATGATAAATAATAGAGACGTCGCTCATATTTTAAAGAGGGACAACTTGTAAAATCTGTTGCTGCGGCATACTTCTTTGCCTCACTATAAAAAGAATCCACTTATCATTTACAGCCACAAATTACTTGCAAATTGACTTATTATCTAGAAAGTCAAATTTATCCTGAGGGTTATGTAAGACAGCAAAATGGTTCAATCTGTTTTCTGGTATTATGGACCAGAGCCAGATTTAAGCCTGTGGAGGACACTTAAACTTCTCTCAAATAATTTGCTTAAGATAATTATTTGTTTTTCAAAGCAGAACAAACAATTTTTTGCCCTGATTTTATGTAATGCTTGTTTTATTATCATTATTCTAATGTAGCTGCATTCACTTCTCTCGTTTAAACCCTTCCTCTGGTCATCAAAAATCTAAAATCCCTCACAGTAACACCTACCTGCAGCCCTGTAGTTCTGGCTCTCCCTGTCTTACCTGCATCAGTTTCTAGCTGACTTCATCTGATCTCTGGTATGAAAACACTGGACAAAAAAGGTATAGAAAATAATGATGGAGGGATAGTCTAATATTAAAATAATGTTTGTTATATTATAATTTAAATGTAATCATATTCACTTCTTATTCTGTTTGAACCTTCCTACTATCTCCAATCTAAAACAGGGGGGCCCACCTTTCTGGAACCAGGAGTTACTCTTTCTCTCACTAGTTTGCTGAGAGCTATATCCAGGGGTGACTCTAGGATCAGAGGTTTAGGTGTGAGGTGAGCATCCAGAAAGCCCCCCAGCCAGGCCAAATAAATTGTACCGTGTTGTACATTTTAAAACACATACACACACAAGAGTTATGATCATAATGAGCATCCAGTCCATTAGGTAGTCAGTAGCACCTTGGCTTTAATATTAGTATCTCACATAACGTTTGGACCGTCACTGCTCATGAAAATATCATAAACTAGAAATAGAAAATATCTTAAAATAACACTAGAGAGGATTCCTTCATAGTACCCGCACATCCCCAAAATGTAATCATTCGTTCCTCAGCCCATTTCTGACATTTCCTGGATATTACATCCAAATCCGTCAACAAATCTGAGTCATTTTATTAACAACTTTATTTGTAGCTTATTTAATGTTACTCTATAGCTCATTAACTGTGTTTTCACTTGCCCTGTATTCTTATTATTTTTATGTTTGTGCTGACTTAACATGAATTTCCACACTGTGGGATTAAAAATCTGTTCATTCATTCATGAATGAATTAATACATTCAATCATTCATCCATTCATTCAGAGATAAAGAGATAAACACCAGCAAAAACATAACCTCTTAGGTTAATTTAATTTGGGATTATGATTCAATTATTAGTGATTATAAGAATATCTGAAATATATGAAAGCATGAGAAAACCTTTTGAAATATTGAGAAATTAGTTTATTTCATCTTCTTGTACAGTTTGGTGGACTTCTGATGCCTAAACCAATCAAAATGCTTGAAGGAATTCAAAAAACTGTTTTCCATTAATAAAAAGCTTTGTTCTTCTGAAAATTGATAACTAAAAATAATTATTACAGTATTTTTTTCTGAATTGTTGATTGACTAATAGAAAATAAATTAATACATACCTATGCAGTGTTTTTTATGAGATTTTCTGTAGCTATAACTAAAGTAAACAAGAGTACCCAGCTGCCGTCCAAGGTAGTGGACATATTTCAACTCTCGACTCCTCTCAAAGAAAGAGGAACTCAAAGATGTCCTGTGAGTTTAGTTTAACTCACGTATACTTTGTTTGAGATTCAGATGCTGAGAAATCCTAATCTCTAAAGTATGTAAACCATTTTTCTTTGGTGTAAAATGTATCTGGTTATTTCAGAAGTAAATTGTTTTTCAAAATAGTAATCATTTTGCAATATGCTCCAGTAGAATGTAACAGGAACTAGCTAAACATATGTATTAGATAGTCATTTAGCTAACATCTGCATGCAACAGGACATCTTGCACCTTGGTAAAACACAGCAAAGTGTCTTGCCTTCTGCTGCTTTGCTCTCTGCAGCACCTCCCACTGGCTGGAGATTCAGCGACGCAAGTACGGATATGATGCATTTAAGACGGGTCGGAAAATACATCACTGCATAAAAAACTGATTGACAAAAAAAAACTATTTGCTGTGTTTTCTATTTCAATATTACATTTCAAGCAAGTACTATACTATTAGTTTGTTTTAAAAAAGCACATATACAAAAAAATAAAGAATTCTCCAACTTTAGTGGGTGCTTTGACTCAGTTTAGGGGTGCTTAAGCACCCTTAAAATGAGTTATAAAGGCCTATGGCTATATCTATTTTAAATGGAAACATACATCGGATTTATCAGGAAATTTAAAGTGTGAGAAAACCAAAGCAGTTCCTGCCTTTGTGGGACTTCTAACACCAGGAGGAGGTAGCTAGGATCTCAGGGCAGTAAGAGCTGGTGGCACATCTTAGATAAGTCTGCAGGTGTCCATCAGTCATGGTAGATCTGTACTTTGATTTTATGATTTCCATATAAGAAAATGTAGACTGGCACAAATAGCTGGATCCAATAAGCACTGTCAGTTGTGGCAGTGCTAGACCTGATTTAACAGCGTGCCAGGGTTTCATGGGGCCAGGGTTTCATGGGGCACAGAATTAAATAATGAGGAAAACAGGAGAATATTTCATTTTATATTATAAGTTGGCCAAATATCCACTTTCAGCTCTAGAGCTGTGATCCTATCTCAAGATAGCTAAATTTAAAGTACACCAGTTTTGATTTGGTAAAGGCGATACCACGATAGAATATGCAATTGGTCAAAGGAAACAATAAGTTTAGGTTTTTTTGGAGATAGAATCACCATAAGAAATCGATTTGATTGATCTCTTACAAAGGGCCAAGACCACTTCTGCAGGGGCAATGGTCTCTGGAGGCTCTAGACCTGCCCATGTGAATGCATATCTCCAAAGGTTGGGATAATTTTCCTCCAGCAAGTTCCAGAAGTGTCGGCTCACGTTGCTCTGGATTTTATTGTAATGTAATTTGTCAGTATAAGGACCACATTTTCAACAGCGGGGCTATCCAGGGTAAAAAGGGTTGCTATGTTGGAGACAGTGATATCAAAATCAATATTTCCATTAAATAGGACACACACAAAACAGAGAAGAGGAAGTGTCAGTAAAGCTCCTCTCAAAAACTGGCAAGATGTGAGAGATAAGAAATATCTTTTTTTTTTTCCTATTGGACAGTATTAACATTTTACATAATCCCTCCAGTAGGAGGAGTACCTTATGATATATGTTGTCCTATTATATGACTGGTGTTTATTATTTATATCATGACACTCTACACAAAAAAGATCAAGGCAATTAGTCCTGTTTTTTCATTTTCTGAACTTTAAGAAATTAACTGCAGTGATCCCACAACAAGAGAAAATAAACTAAACAGGTATAGAACGACGCAAAACCACTGGCTATGTTCTTTATATAAACGTTTAATATAATTATGTTTCTCGAGTAGAAATTCATTTTACATACAATTAAATATTTTTTATAGAGTAACTAAACCCCAAAACACCTTTTTTTGCTTATAAACTATAAATGGCTCTTTACCAATACAATCAATTCAGTTTCAGGGCATGTTTTGACATTTTTGTGTAAACTTGTTAAAATTCTTCATTTTTTTGGTCTAAAAACATCTTAGTGCTGCCGCTCATGGTCATTGTGTGGTACTGCATTTGAAAATTGTGATTGGCTGAGAGCGGTACATCTTTTTCATGGGGAGCCTAAGTCTCATCCCCTTCCGGTCGGCCCGTGGGTCCCCAAAGTGAAAAAATAATGAATGGAAGTCAATGGAGCGATAAAAGTTATTTTCTGGTCTGCTTTGTCTTACGTTCTGAATCACATATATGTTGTAATTCGATTTAAATGATAACTAATGATGTACGTTTCGACTGTGTTTGTCCAGTGACTTGGGATTTATTTGATTGTAGAAATTTGCATTTAAAATGCCTGCAAGTCAGAAGTCGCATATATGACGTAATTTTGCTAATGGGAGTTAGCACTAGCTATAGCACGCAAAACCCTCACCTAGAGCTTGTAGAGCTTCTCCTCCATGCTGGCTCTCACTCCACTGACTGCTTTATCCCCGACATAGCTGCTACTTTCCACATGGTCAGGTTTATAGAGGTTTTCTCCGTTTTTAATACTCCTTTCTTCATCCTGGGGGCTTCAGCCGTCACTCTCCTTCTTCTTCTGCAGCTGTAGTCTGCTAAGAGTTTTTAAACAAAACCTAAAGTAACTTTTACATGCAGTCAAAATCAGTGTTTTCTCTGCATCAAAATTAGTCTTTAAAATTCACGGACACCATATGGTCGATCCACGGCGCATTTCAAACTGGATCAGAAAATAACTTTAATCGCTCCATTGACTCTCATTGATTTTTTTTGGCATTTGGGGACCCATGGACCGGAATTAGAAGGGCGTGACTTAGGCTCCCCATTGTCTATGTCACAGTCGTGGTCTCACAGAGACGTCCTCTCTCTCTCTCTGACACATTCATCCCGCCCCGTGGCAAGCTGAAAGGTGTATCTTGTGTGGAACGCGCATACCGCCTAAGAGAAACAGAGAAACTGTAATACCATTTATCGCACTATGGAGAATCACAACGGCGAGGTGTTTTAAACCGAAAAACGTGGAAGTAGTTAGAGCAAACAAACTTGATTTACAGCAGCCTACAGCTGGAGAGCTATGGGGGTGTTTTGAATGTTAGCCTCTGTTAGCGTTACCACTCAGAGGCTGGACCAATCCTGTCTCCCTCTGCAGCAGCTCTGGCTTCAGGCAGAAGAACTGATACGGCATTTGGCCGCATAGCTCCATAAAGCCTCTCTTTACCTCTGGTGGATGGCGGAGAAGAGACATCATAATTTCTCTCTTTGCCGGAGGTAAAGAGAGTCTTTATGGAGCGCTTGCTTACTACCCTTTAATTAATGCAATTGCAATTCTTCAGGATCCCGACCAGCTTGGTGGAACGCTTTCACGAGTATTACGCATCTAAAATGCTCCCGTTGGGAAGACACAAGAAGCTGAATGGATGATTAAAACACTTCTATTACGTTACATGCCACTTACGCGTCTGATAGAAAGCAGGGGTCAGCTGCAGAAACTTACACACAAAAGAAAAAAATTCCACCCAACTGAGTTGAGTTGATTTAGCAATAATGAATTTTGTTCAGTGAACTAAATGTAAACATATCGTGTCAACCTCACACATTCAGGTTGCTGTAAGGCACAACTTAATTTCCAGTGTTGTGCCTTATAGCAACATGAATGTATTAGGTTGACCCAACATGTTTAAAGTTAGTTCACTCAACAAAATTCATTACTGCTAAATCAAACCAAATCAGTTGTGGGGAAATGTTTTTTTGTTTGTTTTTTTAGTGTAGGCCGTGTTACAGACAAAGAGTTCCCTTTATAAACCTTTTTTTTTTACTCTTGTGTAAACTATAAAATGGAAAGCTTTCTTTTTAAATCACTCATCTTTGCTATAGGATTTACATGGACAGAAGAGCAAATTTAGTTTGAGTGAAACTGTAGATTGTTTTTTCCTCCATGTGAAACTAACTCAATGACTCAAATGACTTAAAGAACCTGATTCAGTTTGCTGAGTGTGTCAGTGGTTGTGCTGTGTGAGGTGTGGGCCCAAAAGCAGAAGCAGGTGAAGTGCAAGGCTGTGTATTAAGGTACTGCTGGTGATGTTGAAGATGTGGTAATCAGCCATAGGAGGTTGGCTCCCTGGTTTAGTGCAGAGTTGCATACTGTAAAGCAGAATACCAGGAAACTGGAAAGAAAATGGTGCTCTACACTCTTAAACGATTCCTTTCTAACCTGGAAAATTTGTTTACTACTTTATAAAAACGCCCTTTGACAAGCTAGAACTGAATAATTCTTGTCATTAATAGAGGTAAATAAAAACAATCCTAGGTTTCTTTTTAGTACAGTTGCCATACTTACACAGTCATAGCTCTATTGAGCCAACTATTCCCCCTTCTCTCAGTAGTGATGACTTTATGGGATTCTTCATAAGTAAAATAAATTCTATTAAAAATAAAATAATTTGCAGTCTCACAAACATGATTAAGTCTCGTTCAGTAAATGAGGCAGAGAGAACTGTAGAACCATGTTTATGTCTGTACCATTTTGATTCTGTTGAACTTTCGGAATTATCACAAATATTAGCTTCATCTAAACCCTCAATTTGTATGTTAGGCCCAAAACCAACCAAATTATTTAAGGAAGTGTTCCCTTTGGTTACTGGCCCTATTTTAGACATCAATCCATCCATCCCTCCATCATCTTCCGCTTATCCGGGGTTGGGGCGCGGGGGCAGTAGCCTAAGAGGAGAGGCCCAGACTTCCCTCTCCCTGACTACTTGGGCCAGCTCCTCGGGAGGAATCCCGAGGCGTTCCCAGGCCAGCTGGGAGACATAATCCCTCCAGCGGGTCCTGGGTCTTCCCCTGGGTCTCCTCCCGGTGGGACATGCCCAGAACACCTCACCAGGGAGGTGTCCAGGAGGCATCCTGACCAGATGCCCGAGCCACCTCAACTGGCTCCTCTCAATGTGGAGGAGCAGCAGCTCTACTCTGAGCCCCCTCCAGATGACCGAGCTTCTCACCCTATCTATAAGGGAGAGCCCAGCCACCCTACGGAGGAAAATCATTTCAGCCGCCCGTATCCGCGATCTCGTTCTTTCGGTCACCACCCAGCGTTCGTGACCATAGATGAAGGTAGGAACGTAGATTGACCGGTAAATTGAGAGCTTTGCCTTTCGGCTCAGCTCTCTCTTCACCACGACAGACCGGTACAGCGCCCGCATAACTGCAGATGCCTTACCAATCCGTCCATCAATCTCCCGCTCCATTTTTCCCTCATTCGTGAACAAGACCCCCAGATACCTAAACTCCCCCACTTGAGGAAGGACCTCATCCCCGACCCGGAGAAGGCACTCTACCCTTTTCCGGCTCAAGACCATGGTCTCGGATTTGGAGGTGCTGATCCTCATCCCAGCCGCTTCACACTCGGCTGCGAACCGCTCCAACGAGAGCTGTAGATCACGTTCAGATGAAGCCAACAAGACCACATCATCTGCGAAAAGCAGAGACCCGATCCTGAGGTCACTAAAACGGATCGCCTCAACATCTTGGCTGCGCCTAGAAATCCTGTCCATAAACATTATGAACAGGACCGGTGACAAAAGGCAACCTTGGCGCAGTCCAGCTCTCAATGGAAATGAGTCCGACTTACTGCCGGCAATGCGAACTAGACTCTGACACCGGTCATATAGGGACCTAACAGCCCGTATCAAAGGGCCTGGTTACGCATACTCCCGGAGTACCCCCCACAGGACACCCCGAGGGACACGGTCGAACGCCTTCTCCAAGTCCACAAAGCACATGTAGACCGGTTGGGCCAACTCTCACGCAGCCTCCAGGACCCTGCCGAGGGTGTAGAGCTGGTCCAGTGTTCCATGGCCAGGACGAAAACCGCATTATTCCTCCTGAATCCGAGGTTCGACTATCCGTCGGACCCTCCTCTCCAGAACCCCCGAATAGACCTTACCAGGGAGGCTCAGAAGTTTAGACATGATGAATCTATCTTTAATAAATGGATATGTACCACAGGAACTTAAGGTTGCTTTAATTAAACCTTTACTTAAGAAACCCTCTCCGGATCAAGATGACTTAGCTAACTACAGACCTATGTTTAATAATCCTTTCTTATCCAAAATTCGTGAGTAAATAGTTGCTAGTCAAGTATTTGAGCATTGTTGGGTCACACACAGCCATCAGGTGGCACTAACCTGCCCTATAAATACAGCCCGCTTCCCCCGGCTCGGCCTCTTTCAAGACGGGCACCGGCCAGCTTGTCAAGAGGAGACCCCCTACAACCATTGTCCTTCGCTGGCGAAGGAAGACCCGAGTTTCTGACAGAAACTTGCTCCAAATGAACCCAAAGACCACTCCAGGTGAATCTTAAACATTGATAAACAAAGACATTGTTTATCCCCAGAGCCCGACAAAAACCCCTCTAAGTTTCAGACTGCCGGAAGGGCTGCAAGACTGAATGAGTGGGAGCCACGTGTGCCACAGGTCCAGACCCAGCAGAAGTCGCATTTCATTCGCCGCCACAGAGCCGATAAGAATTGCCGTGCTGGAAAACTGCCAAAAAGGTACTGTAAAAGTGGATGCCCGGGGGCCGATTGCCACACAGCTGGACGGAGCCGCAAGCAAGGAGCAATGCAGCTAACCGGATCGGAGCCATTGTTAGGCTAACGTCGCCTGACACCCCCCCCTTTCTCCTCATCGCTGTGCAGCAACTCGGAGGACTTTAAAGGTTCATAAGGTCTGTTTGGGCAGAGGCAATTAGTTAGAATAACTAATTTGAAAGGTTTTCCCTTTTGTGTTTAATGTTTAATAAATGTGTTTGAGTCACTCTAAGCGCCCCACGTGCGTTGCAGAGGGCTACCTGAAAGCCGACAAGCTCACGTGTTTGTCCACTTCATAACAAAGGTTGCTAATAACTGTTGAAACAGAATTAGGTTTAAATAGATTGTTTAAGAACAGAAACTGATCTTATTAACCATGTTTGAAGTTGTTTTTTTAATCAAATACTGGAACTAAACTGTTTACTTTGGTGACCAGTTCATGAATAGAAGTAATTTGCCAAAGGTTAATTACTCTGATCCAGATCATTTTTAACAACCTCTCTTTATCCAAAGGATGTTTTGATTTTTCTCTTGTAATTAGTGAAACTAATTCATCTTTTCCCTCCCGCATCTGCAAATCGAGTCCCTCTTATTACATATTCATCTTTTAATGTCTTTTACTTTAACTCGTTTATTTTAATCAGCAGTGTTTCTATTATTACTAGTTTGAGTGTTTAAATGTCATTCTTCCCTTCGTGTAAATAAATCTTGTACAAAGTAACAGTTGTCATTTCTTGTTCAACACACACATATTGCAAGGTTTATGACCAATACACGTTAAGAATTCATTCCTTCAGAATTATGAGACTGATATAGAAATTTGGCTATTAAAATAGTTCCTGGTAGATCCAGGTGGTGCCCCGAATAATAATAATTTTCTATAAATTATTAACTTTATTGACTGCCATAAGCAGTCTTTGACTATAAATAGCCAAATATCATACTTTTATTTAACATCCCCAACAGCATCTAAACAGCAACAACCTGTTTGAAGAATTTCAGTCAGGCTTTAGAGCTCATAGCACTGAAACAGCAGTGGTGAAAGTTACAAATGATATTCCAACAGCCTCAGATAATGGATTCGTTCCTGTTCTGGTCTTGTTAGATCTCAGTGCTACTTTTGACACCGTCGATCATAATATTCTCTCAGAAAGGGTTGAACTATTTGTAGGGATCGAGGGAACAGCACTAGGCTGGTTTAAATCATATCTGTCCAACAGATTCCAGTTTGGTCATGTTAATGATAAATCTTCTTCACACTCAAGGGTTACTTGTGGATTACCCCAGGGTTCTCTGTTTGGACTGACTCTCTTTACTATATATATGCTTCCAATTGCTAAAATAATTCGACAACATGGAAGAAATTTCCACAGTTATGCTGATGATACACAATTATACTTATCCATAAAACCTGATGAAACCAATAAGTTATGTAGATTATAAGCATGTCTCAAAGACATAAAAACCTGGATGACTCTAAATTTTCTGCTTTTAAATTCAGACAAGACAGAAGTTGTTGTCTTTGGACCAGATGCTTCAAAAAGCAAACTGCTAAGTCAATCACTTCATCTAGATGGCATTAATTTGGCCTCTGGTAGTTATGTAAAAATTATCGGTGTAATTTTTGACCCATATATGACATTTAAATCGCATATTAAACAGGTTTCCAAGATGTCCTTCATTCCCCTCAGGAATATTGCTAAAATTAGAAACATCTTGTCCAGGAGTGATGCAGAGAAACTAGTCCATGCATTTGTTACTTCAAGGTTGGACTACTGTAATTCCTTATTATCAGGAAGTCCACAAAAAGCAAGTAAAAGCCTTCAGTTGATCCCAAATTTTGCAGCAAGAGTTCTGATGAATATTAAAAAGAGAAAATGTCTCTTGTTTTAGCTTCTCTCCCTTGGCGTCCTGTTAAATCCAGAATAGAGTTTAAGATACTCCTCCTTACATATAAAGCCCTTAATAATCAAGCTCCATCGTACATCAAAGATCTCATTTTTCCATATGTTCCTAACAGTGCACTACGTTCTAAGACTAAGAAGTTGGGTGGACAGCCCGGGTGGCGTCCCTTGGTGGGATGGGGGTCGGGCGGATGGCCTGGGTGAAGATCAGGCAGACGGCCTGGGTGAAGGTTGGGCGGACAGCCCGAGTGGCATCCTCATGCAGGACGAAGGTCAGGCAGACAGCCTGGGTGGCCTCTCTTGGCAGGACGGGAGTTGGGTGTATGGTCCGGATTGCATCCCCTTACAGGATGGGAGCTGGCAGGCCTGAATTTGAAGACCTGGAGGCCAGCAGGCCTGTATCTGGAGACATGGAGGCCGGCCGACCAGGATCTGGAGACATGGAGGCCAGCCGGCCTGGATCTGGAGACATGGAGGCCTGTGGGCCTGGATCTAGAAACATGGAGCCCGGCGGGCCTGGATCTGAAGACATAGAGGCCAGCGGGCCTGGATCTAAAGACATGGAGGCTAGCGGGCCTGGATTTTATATAATCCACTAGGCCCTTACTCTCAGTTCTTAGATCAGATGTCAGTTTTTTTTTAATCTGATTTAGTGTTAAATACTGATGAGGTCATTAGAGTGGGGATTTCAATATTAATGTGGACACAGAGTGATCGCATAAATACAGCCTTTAATGCTATCTTAAGACTAAGATAGGTGAAGGAGAGCCCTTGCAGTGAAAGATAATAGCGTTGTGTTTCTCAATTCCTAAGCAGACAGAGAAGTACATACTAGGCTTTAGACTCAATTCGCTTTACTCAGAAGAAGCATGGACCCACCCACTTGGGTCAACACACTTGCGACCTAGTATTGACAGACAGCATTGAGTGTGAGAAATAACAGTCCCCCCATATAACCTGGTACTCTCTGACACTTTTTTTGATAACTTCTAAGTTTACTTGAACTGATCATCCCAAACCTGTAAAAAAATTCACTACAGTAGAGCTTTATCAAACCAGGCTGTAACCAGTTTTAAGGAATCTGTTCCATTCTTGCTTTCCTCTGTTTGTCAGAGTGATGCAGCGGAGGGCAGTGATTCCAACTCTGGACCTTAAAGAAATAATGGTGTGCTATGAGGAACAGTTACTTCCTTATTATATCTGGCATTAGATAGAGTAGTTGTAGTAACAACAAGAAAAAGATCATTCCAGCTGTTGGGTTGCCTGGTTCGCTGTCAATACGCACAGTGATCAACCTGAACTGTGTCCAGCGAGGAATGTATTTTAGAGGAATTTAACTAAAAGCTAATGTTAGCAAAGTTAGGAAGTGAACTAGCTCACCAATTCAAGAGGAAAGTCTTCGTTTCCACGTGTGTGATGCCTTGGAAATGTTTTCTGTGGGTACATCGAGTGTAGGTTTCACCTATAACTACTGTAGTTTCTGTTCTTCTGTGGTCACTCCTCTTCTGAGATGGATAATGATATCTCCAGGGCTCTAAAGCTGCTGCTAGACTTGCTGACTTCCCCATTCATCCTAGTGCCATCCGAGCTGCACCGAACATATCGTTGGATCATAGAGACCATATCTGTCAACCACCAACCCGCAGCTGCTACTGGCTGTCAGATGTAAACCTAATGTCATTTGTTTGCCCGTTTTAAATTTACATTTTATTATATTTGAATTCAAATATAACTTTTTAAGGAAATGTTTTATTTTCAGGGCTGAAGGTGGCGCAGTGGTTAGCACTGTTGCCTTGCAGCAAGAAGGTTGTGGGTTCGTATCATGTATCACGCATGTTCTCCCCGTGCATCCGTGGGTTCCCTCCGGGTACTCTGGCTTCCTCCCCTAGTCCAAAAACAAGAATGTCAGGTTAATTGATCACTCTAAATTGTCCTTAGGTGTGGGTGTGTGCGTGCATGGTTGTTTGTCCTGTCTGTCTCTATGTGGCCCTGTGATGGACTGGCGCCCTGTCCAGGGTGTACCCCGCCTCTCGCCCGTTGAAAGCTGGAGATCGGCACCAGCCCCCCCGCGACCCCTGGAGGACTAAGCGGTTCAGAAAATGGATGGATGGATGTTTTGTCATTCTGCATCCCTCTAAAAGCTCTGGATGTTTTTTTATGTAGCTTTTTAGGAAAATGTTCCATATTCAACCTTCATTATATAACAAAATGTAACTTTTTGGCATCCTATTGCACATGATTACTTCTATTTTTCTTTGTGATGTTGCCTCACTTACTGAGAGAGAACCTCATTTGTGTTTGAATTTTTTTGATAAAGTCAAGATTTTGGAATTACAAAAATATTGGCATCGTCAAAACCTCCAACTTGTATAATGGATCCAATAACAACCAAATTATTTAAGGATTTTTTCTCTTTGGTTCCTTGCCTCATTTTAGATATGATTAATCTCCATCCATCCCTTATCTTCTGCTTATCCCCAATGCATTTGTTGCAATATCTGGTGATTTTAATTTTTAATTGCTACAGATGCTTCCCTAATAACAAACCCTGGATCACCAGTGAGCTGAAGGAACTACTGAATAAGAAAAAGAGAGGCTTTAAGGAGGGAGATAGGGAGTTTTTAAGGAGTATACAGAAGTAATTTAAAGTCAAGATAAAAGACAGCAAGGATGCTTACAGGAAGAAGCTGGAGAGCAAACTGCAGAAGAACGATATCAGAGATGTCTGGTCTGGAATTAAAAAGATCACAGAAAGCACAGGAAGGACTGGATAGATGGAAGTCTGGATAAAGCCAATGAGCTGAAGCTCAGAATCCTCCTCTCCTGTCCCCAGCCAAAGAAACATCCCACGCTTCTCTCACCCACATCTGTCCTCTCACACCTCTGATGTTTTATCTTCCACCTCAGTCATGAACTCTTCTACTTCAAAAACGTTCTCTTCAACTAAGTCAAAAAATGCTGCTACCTTCTCCTTCTCACTCTGCCACTCGTTTGTCTCTAGAACTCAGGTGAAGATGCAGCTGGAGAAACTGAACCAGGACAAGGCTGCAGTTGCAGATGGTGTCAGTTCCAGAGTCTTGAAGACTTGTGCAGAGCAGCTCTTTTTGATTCTGCAGTACCTCTTCAACCTTAGCCTGATCCAGGAGAAGGTTTCATGGAGAAGGTGCCATGGAGTTGGCATTGAAGATGTCATCATCAACCTGCTTCAACCAGCTCATTGTCATCTGGATAAAGCAGGCAGCACTGTGAGAATCATGTTCTTTGATTTCTCCAGTCTAGTTCCGCCTGATTTACTTTTTTAGCAACTCCTGAAGGGAGGCCTCAACAATCAGCTGGATCAATGAATACCTGACAAACAGACCACAGTTTGTGTGACTGAAGAATTGTGTGTCAAACCAGCTGGTCAGCGGGATAGGAGCACCACAAGGGACACAACTCTCACCATTCCTTTTCACTCTGTACACCTCAGACTTCCAGTATAAAACGGAGACCTGTCATTTGCAGAAATACTCAGAAGACTCTGCAAGTGTCAGGTCTATTGTAAATTTCAGAAGAAACAACGATAAGTCAAAGACTGTTTCCATTATGGAATAAGTGCAGGTGGTTGAGAAATTTAAGTACGTCGGAGTTCACCTGGACAACAGACTGGACTGGAGAATCAAGCCAAAAGGGGAAGCAGCTTAAGCGGAGAGACCCAGAGGACCCCTTCCCCAGCCACTTGGGCCAGCCCCTTTGGGAGGAATCCCAAGGTATACCCAGGCCAGCCTAGAGACACAGTTCTTCCAGCGTGTCCTGGGTCTTCCTCTGGGTCTGCTCCTGGTGGGAGGTGCCAGTAGGAGTCCTCACCAAATGCCGGAGCCACCTCCACTGACTCCTCTCGATGTGAAGGAGCATCAGCTCTACTCCCAACCACCCTTTGGAGGAAACTAACTTCAGCCGCTTGTATCCGTGCTTTCTTACTTTCGGTCACCACCCAGAGTTCATGACCATAGATGAGGGTAGGAACATAGATCGACCGGTAAATCAAGGAGCTTTACCTTTTGGCTCAGCAGTCTCTTCAGCATGACGGTCCGGTACAGCGCCTGCATAATTGCAGATGCCTTAACAATCTGCAGATCGACCTGCCACTCCATTTTTCCCTGATTCGTGAAAAAGACCCCCAGATACTTGAACTCCTCCATTTGAGATAGAAACTCATCCCCAACCCAGGGAAGGCACCCTACCTTTTCTGGCTTAAGACCATGTTTTTGGACCACATCATCTGCAAAAAGCAGAGACCCGATCCTGAGGCCACAGAAACAGATTGTCTTAACACCTTGGCTGCACCTGTGAATCCTGATTGTGTACAAAGGGCAACTTTGGTAGAGTCCAACTCTCACTAGAAACAAGCCCTTACTGCTGGCAATGCAAACCAGGCACTGACACTGGTCGTACAGGGACCTAACAGACTGTATCAAGGGGCTTGGTACCCTGTACTCCCGGAGTAACCCCCTCAGAACTCCCTGAGGAATACTTGGAATGCCCTCTCCAAGTCCACGAAACACTGCCCCCCCCCCACCCCCCCAGGACCCTGCTGAGGGTGTAGAGCCGGTCCAGTGTTCCACGGCCATGACGAAAACCACATTGTTCTTCCTAAATCCTAGGTTCGACTATCCATTGTACCCTCCACTCCATAACCCCTAAATAGGCCTTACCAGGGAAGCTCAGAACTGTGACCCCCTGTAGTTGGAACACATCCTGTGGTCCCCCTTTTTAAATAGGGGATCCATAACCCCAGCCTGCCAATCCAAGGGAACTGTCCCCGATGTCCACCAAATTGCAGAAGTGTGTTAACTAATACAGCCCTACAACATTCAGAGTCTTGGTGAATCTCATCCACCCCCGGAGCCTTGCCCCCGAGGAGCTTTTTCATAACCTCTATGACCTCAGCAACAGAAATTGGAGAACACCACCCAAGGTCCCCAAACTCTGCTTCCAAATTGGAAGTTGTGCTGGTGGGATTGAGTAGGTCTTCGAAGTATTCCATCCACCGACCCAAAACGTCCTGTGTAGTGTCCTGTGCAGCACACCATCCCCATTGTAAATAGTGTTGATGGCGGACCACTTCCCTTTCTGAGAAACCATATATCTACCACATTCAGGCCAAATATAGGTGTATATATGTTCATATACAGGCCATATACACTCACTGGACACTTTAGTAGGTCCACCTTGCTAGTACTGGGTTGGACCCCCTTTTGCCTTCAGAACTAGGGATGGGTACCGATATCCGGTGCCATTACGGCACCGGTTCCGACATGAACAGTAGTAACCAGACCGAAAAATAGCGCACATTTCGCTGCCTTATTTCGGTCCTTTTTCCCCCCTGAGATGTCAAACACTGTGGAGTCTGGGTGTGCCATCAGTCGAGAGCAATAAGGTAAACATGGCTATCTCTGTGCAAAAAAACTGCTAAAAATAAGGGCTGTAGAAATTAACGTACCAACGCGGGTGTATTAATTCCTAGAATTAACTTTTTTTTGTGTGTGTGTGTGTTTCTTTTACGCATTGAATGCATACAAAGAACAGCACCCTGTTTATAATTCAGCCCGCACCACATCAGCTCTCCCTCCTAACCAGGCAAATTACGGATTGTTGCGGATTGTTGTGCAGGAGCATGTGTTTGTGGTCCTAAATGACATGGGAGTATATTATTATTGGCGTTTTGGCTTTGTGGTGATATAAGTTTATAAGTTGTCTGTGGGAATTATCTGTCAGCTTTGGATATCAGCTCCGGTGTGTGCGTTTCAGTGTTTGATGTGTGTGCATTGCAGTCGAGTTTTGGGGTGTGCGGTGCTTAAAGTTGAAATGCTTCGTATCTAATTATATTTGTGCATGTTGGCTCACTGTATAGTTTCAGTACATTTCATAGTGAGATACGGCTGCGTTGAAAAACGAAATTATTCAGTTAAGGTGATGTTTTCCGTCTTAAATTAGTGCTAAAGTATTAGCGGAAATAGCTGTGTCCATCTTCACAAAAAGAGCATTTCTTTCCTGTTGTGTTGAACTGAAGAATATGCTGTTTACTATCGGAAAATGATCAATTGTGTAATTTGATTACTAAGTCTATATTACATTTTATTTATGTGATATTTATCACAGACTACTGATATCCAAATGTTATGTTTATTTGTATACTTGGCTTAGTTCTGCCTCTATTTGTTATTATTCACATGGGACCACAAATAAATTGTGAATGTGACTGTGGAGTTCAAAACAAAAAGTTACCTGATTTCTCCTATATTTATTTCTTTTAAAGAGCAATTGCATCTAGATTTGGCCCTTTATTTACACAGAAAGTTCTAGTTAGTATTTTTTTGTGGTCACATTTAGCAATGGTGATTGATTCACAGCTACTGTGATTAATTAGATTAAAGATTTTTATTGTTTGACAGACTTACTAAAAAAAAAGAAAAAAATAAGAGGGTATTTGGACCATGTTGTATGTTTTACATTCTTTAGGCACCATTTCAAGCACCGGTTCAAGCACTGTTTAAGCACCGTCACCGTTTCAAAAGTACTGGTTTGGCACCGGTATCGGATAAAACCTAAACGATACCCATCCCTATTCAGAACTGCCCTAATCTTTCGTGGCATAGATTCTACAAGGTACTAGAAACATTCCTCTGAGATTGAGGTCCATATTAACATGCTAGCATCACACAGTTGCTACAGATTTGTCAGCTGCACATCTATGGATTGAGATCTGGTGACTGTGGAGGCCATTTGAATACAGTGGACTCATTTTTATGTTCAAGAGACCAGTCTGAGATGATGTGAACTTTATGAAATGGACAAATTATCCTGGTGGAAGTAGCCATCAAAAGATGGGTAGACTGTGGTCATAAAGGGATGGTCATGGTCAGCAATAATACTGTGGTGTTGCATGAGGAGGGAATGATCAATGCAATGATCAATTGGTACTAAGGGTCCCAAAGTGTGCCAAAATTGTGAAACTGTCCCCCACACCATTACACCACCACCACCATTCTGAACAGTTGATACAAGGCAGGATGGATATATGCTATCAAGTTGTTGATGCCAAATTCTGACCCCCTCAGTTGAAATCGAGACTCATCAGACCAGGCAACATTTTTCCAATCTTCTATTTTCCAATTTTGGTGAGCAAGTGTGAATTGTTGCCTCAGTTACCTGTTCTAAGCTGACAGAAGTGGCACCAGGTGTGGTCTTCTGCTGATGTAGCCTATCTGCCTCAAGAATCGATGTGTTGTAGGTTCAGAGATGCTCTTCTGCATACCTTGGTTGTAACCAGTGATTATTTGACTTACTGTTGCCTTTTTATCAGCTCAAACCAGTCTGGCCATTCTCCCACAGAACTGCCGCTGACTGGATATTTTCCCTTTTTTGGATCATTCTGTGTAAAGCCTAGAGATGGCGGTGCATGAAAATCCCAGGTGATCAGCAGTTTCTGAAATACTCAGACCAGCCTTCTGGAAACAACAACCATGCCACGTTCGAAGTCACTTACATTACCTTAAATGACCTTTTTTCCCCATTCTGATGCTCGGTTTGAACTGCTTTAGATCGTCTTGACAATGTCTACATGTTTAAATGCATTGAGTTGTCACCATGTCATTGGCGGATTAGAAAATTGTGTTAACGAGCAGTTGGACAGGTGTGCCTAATGAAGTGACCAGTGAGTGTATGTGCCCAGTATTGATTCTTTATATCCACATACATCCACAGTAAACCGAAACCAAATCTAATTGAATGGAAACAACGAGCATGGTAGTAGTTCTCACTTACTTACATTGGTTTATGCTAAGTTGAAGCAAACTGACTGCTGCAAGATCAAGAGAATGACTGGGCTGGTTACAAAATGCTTGTTTTCTCACTTATCTAACTGGGGAAGGTAAAAAAAAAACAGACTAACTTTAGGTTCAGGGAGGAATATCCTTTTCAAATTAGAAACTAAACAAAAGGAACAGCTCAAAGTCAGAGACACTGTATGGAACTGTGATAGTTCTTGTAGGGAATGATAATACATGGTTAAAGATTTATAGTATCTGGCGTTTCAGCATGATTTGCAAACTTTTGCATGATGATCTTTATTTTAACTCCAATCTTTTCAGTAACCCTGCACAAAATGTACAGGTCTTGTGTAAATTATGTCTATATGCACAGTGGAAATTTTTCTGTTTTTGAAAAAACCACTGACAGTTTAACCTCTGTAAAATGAAGCATGTACAGAGAATAGAGCATTAACCATTTTGAGCAGGTAACCAAAGTAAATATATAAACTTACCTCCTCATCTTTTTCCAGCTCTAGTCCCATTTCTCTCAGATTTTTCTCAAACTCCTCCCTCCTGTATGCTTTGTGGTCCTCCTGGCTGTTAAATGTTTCTCCTAGACAGCCCATTTCCACATCACCCACTTTGCATGCACCTTGGATCTGCTTGGCTTGCCTTAGGTTGTGGGAAGCAACATTTTCTGTTAGACTGTGGTCTGACTGTCGACTTGAGCGGCCTCCACTTGACTTCCTCACAGGATAAGTGAGAATGTAGTCGACACGGCGCTGACCGTCCTGGAAGAATAGTCCATGATGGCAACTGGTGCTTTCTTCTGGACTGAGAGCCTAAAATCAGCAAACAAAATGATAGAGGATAGAGGAACCAGATTCCTGAAAACGTGATAAAAAAGTAGCTTTAAACTTTACATTTTGTTGCCTCATGAAACCTTTTCAAATATTACCAGGAGAGAGTCAAGAAAAATGTGGCTACAGCAGATTAGAATAGGGAATCTTTGACCTAACCTTACCTGCAGTAGAAATATTTATCAAGTTAAACTCTATTGTAAAAGGAAAGTTGATCGCTTAAAAGAAAATCTGTCATGTTTTTACACATTGCAGATGTGCTACAGCTCCTGTGTGTATTAGTAAACATGAACATCTCACCTTCTCATAATATCATGCTAAAAAATAAATAAAACAAAACTAAGTTATACAACATGCAGGTGCGTATGGCATAAGCAGACACTGTATTTGGTTCTGCCTGCTTCAAAGTCAGAGAGAGAGGAAACAACAATCAAAACATTGTAGATAACATCTCGGTCTCTGGTTATGTCCACCGTGAGTGGAACATGATAATAAAGTCCTAGTCTATCCAGCTGGGATGCAATTTTTCACAGACTGTTTTACTTATTACTAATTTTAACTGGTGTTGAGTGACACACAGCCATCAGGTGACGCTAATCTTCTCTAGCCCCACAGGAAGTGGGGGTGCGGAAATCTATAAATAGGGGTGCTCAGCGAGCTGCTCACTATTAAGCCTAGTTTATGCTTCTCCGACCACAAATTTGCACTCAGACGCAGATGTATTGACGGAGACGTTTACTGTTTATAGTACCCCGTTCTTCCACTCCATTCTCTATTGCTTTTTTTCAGAATTGCTCGACCAGGACAGCAGGGGGTGCTAAGTCTTCATGGCTTCTCTGCCTAGTATCACAGGCTTGTGAACGCATTTCTCTCTCAAGGAGCAATTAACGACAGAAAGTACGTTTTGATTAAGCTGTAAAGCTTTTTACTAGAAGTGCGGATTATAGAATACTCTAGAAACACATGGAAACAAAACACAGCAGCCGTTTTGTGTTGTTTTCCTACACCTCCTCGTGTTCAAAATCACCAAAGGAACTGACTAGATAAGTTATCCTTTCAATATAAATCATATAGTGGCCAAACGCTGCAGTAACTAGGACTCCGTGCATTTTTGCCTAGGTGACAGAGAGCCCTTGTGTTGACGGATAATGGCTTGCGTCAATCCGTCTCCGTCAAAACGCAGAAGCATAAACTAAGCTTTAGGCAAGTAGCCTCTGGCCGGGTTTGACGCAAGCAAGACTCACAGAACCTTCCTTCGCGGGCGAAGGAGACACATCTGAGTTCAAGGAGGAACTAATTCGAGCAACGGACGACCGATCAGGTGACTGAAAAACATTGATAAACAGACCCCGTTGTTCTTCCTGAACTCTGCAGACCATTCCGCATGCTGCTGCTGGCCGCGGTGGGCAACAGAAGAGAAATAGAATCTCCAACCTTATTCCTTGGCTAGCAAAGGAAGGCACAAGTTTCCGGAGAAGCTTGCTTCAAGGAACCCAAAGACTGCCAACACCAGGTGAATTCTAAATATTGATAAACAAAGACATTGTTTATCCCAAGAGCCCGACGAAAACCCTCTGAGTTTCAGGCTGCCGACTGCTGAAAAATGGGAGCTTAGCCACGTGTGCTGAGGGCTAAACCAATCAGAATTCACATTTAGCCGTTGCCACCGATAAGAGATGAATGCCAAACTGGAGAGCTCCAAAAAGATACTGTTAAAAAAGTGGATGCAGATCGCCATACAGCCAGGAGGAAGTCAAAGCCAGGAGCTTCCCACCGCTGCTAGCCAGATGAGCGATCCTTCGTTAGCTTGCTGGCTAACAATCTTGGGAGACCTCCCTTCCCTCATCGACATGCAGCAACTTGGAGGACTTTAAACGTTCATAAGGTCTGTTTGGGCAGAGGCAAATTAGTTAGGATAACTCATTTTAAAGGTGTTTCCTTTTCAATTGTTAATTTTTTTAAGTTTCATGTGCTATCTTTGGGTAAACCAGGCCTCAGCCTGAAGTTTTAATCAGTGTTCTCAAAAGACAAAGTTTCATGACAAAGAGTCGTTTAAATCCTGTAATTTGAGCTAATCAATCAGACAGGAGTTTTTCCTTGTTCTGTGTAATGTTTAATAAATGTATTTAAGCCACTCTAAACGCCCCTCTAAATCGCAGACAGCTAAAGCTAACCAAAGCCCACGTGTTGGTTTAGGCCGGCGTTTCATAAACTAAGATTGCTATTAACGGTTCAAACAGAATTCTGTTTAAAAATAGATTGTTTAAGAACAGAAACTGATCTCATTAACCGTGTTTGAATGCGCCGTATTTGATCAAAATATGGGAATTAGATTGTTTTACTGTCATGATCAATCCATGAATTAAGTATTCCTCCAAAAGTGAATTACTCTTATCCAGATCATTTTTAAACATAACATTTCTTAATCCAAAGAATGTTTTGTGTTTTCTTACATTTCGTAATGGTTTAGTAATGGCTCTACTCATATCCATACTGTCTTATGAGACTTTCTTTATACCTTCTTTTAAATTGGTGTATATTAAAACTGCTTTTTATATCATTGTGTAAAGAATTCCAAATTTTGTACTCCAACCACAGAAACATACATCTGCTTAAAGGTTGTCCTTGCGAATTGGTGCTTATAATTACATTTTCTCCTACAATTATCATCCTCTGAGTTAAAAACAAACAACTTTTGAAGATTTTCTGGTAATGCTTTATTTCTAGCTCTGAGCAAAACTGTGTGTCTGCAGCTCAACCAGATCCTTGAATTTTAACAATCCAGATTTGATAAACAGTCTGCTTGTATGTTCTCTATAACCTGACTTGTAAATAATTCTAACTGCCTTTTTCTGTAACAGAATTAATGGTTTTGTATTGCTTATATAAGTATTTTCCCAGATTTGTAAACAATAACAAAGATATGGCAAAATAAGAGAGCAATAAAGAATTCTCATGACCTTACAGTTAAATAAAAACTTTGCTTTGTTTAAGATAAAATATTCTTAGATAACTTTGATTTTACACCATTTCACACCACGTATGTTTAATTAAATATTCACATATTTTCTTTTATTTGAAAACACCATAAACTTAGTTTTATCTAGATTTAAGGACAACTTATTTTCATCAAACCATTTTTTCAGATTCCCCATTTCAGTTTCTAAACATACGGCCAAGGTTTTTAAGTCCTCTGCAGAGCAAAAAAAATGTGTGTCATCTGCGAATAATGCAGACTGCAGTGACTTTGAAACTTCACACAAATCATTTATATATAAATTAAAAAAGTTTAGGTCCTAAAACGGAACCTTGGGAACTCCACATTCAATGTTTAGACACTCTGAATTATGACCACAGAACTGAACAAATTGTTGTATTTTATCCAGATAACTATTTAGCCAACTCAAAATGCCACCCCTCAACCAACAAGTCTTCAATTTAGAAATAAGAATTGTCAAACGCTTTCCTCAAGTCAATAAATACACCAATTGTATATTTCTTTTTTTCTATTGCTGTGGTGATTTCTTCAGTAATTTTCATTAATGCTAAGGAAGGTGACCTATTACTTCTAAAGCAAACTGAGTCTCACTTAATAATTTATTATTTTCAATAAAATGATCTAATCTTTGCAAAAAAAATTTCAAGCACTTTAGAGAACTGCGATAACAAAGACACTGGTCTATAATTAGTAAGGCTGTGTTTATCTCCTGTTTTAAATAATGGTATGACCTTTGCTGTTTTCATTCTGTCTGGAAATACACCTGCACGAAAAGAAAGATTAAAAATGTAACAAAGGTTGAATTATACAGCCAATGGTCTTTTTTAATACGATAGTATCAATCCCATCACTATCTACTGATTTCTTATTTTTAAACTTTCCTACTATGGAAACTATTTCATCTTCGTTCACTTCACCGACAAACATAGACTGCAACATCTTACCTCCCTTAAGTCTGTGCCCTGTAGTTTGACTTTCAGCCCGTTTCTTAATTAATTTTGCAAGACTGGGTCCAACCTTGACAAAAAAAGTGTTGAATTCATTAACCACATCTTGCATGTTATCGAAAATCTTGTTCAAATCATTATTGAAGTAACCAGATTAATTAGTTATCACAGGGTTGGTTCTTAAAATGTCATTCAAGATTTTCCAAGAACCTTTGGTATCGCTCTTATTTTCCTGCAAATTTTATTATAATAATCTTTCTTGGCTTGTCTCATTATTAAAGTCAATTAATTTTCATAGACTTGTATTGCGTTTCTGATGTTTCTGTTCTAAATTTAATAAAATCTCTATACAACTTGTTTTCTTTTTGCAAGCATTTTGTAAACCCTTTGTGATCCAAAGTTTGTTGTTGTATCTGTCATTTTGTTTAAATTGTCTCAGTGGACTGTGTTTTTTTGTACAGTGACAAATAACTATTAAAAAATGAATATAAGCTGCATTAACCTCTCCTACATGCACACCATTCCACTGCTCTTTAATGAGGTCAATACGAAATGTATTTATTATCTCTGCAGTTCTTACCCTTGCAAATCTACAAGCAGCTTTTTCCCTCATTCCTTTTATTTGACCATCATATATTAAAAACACAGGTAAATGATAACTTATATCGTTAATCAAAAGACCACCTGTGACTGTATTTTTCAGCACATTTACATAAATATTATCGACTAATGTTGCACCTGTCGTAATCCTACTTGTTCTAGTAATCAAGGGGTATAACCCTCTACTATGTAACCCATCCAGAAAATCGGAGAGTTAAGGAGATCAATATTAAAATCATTTTCATTTAAACTATCCATCAGCTCTTCTAACATATCTATAAATATTTCTGTCTTTGATTATGGCATTCTATAGACACAGGTCACAACCATATTCTTTTCATTCTCCATTTCAATTTCTACCGTGAGACATTCCATTAAGTCCTCTATTGCTGCCGTCATCAGTTTGACAGGTACACATTTCAAATCACTGTCTACACAAAGAGCAAAAACACCATTCTCATAATCATACATTTTATACTCCACCGACTCGAATCTAGAAAAGATTTTACTGTCTAGTGTTTAAGTCATTTGTGTGTTTTTGAACACTGCATCCCCGCCGGGACACTGTGTAACCCTTTGCATCCTTTTTTCAGAGCAAACCTTCTAATTCTTTTCTTTTGCAAGTCGATCGAGATTGTCCAATAATATCTTTGTCCCGCACATCAGGTCACTGGCTGGATTCCTCCTGCCCCTAGAGCGGACCGCCTGCCAACCATAGCTGGTGTCTCCATTTTAATGGCATATTCACGTAAACCCTCCGCAGCTACCTTTGGATTACCAAACACCTTAAACTTCCCATCACTGTGGAATATTTTCAGTTTTGCATGACAGAGTATGTGTGATTTTTCTTTCCTGGAGTTGTTTCCTCACTTCCTTATATTTGGCACGCTCCTCAAACACCTGCACTGTGAAGTCTTCGTCAAAGTAAATCATGCGTTCATTCACACGTAGATCCTTCTTTGCCCATGCGGCCTGTAGTACTTTCTGCCTTTGATTGAAGTTTTCACCGTGGACTATTATTGACCGGGTATGATCGTCCCTCCCGGTGCATGGTCCTGCTCGGTGTGCTCTTTCCAAATGTATTTCTTCATCAATATCCAGTTTTTCTCCAATCACGGTTTTCACAAATTCAGTGACGTTCCCCTCACATTTCTCCGGCACTGCGTAGAGTCTTACATCTTTCCTTGATCACAGCTAATTTGTCACATTTTATTTTGAGCCGTCTCTGCAGGCGCAGACTCTGGATAAGCACCTGCGACACTGTCATTTCATGATCTTCGTTTTCCACAAGTCTTAATTCAGCAGCATACATCCTTAATTTCAGTTGTCCCATATGTTCCCTCAGTTCATTCATTACCCTTTTCAGCATGTTAAAGTTCCCAGCAGTTTCCATCTGGAATTGTCTAAGTTAATTTAGTATTTCTGAGAACCCAGAAGCACCATCCATACCTGACTCTGGTGGTGAGCAATCAGGTTGATTGAACAACGGATCCGCTTGCTGTTGTCTTTCTTTCTTACTCAAGCGCGTTGTCATCTCACTTCAACACTTTCAAAGAGTTTTCCTTGAATGACTCCTCCAGAAAAAACGGTAATATGCTCTTTCTGTCACAGCTCTGGGGTCTCATTTATAAAACATTGCGTAGAATCCCTACTAAAAGAGTACGTACGACCAAAACAAAAAGTTTGCGTACGCCAAAACGATTTCTGATTTATAAAACCATGCCTACGCACAGGTGTAAGCAATTTCCCTTTATAAATCACGGTCTTCTTGGAAGTTTGCGCACGTGAATTTGGCTCATATCCCGCCCTGAACACGCCCAAATCTGGCTATAAAAGGTCAATGCAAAGCAGGACATGAATATTGATGCATATGAAGAAGAGGGGAAATATGGCAACAACAAAAGAAAAACAAGAAGAGAAACTTTACGGAGATGTTGATTGAAGTGCTAGTGGGTGAAGTGGAGGCTAGAAGAGACATTTTATTTGGTGGACACAGCAGCGGCTTCACAAATAAAAGGAAGAACTGCGAATGGCAGCATGTGGCGTCTGCAGTGCAGACTGTCAGTGCAACTGACAGCACGGTACCCGAAAAAAAAAAAAAAAGTGGTCGGACCTCAAAGTCGAGAAAAACAAAACAAAAAAACTTGCCTCCCACCGCCAGAGTGGGTCTGCTACTGGAGGGGGTACATGTACACCCGAGCTGACACTAAATATGAGCATATTTTAAGGAGACAGACTAATATGCCGTGTATTTTCAGCTCTTAGGTGGCGAGGATTAGGGGGCTGGGGAAGATGAGGTTGCCCAGCGTCTAGTGACAGCCATTGGTACCTTAAATGATACAATACATTTTTTTTACATCCTGGCCGATCCTTGTTCCCTAGGCTTCCTGTCAAGGAGGAGGCGGCGTACAGTTGCGCACATTTTCCCGTCAAGTCTGTTTTTTATAAATCACAACTTTTGCTTTGAAAATGGCGTAAGCCAGTTTCAGGCGCCGTTTTGTGCGTACGCAACGTTTATAAATGAGACCCCTAGACTTTGATGGGCCAAGATGCATCCCTTTTGACTCTGTCTCGCCCCCATGTGGACAAATGAGTCACCTACTTGACCAATTACAAAAATATGAAAGACTCCAATTCTTGAAAAGCTCTTCTACCCACACTGAGCCATCATTCCCCCCTCAGATATTAACTCCAAGTTCTCAGCCATTTGTGGAACAGAACCAGAGTTCCAATCATAATGGGCCAGGCCCACCTTAAGTGATGCGCTCAAGTCAGCTAGAATCTTTAGCTAGAGATATACAGCTGTTTGACCCAGATCGCCCTGATTCAAACATTCCTGATTATCTGCTATAGGTTGAACACTGTGTTTCTGATATGACTTATCCTTCTTGTCGTGAAAAACTGAAAATTCTCTGGAAATCCAGCAGTAGAAGTGTTCACGTTTTCATCAAAACGTTGCTAACTGAGATACTTTACAGTCATCCAGATCTTTGTCAAGCTTTAAGAGATGAATATTCTGTTCACAGGGATCCAGCTGCTGCCTTTCCTGACGCTTCCCAGGAAATGCATGAAATGTACTAACCTCCCAGAGAGTACTACTTCAGGTTAAGAAAAGCTTACTTCCAGCGACATTATGTCCCAGAATCTGAAGATGACCACATTCTTAAATCTTTGTTTCTCCATAACCTTCATGAGACAGAGGGTCGTAGGTTTGCTCAGCTTGTTTGGGAGATGCCTGTCCGCCCAGTCTTAAAGGGGGGAAGGAATAAAGCCAAAGTTTAAACTATTCAGACAGAAAAAAGACTTAAATGAAAGTATAAATCCAGCTCTTCGGTTCCACAGCTGAGCCAAAGAGGGGGTATCCCCTGGCAAACAGAATGGAAGCCACCAGATAAGAACCAGAAACCTTTCCATAATGCAAGACAAAAAGGTTACATTGATAAAGGTTTGGATTATTCAAAAGAGGTTTTAACCAGGCATGATTTAAATGTAATCTTTAAGTGTCTTGTTATAACTTTAATAGAGTCTCTGACCGACAGGAACAGTGAACTTATCCACACTGAAGTGAAAAGTGTCTAAAAACTACAATCAAGAGATGGTAATTAATTTCTAATGCCTCAATTCTGTTCAATGTTTTATTTTTCTTAGTTTGAATACTTAGGATTATTGAAGATTAAAAGCAGAAATGTGACGGTGTTTAGATTTTAGTTATATGTAAATAGATGGATGAGTAGACAGTGATAAAATTCCGTCATTAGGGCAACTTCAGGAAATATTCTATTGTGCTCTTTCCACCAAAATGATATATTAACACAATCTTTTATATCATTATGATCTGCTTTGGGAGTCTTAAACAAAACATTAAAACAATTGTATTTTCACTTATTTTCACTATATATATTTTCACTCCCAAATCCTAACCCACCCACATTAATGAACCCTGAAATGTAATTTATATATTTGTCCACCTGAAACAGCGGATTAGCTGCAGGTACCTCTATTGCTGGACTCTGAACTGTAAATTAAAGTTGAAGTTTCTCACCACAGAACGGGCAACAACGGCAAAGGTTTCAAAGGGAACAAGTTTAATTGTTGCACATATTCTTGTTGAGTGAACATAATAAAATTATGTAAATCATTTCCATCCAACTGATTTTGGTTGATTTAGCAATAAAGAATTTTGTTGAGTTAACTAACTGTAAACATGTTGGGTCGACCTAATACATTTGAGTTACTATAAGGCTCAAAAATAAACAGCAGGGGATGGGACTGGAACTCAGAAAAGGGTCTCTGTTAGGGCACCTGCACTAACCACTTTGCTACACAATAAAAGTTGTATATAATAAAACATATGACTTAATTTCCAGTGTTAACAAAACATGATTATAATAATTTCATTAATACAATTCCTTCACTTTTTTCCATGAAAAAGGGGAATTGGCAGGTCTTTATAATTTTATCATTTTCAACACCTGTTTATACATTCCAGCGCTTATTGTAATGAAACGTGAAACCGAGTAATACTATGCTATGAATAGTTAATAACAATCTTCAAACCAAACTCAAGTTTATGGTTGTCATTCTCAGTACTTTTAAAAACAAAATTTGCTAATTGCAAATTTTTGCTGTTATTTCGGCTGTTAACATTGTTTTTGCTCAGTGTTTTTCTCCTCGTAGAAGCTCCACCTGGTCTGGTATCCTTTTTAGCTACAATGCCATGTTGTAGCATCAAATAATGCTCCAAGTGAATGAACATCATTTTACTTTTTACTGTTTTTAATATAGAAAGTACTCTAACTCCTAATTTCCACTGCATGTGCTCCACTCCACCACGCCCTCTGCAACAAAAACGCTCCCTTTGTAGTCAATGAGAATGCTTCCACTGCTGCCGCCAGGCTGTTTCAACATACGGAAAAAATTCCAAATAACAAAGAGAAGTAGATTAAGCTGTTTTCTGTTTGTCTTCCATAGAATGAATGGTTTTGGTCTGATTTCTGCATTTATTACTGGCTTTTATAGTGAGATTTCACAATTCCCATGTATGCCTCCTTCATCACCTCGGCTTCAGACCGGAGATAAGCAGATGTAGAGTGCAAGCAGTAATTTAAATTACTTTTTTTGTAAAGTGCCTTGAAATGACATAAGTTGTGAATTGGCGCTATAGAAATAAACTTAAATGATTGACTTGAATTACCTAACAAAAAGAGTTCAAAGCATGTATGGAGACCAGTTAACCAAAATGGCCCATTTTTGGAGGATGGGATAAAACCAGAGCACCTGGGGAGAACCTGTATATATATCAGGAGAACATGCAAACTCCAAGGAGAACGAGCCCAAGCATATCTTCTTGCTACAAGACTACAGCTGCCCATCGGTGGAACCCCAGTTTACCTATAGTACCATAAAACATTTTATTTAGCTTTTACCCATTTTGTCAAGCTGCAGCCTCAAACCTCACTGTGTATCATTAAAATGTTATGGGACAGACAATTACAAAATGCTGTTAATGCATGAATTAGAAAGAAATTAAGTGGATAGATGTAAAAAACAAAAAACCTAATAAACAAAAAAAAAATTTAAATTCAGTTTTTCAGTTATTCAGCTTGAATATAAAAAATATGCATTTGTCCCCTTTACTCGGACACCTCAATTACAATCCAGTGCAACCAATTGCCTTCAGATGTCATGAAATATATAAATAGAGTCAACATGTGTAACCTCAGTATTATGCAGCTGTTTATTGAAGGCGTCCAAGATTTGTTAGAGAACATTATTGAAGAACCATGAAGACCAATGAAGTCAGCAGGCAGGTGAGTGAGAACACTGTGGAGAAGTTTAAAGCAAGTTTAGGTTTTAAAACAATTTCCTAAACTTTGAACATCTTCCAGAGCTCTGTTTAATCCATCATCTAAACATGGAGAGAGGATGAACCAGCAGCAGACATCCTGCATCCAAGGGGCCTTATATACTCTGGAAAAGCTTCAAATATCCACAGCTCATAATATTCTACAAGTTTAGCTGTGTATTCCACAACTCAGAGTGTTAAAAAACAAATAGGCTAGAGGGAAACCATAAAAAGGGTTCCTTGTATGATGACAAGTGATGAAGAGGTAACACAGCAAACATTTGTTGTAGGACTATTCAAATTCAATTAGGATTTAATTAATGGTTATCTTAGTGAATGTACTCAGTTCAAAAAACAATGCAGCAAATGTGTTACAGGTACAGAAGACCTAAGACTGGGGTTAGAGGTTCACCTTGCAGCATATCACAGACCATAAACCAATTGCAACAGATACAAATGAATGGTTTAGATCAAAACAGATCTGTCAGTTTGAACTCCAGATCTAATCCAACAGAAAATCTGAAAATTGAAAACAGCTCTTTACAGACTCTGTCCAACAAACCTTGAGCTATGTCACAAAGAACAATTTGTAAAAATGTCAGTCCTTACATGTATAAAGTTATTGAAACAGTAGCTAAATGTAATTTTAATTAGCACTGACTGTACTCATTCCTAATACTCGCCTCTAGGGGTGGGCTGGCCATAGGAGGTTTAGGAGTTTTTCCGAATGGCCGATATGGTTTTGGACCGGAGGCCAGAAGTTTTTTGGTTGTTGTTTTTTTCAGACTGTAAAGCAAATCCTGCTGTGTGTGAATGAGGCATGTTCCTTAATATAAGATTTTTGTAGGTGGCACTCTTTTCTTAGCACTACTGTCAGTCTGCAGAGCTGCTCATGTTGTGAATACACATTTCAGTAGGCCTACTATGTTGATATGTCGTTTAAAAGTATTTTTGATAGTGTTATTGTTCCACTTCCATCCTTAGTGCGACCCAATAAAAATGCTGCTCCTCTGTATTTTCCAAATCTGAAACAACACTCCAAAAATATTAACAAAATCTATGAAATAAAAGGAAAACAGTGAGGTAAAACCAAAAGTAAAATTAATCTAAACTTGTGTTTGTAAAGAGAATCTTTATCTGTACTTCGAATGTACCCAATCACTTAAATAAAACACAGAACTCCTGACAAAGACCTGTAACTTCTTCTGTAACAGGCTCCTCTGTTCTCCACTTGTTACCTGTATTAATGGCACCAGTTGGAACTGGTTATCAGTTTAAAATGGGGATGTCCGATATTATCGGCCTAAAGTCATTATCGGCAGATATTGGCTTTAAAATGTAATATCGGAAATTATCTGTATCGGTTTTAATGTTTTTCATAAGATGAGCTTTTCACACCATACACATTTTACATAACAAACTCTTCAGCTACTTCTTTTCTCTCTCAGAATGTAAAAATATGACAGATTTGAGGTTTAGTTTTTGAGATATTTGTTTGAGACAACTTTCAATATTTCAAAAGGTAGGTTAATTATTGGCCCTGCTTAAATGTTTGCTGGTTTTTTTATTTTTTATTCTTGTTTAAGTTGTTTCCACATTACCTGACTGCTATAAAGGTATAATGTTGTTTACATTTTCTAAAAGTAGAAATTTGTCCTGAGTGGTGGGCCTTTGTCAGTATTCTCTGTGTGAGAAAATGTTCCAGCACTTTTGAAGACGAAATAAAAATGGCACCTTTTTCCATTGCCTAACTAAAATTCTAGTACTTATTACAGTTTCTAAATTTTTAAAGCTCAAGTATAGATGATATAAGATATTTCATTGTGGTTATCTTAAAGGGTTTAGTAGTTTTTGTCTTTTATGAAGGAGGGTCCCCACATATCGGTATCGGTTTATATCTGTATCGTAAATTATGAGTTACGCTATATGGGTATATCAGATATCGGTAAAAAAGCCAATATCGTGCATCCCTAGTTTAAAAGACAGCTGTCCACAACCTCAAACAGTCACACTCCAAACTTCACTTTGGCCAAGTCCAAAGAGCTGTCAAAGGACACCAGAAATAAAACTGTAGACCTGCCCCAGGCTGGGGAGACGGAATCTGCTAGGTAAGCAGCTTGGTGTGAAGAAATCAACTGTGGGATAAATTATTAAAAAGCGGAAAACATATCGTAATTTCCGTACTATAAGCCGCTACGTCTTTCTCATATTTTGAACCATGCGCCCTGTAACGTGATGCGGTTTATTTATGGATTTTTACAGCTACCGACCACTAGCGAACCTCTTCAATCTATAGATTGTACAAGACCGAGAGAGAGAGAGAGACAGAGAGAGAGGAGCACGTTTGCACAAACAATGAAAGCAAAGTTGGCCATGGATATTACGAGAGCGAAACAGTTTGTAAAAACAAATTTCCATCATAGACTGTAAAAACAATGGACTAACCCTCGTTGACGTCACCCATAGGTTTCTGAAGAGCAAAAATGAAACCAACTGGGCGGTTCCCACCGTCGCCATCTTGTTCGCGTGACTCGCCTCATCATTCTCAGAAACTCCAAAAATGGGTAAAGAGGTGGAGCCGAGAGTGGCGCTGTGAGGCTGGGGGCGGAGGGTTAACGCTCCGAGCCGACGTAGTTACAAGCTAGTCAGAAGCTAGTTGGGAGCTAACTGAAGCTAACGTCGGCTGCAGCCGGTTTCAACCAGAAGACCGCGGTTGAGAGACTTTTGCCCTGTTTTTCCACTACAGTCGCTTTAGACTCAGAAACATCTCGAAGGGGGAACACATATCGATATAACAAGACCCAAATGGGTTGGGTTACTATGGCCTAAAATGGTTGTATTTCCATTACGATCGGAGGAGGGTGAGGACATGGGCGGGCTTAGTTTAACAACACATCCAGTAAAAAGCAGTCACAAAGTCATCATGACAACTTAAAATCCTCTCAAAAAATAAAAGATTTTTGAGTCACCTCACATCTCAGGCATCCATTAGTTCATGCCTCCAGTTGTGTTCCTCACACCTCTACTGATCTAACCAGCGATCATCCAGTCTGTCTAGAGTCCGACTCTGTAGTCTTCCAGCCTGATCTAGCCGACTCCAACTCGCATGTAGAAAGACATAAAAGCTCTGATCAGAACAGCATTCCTCCTGGCCACCTGACAGAAATTCTCCCCCCACTGCTGATGAAACATCAGCCCGTATAAAGCCTTCCCCAAACATAGACTTCTTGGACGGTCTGTTACTGTAATCAATACCACTGGAAGCCATCTATGTCCAATAAGTGCAGATTAACATCCAAAACCGAATAAAAAGTGCAGAATCTTCTCATAGTGGAGTTCAGAAACGTAAAATAAACGGAGGAGTTAGAAAAAAAAAATCACTATCTAAAACTATCTAACCTAGAATGGTTTTTTGAACCAGACTGTAAATATGCTTATTTTTGCTGGAAAGGTGGCTTTTTTAAGATTGGGAGTCAAAGGGAAGTTGCTTCTTTTTTGCAGACAGCCCCCAGTGGATGAGGGATGAATTGCAATTTTTGCCACTTCCTGGTTGGCTTCACTTTCTGCAGGCGGAGTTTGCTCCTTGGTTTTCATGCACAAACCCTCATTGTGGAAAACAAATTAAAGAATAGATATGTTGCTGTTAAATTAAAGGCAGTCGATCTGGTTTTTAAAGAAGGAAATAGAGCGGCAGCAGCTTCACGCACTGCTGGCAGCACTGAATCAATTGTGACACGTTGCAGCGTGAAAAACTCTCTCACTGCAATAAGATGAAAAAAAGCTTTCAGAGACAGTCTTTCTTTAAGACTGGCTGAACACGCAGAGAAATGTTGACAAAATTGAAGCTGCCACAAAACACCAATCTATTTCCTGACAATCCCCACTGCACGAATCCTTATATATGGTAAATAAACGATAAAACAGCTGAGGCTTTTAATCGTGTGCAGCAGGTATTTGTACACATTTATGTTTGTTTCCTAAAATAGGCTGTTGTGGTTTATAATCAGGTGCACTTTATAGTCCAGAAAATATGGGAGATGATCACTGATAATCTCTTATTTATCTTTGTTGTATTTGTAAAATAACGTTAGGTATTTTTCTCAAAAGATGTTGTTTCCTACCTGCTGACAAAAATACCTAACGTTGTCTTACAAAAAGAACAAAGAGAAATAATTCACTACAAAGATAAAAGGAATTTATTCAGTACACTGATAATCTCCCTCAATCTGGGGCTCCATGTAAGATTTCACGCCATGGTGTCATAATGATGACAAGAACAGTGAGCAAAAACCCCAGAATCACATGGGGGACCTTGTGAATGTCTGAAGTTTGCAAGAGAGCATTCGGATGATCCAGAAGAGGATTGGGAGAATGTCATATGGTCAGATGAAACCAAAATACAACTATTTTTTTAATCTCTAGTTATTGTGTATGGGGGAGAAAGAATGCTAAGATGCATCCGAAGAAAAAAATACCTACTGTGAAGCATGGGGGTGGAAACATAATGCTTTGGGGCTATTATTCTGCAAAGGGACCAGGACGACTGATCCGTGTAAGAGAAAGAATGAATAGAGCCATTCATCAGGACATTTTGAGTGAAACCCTCCTTCCATCAGCAACGCACCATCCTGGTAGTGAAGGAGTGGCTTTGTAAGAAGCATTTTAAGGTCCTGGAGTGGCCTAGCAAGTCCTCAGATGTCAACCGCATAGAAAACTTTGGAGGGAGTTGAAGGTAAATGGTAAATGGACTGAATTTATATACCGCTTTTCTAGTCATGTTGACCACTCAAAGCACTTTACACTGGAGCCACATTCACTCATTCGCACTCACATTCATACACCGACAATTATCGGTAAGCAATTTGGGGTTAAGTGCCTTGGCCAGGGGCACAATGACATGTGACTGGAGAAAGCTGGAATCGACCTAAGACCCTGTCCACACGTAGCCGGGTATCTCCCAAAACGGAGATATTTTTCTACGGTTTGGCCTGTTATCCACACGTAGCCGGAGGTTTTCGGCACCAAAAACGAAGCTTTTTAAAAACTCCGGCCAAAGTGGAGATTTGCGTTTTCTCCGTTTTCGGTATCTGCGTGTGGACGGTGAAAACGGAGTTTTAAGAGCCGTAACGCCACTTTCCGCGACAAAAAATGATCCAACACCTCATGTGCGACCTGTGTTTACTCTCGAAAACAGCATTTATTTCCTCAGAGCTGTGTTGGTATCATCCATTGTTAAAACGCGTCTTGTTTGTTTGCTTTTATAAGCTGTATAACTGCTGCGCGCTGAAGAGAGGATATAAAGTTTCTCTTGGCGGATAGGACTGGGGAGAACTACTGCCCCCTACAGGTTTGCCACGTCTATGAATGTGCTGAAAAACGCATTTATCCGGTTACGTGTGGATGGAGATTTTTTTTTCAAGGAGCAGAGGAAAATCTTCGTTTAAAAAAAAAACCCGGCTACGTGTGGACATGGCCTAAGACCCTCCGATTGTAAGACAACTACTCAACCTACTGAGCCACAGTCACTCCGTCCATGTTGCCTAGCGACAGCCCCAAAACATCCCAGCTCTAGAGGAAATCTGCATGGAGGAATGGGCCAAAATACCAGCTACAGTGTTTAAAAACCTGCTGAAGACTTACAGGAAACCTTTGACCTCTGCCATTGCCAACAAAGGGCGTATAACAAAGTACTGAGATTAACTTTTTTATTGACCAAATACTATTTTCCACTCTGCAAATAAATTCTGTAAAAATCAGACCATGTGATTTTCAGTATTTTTTTCTCATTTTGTCTTTCATAGTTGAGGTATACCTATGAGGAAAATGACAGGCTTCTCTCATCTTGTTAAGTTGGAGAACTTGCACAACTGGTGGCTGACTGGTGGCCCAGTGTATTTGTTTACATCTTCTGAATAATAAATAAAAATGTCTTATGGACAGATTGGATTAAAGATACAGCTGATGCAAGTTGATAGTTTCCACAGATTGGGGAGCAGTTGTGTGCCAAATAAATCACCCTTGGCACCCTTCATGTCTGGCACTGCCCTTCCTAGAAATTCTAGGACATATATAGTAGGTGAATTATGAGCTGTCTCCAACCTCTGGCTTTTACTTTATGATTTCTAAATATAAATCTACATCTGAGGACGCGTCACACCCCCACACGACAGCAGCTGGTTAACATTGAGTGCTTGAACACAACTATAAGTCTAAAGTGTTCACCACGTCTGTGAAATTCCTGAGAAAGAAATCTGATAGCATTCATAAGCAAGATCCAACCATACAGACCCTAATTTCTATGGAGGTAAACATCAGCTGCTAACATCCTGCTGCAACATCCTGCTGCCAGGAGCACCAAGATACCCTCAAAAGTTCTTTGTCCATCTCCTGATGATGGTGCCTCAGCCAAACTGAACACCTTCTCACAACATGTGACTGGATGCAACATGGCCAACTTCAGCTAAGTACTAAAAGCAGTGAGGTAAGTTGACTCAATAAGGTTTGAGAAGTGCTAAAACACTGAATTCAGAGTTCAAGTCTCAAAGTGCAAAAAATGGTAAATTGCCTGCATTTGTATAATGCTTCTTCAGCCAGAAGACCACAAAGAACTTCACACTGCATTCATTCATTCACCCATTCATTCACACGCTAATGGTGTTAAGCTACAGCACTGTAGCCACAGCTGCCCTGGGAAACACTGACAGAAGTGAGGCTGCCAGACGCAGGTGCCACCAGGCCCTCTGAGCACCACCAGTAGGCAAGGCTGGTAAAGTGTCTTGCCCAAGGACACAATAATGGAGCAGGGATTCAAGCCGGCAAATCAACGATTACAGGACAAATCAAGCCAAGGTCACCCCATAACAACTGATGTTTCATTATATTTTCAGCTAAACAGAGTTAATGTGTTAACTTAAGTTAGAGAGCAGGACCTTTTCTCACTCAGTAATCTACTAAAACTCAATTCACCTTGGGTTTTACACCTGAATAGCATCTCTTACTGTGTGTATCATAGAAACTCAGCCTACCTAGCTGCGCTGCATCTGTTTTGATCATTTTTACATCACTCCTTCTCGACCCTTCTCGATCTTGCCTGATCTTTACATCCCTTTATCCCCTCCCTCATCCACTCATTCGTTCATCCACTCATTCTCTCCCCCGCTCACTCTAGTTCACTCATAGTCCTAGCCTACTCTAACTTCTCTCTCTCTCTCAGGTTGTCTCTGGGGGGCCCTAAGAAGGCTTAGAATGGAGGCTTAGGATGAAGATTCAGTGTGGAGGTGCAGTCTTCTCCATCCTCACGCTGAATCTTCAGTAAATCCATCAGCACATCTTTCCAGACACTTCGTTGCTTCAATCTCTTCCTTCAATAAACATATCAGTACAAATCCCTGTAACCTGGGTCCTTGCTAATGAACTGTAGACAGACATTGAGTGTTTAAATTGAGGACAAAGACATTTAGACCATATTAAGTTGGATTTTAACCGTGATTTCAAGTAACAACTTTGATTCCATACTGTATCTTCTCAACCTAAAAATGGTCACAGATTCTGGAGCCCTATTTAGTTTCAAAGCTGAACACCCGGGTAAGAGAGTGGCTGGAAGCAAATAGTTAAAATATTTAGCACTTTGTAGACAGGTGCTGGATATAGATTTAGTTCTAGTAATTCTAACAATCAGCTGAGCAGCAATAGGTGGGGTATACCCTTAAGAATCCTTCAACTTTTGTACGTAACCTGTGTCCCTAGGACAGAAGTGGAACGTTTTTGTGGGAGTGAACAACTAGGTTTTCCATATATTTTCTTAGATTTTATTAATGCCATTATTTACTTCAGTCCTTGGCATGTTTAACAACTGTTCAACAATTTAATACATTTTTAAGTTCTTATTTGCCTATTTTAGAAATTAGCTCTCTGTAATTTGTTTTTGTTAGAATAAAAACCCTTATTGTGGCACCATACTTAGCACTGCTGCTTAGTGGCAAGATGATTCCAGATTCAGATCTGCATGGAGTTTCCATATTCTCCTTGTTCATCAATATACTATCTCTGGATATTTGAGCCTTCTCTCAAAGTCCAGAAACATGATTGTCAAATTAATTGGTCTTTTTCCATTGCTCTTAGGTACCATTGAGTGTGTATAGTGTGGTTAGTATGTCCTGTGTATCGTTGCCTGTGATCGTCTAGTGACCTGTCTCATTTGATGTATGGACTTGTTATTTATGAATGGCCAGTGGGAGCTCAGAGGCGGCTCATCTTTACCGGTTTATGAAAGAGGTATTTTGTGAAAGAGATCAGTGATTTACTCATAAAAATGATCACAGGAACTTCTTTAAAAATTAATATATATATATATATATATATATATATATTTTCAAGTAGTTTCAAGAATTAAAACATCTGAGCATATACCATCGAGTTAGGCAAATAGAAACTGCAATGAAAAATCAAACGACCACTGACATGCCTGTATCATGCATAATTGAAGGCTTTACTGACAAAATAATTCTAAGTGTCCAGCAAGGTTACCTTTGCTTAGCAATTTGGTTTTAATAAACTGAACTAATTTATTTTATTTTATCTAAATGAGAGTTGTACAATATATGCTTAATACTTCCGCCTCATATTCTACTAGGTTTACACACTACTTTTGGAGCAACATTGTCCTGCGTCACAGTGTGAAACCGGAGCCTATCTCAACAATGAACAGGAAAGAAACGAGGTACAACCCAGCTGAGAGCGTCAGTCCATCACAAACCAGTTTGTTGCAAAAGTTTTCACACATCCTGAACTCTTAAAGTGTTGCCCTAATACAACCACCAACATCCAAAGTATTTCATGCAAAAAATTTAAGACTGGGTTCCCCTTCCACCACACAGATACTAGATTAGTCTAAAACTTCTTAAATTAAGTGAAATAATCTGCCAGTACAGTATGACAAATGCACTTGGTAAGAATTCTCAAGCTAAGATACAGATTCTTTGAATAAGAAAAATAATCTCAGACCTTCTGCTCTTGCTTAATATATACGTCTCAAAACAAGATCAAAAATACCTTTTTTGCTGGAAACAAGATTGTTAGACCTGGTTAGACGGACAGTTTTTGCAGTGCCAAACAATGACCACGAATAGGATGGTTTATATCAAAGCTTATTCATATGTTAGAATGGTTCAGTCAACGTTCAGCCCTAAACTGAGAACTTGTGGCAAAATGTTCCGTTCACAGATGTTTTTTATCCAATCTGTCTTTTGCTTAAAGAATGGGAACAATTTCGAGAATGCCATCCATCTAAAGACTTAAAAAATGTAATTAAAGTAAAAGGTGGTGTTGAGCTACATAGAAATGGCATATTTCATATATTTATTTTTAAAAACATTTGAAAACTGCATATCATTTCTTTGCAAAACAAAAATGTGAAAACCTTTGCACAGCAATCTATTAGACAAAAATAAACAATTAAGCATGGCCACACTCACCTATAAAGCCAGTTTAAAACTAACTAATCTTTTAAAACAACTTTTTCCAAAAAAATCAGGCTTTGGTGTCATCTAGTGGATGCTCAGTATTCCAATGTTTGGTCTTTCATATTAAGCGAATCATGTGAGGGAATGCCCAAAAGGCCATTCCTAAACTCTTTAAGCTTAAAAAAAACCAAAGCTGTTTTAATCCCACAGAGTCAAATACAGCAGTCTGTTAGAGCTCCTTTGGTGACTCCTTCAAGAAAACACAGACACTGTATTCAGATGGCCAAAAATAGTCACATTTCTTATATTTAGTTCAAAACAAATCATTTTAGAAATAAAATTAGCTCAATGCTTGATTTTTTTTTTTTAATTGTTTAGGACTTAGGAAATGTCTCTGACTACTAGTAGCTACAGCAGGAATTCGGGTATTTTTTCCCTGGACTGACAAGAATTGTGTGTTGGCTGCAGGTATTTAAAGAGCGATGTCAACAAAGCAACAGAACCTCTAAGGCTGTGGTGGAATCAACGCTGCCTGGGGGATGCTGGAGGTTTATTGGCAATCAATATCTATCTATGAATTACATAAAAAGGGCAGGTTACTTCAAAGGAAGGATCTCTCTCATCATACTGCAAATATATTTCTTATCTCCTGAAAGAAATTGCATTATTAAGACCTTTTTGGCTGGAGCAGGAAGGTTTGAAAAAGAAATCAGTATTTTTTTCCAAAGAAACAAAACATATATTAGTAGCATACTGTGAGAGCAAGACAAGTTATTGTTTGACTCCTTAACAAAGAACAAGATTGGATATTATTATATACTCTCTAACAAACAGAAATTAGATAAGACTTCTAACACTATTGCTTTTGTTCTCTGTTATTCTTAATATTTCTCAGCTGATACTCACCCTAAACTTGCCGTGAAAGATGACATCTCGTAAAAAATGCTGCCTGGACCCAGAGGCTGAAGGCTGCTGAAGTTCAGAATTAGTTTCCTCTGTCATAGTTTTGGCAGATAGAAACATAAACCCACCAGAGAGGAGTTTCAGAGCAAACAGTCTATACTGTGCTCGATGTATCAATATGTCTCCTGTGTTAAATCTCCAGTTACGGGACGGTGCATGAATAAACCCTATGCTGCCTCTCCCCTTTTCTGACTCGCAGTTTTTCCGTGCGTGTCTCCCTTTAGCTCTACGTGTGGCTGTGTTTCCATCTGGAATGTAGAGTCGCTGTAGTGAGTCTCCAGCCTTGTTACTTGAGACACCGTCTCAGAGCCAAGATCTAAACTTAGACAACGATAAACTTCTGAACAGAAAGTTCCCTCCTTTACTCTCCGCATTTCCTCAGTTGTAATAATTATAGGATTGAACATCTCGATACAAAGCTAACTCCCCTCAACGTCTGACTATCTGTCAATGGCAGGCAAGATTAAATGGGATGTGAGATGTGTGCAAGAAATTCCACCAAAACCAATGTTACACTGCTGGATTTACAAAAACACAACAGAAACTAAACAAAAGTAGAGAATGCTTCATTCTGGACCTCTAAATCTGATGGTACAAATTGGTTTTGTCATATACAATAAACCATCAAAGCAAAACATAAATGCCCACTTATAAAAATATATAACTTTCAAACAAGGTCAACAAGCATAATTTAGATCAACTCTATAATCAGAGTGAGAGTGAGGAATATCCCAACAATTTCTGTGACAAGTGCAACATGTTATATTGATCAATTTGTCTACTAAAGGCTGCTGAGCTCTACCACTTCGAAGCTGATATAGATAAAGCATATGGTGGCTTTTTAGAAAGGTTCTTGAACCTGTATAATGAATACAGTCCAATGAAAAAGACCAAATTAAAAATAAACAAGAAGATAAGGCTTGGACTACAAAAGGCTTGAAGAATGCTTACTGAAAGAAAAATATGTTATATAAAACTCTTCTTAAAAACAGAACAACAGAAACTGAAAGTAAATGTAAGGTATATAAGAACAAATTGACAAAAATTCCTGGACCTAGTAAAAATCAATATTATAGTGATCTTATTGAACAAAATAAAAACAATGCGAAAGGGACCTGGGATATGCTCAACACTCTCATTGAAGGTTAATCTAATCTAAAAGAGAAGAATATCCAGATTATTATTGTGACAATAATGAAACAATTAAAGAAAGCATTATATTGGTAATGGTTTTAGCAATTTATTTGTTAAAGAAGGGCCAGAATTAGCAGAGAAAATGATTCCACATGACATAGAAACCAACTGCGATTATTTATTTCAAAGGAATTTTGGTTCAGTTTTACTTCGTCAAGCAGAACATGGCAAAGTAAAAGAAATTGGATTTAAATTGAAAAATAAAAATGTCTAATGACTGGAATGATATAGATTTGTCAATTGTTAAAAACGTCATAGAAAAGATTACAGAACCAACACATATCTGCAAGCTTTCACTCAAAATAGGTACATTTCCCCAGAATAAGAAAAGCGCCAAAGTAACACCTGTATATAAAACAGGAGATAAACATAACTTCAAGAATTACAGGCCAGTATTACTACTGTCACAGTTCTCCAGGATTCTTGAAAAACCGTTTTCTGAACAAATTTTTAAATTTGTGGATAAAAACAACATATTAAGTAATGACCAGTATGGTTTTCGATCTCAAAGATCCATTTCCCTTGCATTGTTAGCAATAATTGAAGAAATTACAAAATACATAGATTCTAAACAATGTGTCGCTGGTGTATTTTGGTAACTTAAAAAAAGCATTTGATACTCACCCCACAAAATAAATTATGACTTTAGTTACATTTATTTTGTCAACAAGTTCCACGAAATTGAATTAGGTAAGTTTAAAGTAAAATTGTTAAGTCAGTCTAACATGGCCATGGCACCAATCGTTGATGGTGGATTGTACATGGAAGCCCAAAAAAACATGCAGCAGGGGGTGGGCATTAAACCCAGGACAAGATCTGGTTCTCTGTACACCAATGACCTACACTAACTGCTTTGCTAGACAAAAAAGTATTTTTTGTGTTGTTTGTTTCACAGTTAAAAGTACTCCCCGAACTATTGCCATTGCTGCCTCCTCAGCCACCTGGTTCATGTTCTTCTTTGACTTTAGTCACGTTTTATATCACAAAATTTTGTGAGATTTCCCATCTCAGCAGGGAAAGTTCACTTGTAAAATCTGTTTGTGTGTGGTGTCTCATTGTTGTCATATAGTGGCACACCACACACTGTAGGAGCAAAACAGAAATATCATTCACTTTCACCACCATTGGGTTTGAACGTTAGCTTCTGTTAGCATTACCACTCAGAGGACCCATCCTGTCTCCCTCTGCAGCAGCTCTGGCTTTAGGCAGCGCTGACTCAGCACCCTGAGCCAACGGCTCGAATTGATATGGTGTTTGGCAGCTGAGCTCCATAAAGCTCAGCAGTGATTGTCTTCCTGACCACAACCCCATGCCCCCCACTCCTCTCATGCTCAACACTTGGCCATGCCCCTCTGTGCCTCCTGGTTCTGCCCACTTTGGTAGAATTGGATGACAGACAGGCTGCAGGTCGTGAATAGGTAATTTTTATCAATGATAAAATTCCAAATAGCAAACTCTACGAAATAGACTGAATTACAGTGACTGTTAGAACATCAAATTTTAAAGTTAGGTTGGTGAAGTTATAATCAACTTGACAAAACAAATGACAAAACTAAATCTTTCAACATTCTTGTAAAAAGCAAATAAAAAGGTAATGAAACTATGAACATGAAAATACAAAGAACCTCAGGAAAATAAGTTCAAGACATAACAAATATTCACTTAAGAGGCTGTGGATAACATAAACAGGAAACAGCTCATTATAGCTGCTGGAGATAACTCCATTCCCAAATGTTTAGAAAGGAAGAGAAGAAAGTGTTTCCTTAATAAATCAGAAGTGTAGCAGGACAGTCAGAGGGAGTATTCATGAATTCAGACTGAAAAGAACTATGACTCTGGAAAGTTTAAAGCGACAGTGTGTAGTTTTTTCAGTACATCTTTGAAAATAGGCATTAAAATATTACGTAATAATAATTACGTAAAACACATTAAAACATGGATTTCCCCTCAAAATGCAAAAAAGTAAATACATTTTTACCTCTTAGCTAGTTCCAAGCGATGAAAGAAAGACTGATGTGATCGTCACGTTGCTGCAAATAGATAATTCTCAGGGAATTGAGCGTTTGAAAAGAGTACTAGTTGGACCTTCGTTGTTGAGTTTCTTACTTGAAGACACAAATATCGCATGCTTGTGATAATTTAGGTATGCATTGCCCCCTACTGGCCAGAAATTACACACTGTGCCTTTAAGTAGACAGTACAAAGACCTATGAGGGGAATGAGGAAGACCTAAGGAACACACTGATAAAACCTCTGGAGTTCAGTTGATGGAACTACACCCATCTACTAGATTGGGAACTAAATTTAAAGAAGGAATGTAACTTATAAACCACATCAGCTCACAGCAATTTTAACAAATAAAATATGAAAAAAATATGAGGAAATGGCTGAAATTTTTTTGCTACAGTTCACAGGGTTCACAATCTAAAAGAGGGAAGAAAGGACTGTGAAAGGAAAATTTAAGAAATTACTGGAAATAGATGTAGATAAAGACTATAACGTCTATAAATAATAGTCTATAGTCTATAAAGACTTACATTTATCTTTACTAAGTTAGAAGTTTAAACACAAAATAAGGGGACTGATGAAAGTCTTCACATGCAGGATGCATATGCAACTCAGAGTGACTAGTCAAATTTCTAAAAGTACAAGTCCGTTTCTCAGTGAATGAGATCTGTAACAAACTTTCTCAAATGTGGTAGGTTGTCTTTTTGTTTGTGAATGTGCTAAGTTTGCTCACCTGCACTGGCATACTTTCACTCGTTACATTCAAAGTAGAAAAACATATTGCTCAGCTTTTTGAAGGATGCATGCCCCGTTTAAAACCTCAGCTAGGTGATCCTGACTGTTGAAGTGAGAGTGATCACCATGGTTAGAAGAATGTATCAATACCGAAGTCTGGAAATGGTTGAAAGAGACCCCAAAAAGATCTGAAATCAACCAGTCTACTGTGTTTTCAATGTCCTGCATTTGGTCTGGCTGTCCAAGCAAGTTCACTCTAAGAGCATATAGTATGATGCTGAAAGATGTCTTCAAAAACCTTAAAACCTCAACAGAGTACCAACAGCAAGCTCTTACTTTGATGCAAATGATGTTTATCTCTTCATAGTTCTTTTATATTACATACAGATTATAATATTTATAAAGACTTTAGCCTTATGGCTCATTCTTTTTATTTTATTTTTTTTATTTTATTTTATTTTTACTTATGTTAAATGTTTTATGTGCACAACTGTACCGGAAAAAAATCCTAGTTTGTGAACTTGTTCTCAAACAATGGCAATAAAACCGATTCTGATTCTGATTCAAAGGTCCATGTCATGGAACAATGTTCTTTTGTCAGATGAGTCTGAATTTTAATACTAGAAAACAAAATAGAGAACACGTTTGAGATAGAGCAAATAAACAATTCCAGGCAACCCACATGATGTGACCTGGAAGCTCACTACTGTCGAACAACAAATAAGCATATGTATCAGAGTCCTACTGTAAAATGACTGTTCATCTGTGATGAAAACTGGAGCAGAATCTACAGTGCAAACTTGACTGATGACAGAAAATGGAAGATGACCACAATAAGTTATTTCAGCCAAAAGGGGTAGAAACTAGTTATGCCCTAACTTTTTCCTCAACTCGAAAACACATTTGTGTTGGTCACTTTAATTTTTTGTGATTGGTTACCTCAAGTTAAAAAATTACGTTTCCAGAGATAAACTAGAGCAAAGACATTGATGTGTCCTCATTTCCAATCAGCAAATTTTTTTCTTTTTTTAGTTTAATAACTGATAGCGGTTGAGTTGAAATATTCAGTGCTAAGCATAAATGAGTACACCCCACTACATTTGTCAGAAAACCTTTAGCTTCCTTTCAGAATCAACATTTTCTATGAGATACTATACTACAAAATACTCCCACAAATGTGGGCTGTACTTGCAACCAAGATTTGTTCATTTGCACACAGAAAAGTGATTTTCCTAACAAATTCATTCAAGCCCATGTTGCAAAAATGAGTACACCGCAATTATAGTCTTAGGAGGAGAGCCACACTTAAGACTACAACATTCTAATTAACAGGCATTCAACCACAGGTGAGTCTAATAATTCATTTAAGAGGTGTCCAGCAGACATGTGACTATAAAAGGGCATTACTTAACAAAGAAAAGCCCTTCCCATTTCATGCTGTCAGCACTGGCTCCCTATGGAAGAGATGTCACAAAATCTGAGAAAATAAATAATTTCTTTACAGAAAAAGGTGAGGGCTACAAGAAGATCAGCATTGCTTTACATATCTGTCAATATACTGTAGCAAAAGTAATCCAAAAAAAATTAAAGAAAGATGGAAGTGCAACAATCTTATAGAGACATCCAGGCCATCCACGGATGTTGACATCTTGACAGGAGCACCTTCTGATGAGAAGGGGTTGAATAAAATGGCCATGCAAGTTCACTGCAGTGAGCTAAAGCACTAGAAAGCCAAACTGGAGTTACTGTTTCCCATGACACTGCAGAGGAATGGCATGCTGGGTATTGTCCATGAAGGAAGCCTCTTGTAAAGCCCATGCACAAAAAAGCACACCTAGAATTTGCTAGGGCCCATGCTGAAAAAATGAAGACTACTGAGATTCTATACTCCAGAGTGATGAGACAAAGATCACTGTTTTTGGAACTAATGGTTTAAAAACTCTATGGTGTCATAAAGGTGAGGATTTAAAAGAAAAAAAAATGCATGTCACCTACAGTGAAACATGGTGGTTGCAGTGTCCTTATGTGGGGCTGCATGAGTGCTGCTGGTGTTGGGTCGCAGCATTTCATTGATGGTATCATGAACTCAACAATTTACTGCTCTATACTGAAGGAGAAGATGCTGCCATCACTTTCCCAACATGACAATGATCCAAAACACAAATCTAAAGCTACTGTTGTATTTCTGAAGAAAAACAGGGTGGAAGTGATTGAATGGCCAAGTTTGTCTCTTGATCTGAACCCAATCGAACACCTGTGGGCAAATCTGAAGCCACAAGTTGAGAATCACTCTCCATCCAGTCTCTAAAAGAGGTTATTCTTGAAGAGTGGAAAAAGATAGATGTTGCAATATGTTGCACACTTGTTCATTCCATGCCTAGAAGACTTGAAACCTTAAAAATCACAGGGCTCATACAAAATACTAGATGTAGTAGTTTTTGTTGCGGGGTTTATTTATTTTTGCTTCAACCAATTTGAATAAAACTGAAGATTTTGTGATCTAAGTTAAATTATTAGCCTTAATCTTAAGTTATGAAGTTAAATAAGTGTTCAATAAAACCCAGCCTAGTGAAAAGTTTACAAATTGTTCTTTTGTTCATTAAGCTACTGATTGAATTTGTACTTTTAAATGGGGTGTACTCATTTATGCAGAGCTCTGTATATATCCCTGGTAGTTGGTATACAAAAAGTTATTATACAGCACATCTTTAAAACAAACCTTGCACTGGTGAGATGTGGAACATTTGGTGAAGACATTGAGTGCAAACTTTCTTAATAACTACATTTCTCTTTTACTCATTGTGGCAGTTTTAATAAGTGACTTCATTTTTGTAGGATGTTAGTTTTTGGATGGAACCCTGAGAAGTTGATGACATTTAATTAACTGTATTAAAAAAGTGATCAAAGCAGTAAACTGCATAAATGTTCCAGGAAACTGTTCAATTTTTCTAAGACTGTTTACTGTAGAAGAAACAAAATCCAGAAAACTTCTGTACAACCTCTTATTCCTAACACTTTAATCCTCCAGGCTTATGTAACACAGCAGAAACATCCGCTTGTCAGTATATTTTTAGAATTCATAAGAATCATGCAAAGGAAGGAAGTGGAGACCTCTGAACACAGGCTCCCCAAGGATAACATATGTTTGACAAGGAGCAACATTTAGGGTTTAAAAGTCAGTTCTCACAGAACAAAGTGGTGTTTGTGTTCACATACAGTTTCTTAACTGAATACAGAAAAGAGAAACAGAAAAGATTCAAGCTTAATGTACAATTTTCCAAGCATCCGTTTAATGATTCACAATTTAAAAGTTAGTTTTGATTTTTATTCAAATGAGATTGTATCAGCAAAGGTTTTAAGAAAATAGATGATATTTTTAAAGATAAGTAGTTTTAAATGCATTCATTTCAAGTCAATCAATGAATTTACATGAAACAAGAGAATGTCAAATTATTGCCTTATTCTGAAATCAGAATTTTGAAATGCATGTATCTCTTTGTTCATTGTGCGTGTCCTGCTTTTACTCCGTCTGCTTCACTGACTTTAGAATTTGTTCATTATTTGTTTGTTCAACGGGAGAATGTTGCACAAAAGGGCTCATGTAGCCACCTAGCGTCACCGAGTCGAACTTTCATCATTCAATAATTCGATTTTCTGAGTGACGTGTAAACTAGGACATGACTCTGTGATAAGCCATAAATGTGTTCCCCTATAAAGTGCATTGAGTTACCAGAATGAGTAGTTGAGCAAACTTATAAAAAAAAAATAAGGCAGCCAGCAGCATTTCCGAATAAACTCACAGCAGGGTTGTGCTAAGTCAATTCACACATTTAAACAAGTTGGCTCAATTTGATCAAATATATAGTTTCAACTTAACAACATAAGTTTTGTCAGCTAAAAGACATGAATAGGCCCAACTATCTTCAGTTTGTTGAATGTAAGGTTCTGCTTAGTTTAACCTCTTTTTTTAGGTTTACACGATGTAAACACATTAGTTGAGTTAACTCAAAAAGCCTTTCAGTTCAGTCAACTTTTCTTTTTTTAGTGTTTAAGGTACCATCACATTGTTTCTCAGACAAAACTATTTACTAAATTTCCCTGCTCCACTGTACCTCCAGATTTCACCTCCTTTTTGTGTCCATCTTTAGCATTAGTCTCTGAACCTCCTGTTAGTTTTGAACAGCAGCTAATTTTCAACGTTTGTAGAGTTCATTCTTTGCAGTGAACAGCATTCCAGCACAGCTGAACAGAGGCTCACAGGCAGCTGAGGCAAGCAGGCCAGTGTTGAGTTTGGGAGAAAGTTTTTTGATATTTGGAAACTAGTTCAACTTATGTTCCATCTTGTCTGAGACACAGGCAAGGTGCCCACCCAGCTCTCCTTAATTTTGTGATTTTTTGGAGTTCATTGACGAGAAGAAGTCTTCTTCATCTGATTATTGTTGCTCGACTTGATCCGCCCACACTGTTTCACATAGTTTAGACCTAATGAGCAACAAACACATTTTTTTGAATATTTCTGACAATTTTTTATAAATACGGCAACAAGAATTCATTAAAATTCATAAATCATAAAACAACAACATACGTGGAAAGACTCATTATTTCATGTACATAAACACGACCAGTACTAGCAATATTTTACTGTAGAAAATGAAATGTCCCTTCCACATCTGGTCTTGTGAACCCAGTTGGAAAACCTACAACCCTTAATAATAATTACATTATGAAAACATTTTTGCTTTGATAATATCAGGCCTCTCAGTCCAGGTGATCTTGAACTTTGGAAGAAGGACTGTTGCAGCAATCATTTTAGGGTCTTCCATCCCCCACCGAAGCGCTTTTGGACACCTTCCTGAATTGCTCTGATGAGTGGCAAAATCATATTGGAGGAAGTCTCTCTGCCAAGTTTTTCTTTTAGCTGGAAGATAACTGGAAGGAGCCACCCTATGTGTATGTTGGTCTCCGTCTGAAGGATGTTTAAAACCTTCACCCCAGGCTTCACAGAGAAGTACTCTGTAAGGAAAGGAGTGTCAACTGGACTCAGCCTGTTGGGCATTAAGCAAATGTTTACAACTTTTAGCAAATAACCAACAGGTATAGAATAGGTGTGGAACGTAGAAACAAATATGGAAATGTATTTCATAATTTCTATATAAGCATGTTAAAGTAAGTAGAGTAAAGGTCGCTTCTTTGTGATTGTCATTTACATCATAAATCAGAAATATAAAAACTCACTTTTTCACTTTGAATTCTTCATAGACATTCCTGATGGCATTCTCCGCCTTCTCTTTTAAGATCCACATGATTCTTTCCAGAGCTATGGATGTTGAGTTCCAACCAGTTAGATTTGGCTGGATGAGCTGGAGCTGGCATTCACCTTACACAATTTCTGCTGCCATGTTGGACCAACCTGACTTGTTTCAGATTGCTTGGTATTTCCCAAAGGATGCCTGTGATAGCTGTTTGGATGCATCATGTCTATCTTCTGCCTTGGAAGAATCAGTTGTGGTGTTAAAGTTCTACAGGTGGCACACACACCTTTGGTGTGGCCGAAGCTGGTACTCCAAACCACTATCGTGCTCCAGGATGGTGAATGTATCCAGGCTGGCGGGTTGGGACTCTTCACAAAAGTCTTGATTCGAGTCTGCTTCCTCAGGCTGGCTTTGTTCACCAAACACACTGAATGCTTTAAGAAAGTTTGAGCCACTGCAAGTCCAGCAGATCTCCTCTCGCAGTTTTAGTGTTACCAGTCGTTGTGGAAACACTGGTATACGTGTCTTTTATAATATTTTTTTATATATATTATATAGGGTGTTGTTGTGTGTAGTTGTTATATTTTTATGGACCTTGATTCTGACAATAAAGATGATAATAAAAATGATATCAACCACTGGTCAGCCTGTACAGAGCCAGTTCCTCAGTTGGGTGAGGGGAGATGGTGGTGGCTCCCACCAGTTAGACAGACCTCAGCCTTCTTTTGATTAGCTACATGATAGGAAGAATACACAAAAAATACTTAATAGGCTTATATCTCTTTATTAAATATTTGTTTTCAATCTTACCTTTTTTGTGTTTCTTTGTAACTTTTTTTTTTTTTTTTTTTACGTGTCCTGTCTAGCAGTATGCTACTCAGAATTGGTGTCTGAGTACCAAGTACAAGCCCAACAGTTTTACTTTCCCAAGCAGAGTATTACAGCTTCGCTGTAGTACGCCACTTGATGTATATGTATGAAAAATCTTTATTAGTGATTACTGTGGGTTCAATTTCCTGACGTCATGGACATTAAACTGAGACAAGAAGGGAGAAAGGAAGAAGGTGAAGAAAAGAAACCGGACCAACAGAGGGGCGAACCGATGACACACGACAGGGAGGCAAATAAAGAACACAAGAAAACATCCCAGTCCTCCACCTCTGCCGGACGGCAGAGAACATTAATACACAAAAACATCAAAGTGTACAGAACCAAAAGAGACAGGTTCGGATCTGGTAGAATAACAACAGAATTACACATTCACTACACACAAGCATTGATTAATGAACATAATACAAATGTTTCTCGGTAAGCTCCCTGTGAACAACTAACTAATGATGATAACCTCCAGCTTAAGATATGTCCGTTCCTACTATGTCCCACACCTATGTGTGTGCGAGCATGCAGGTCGGAATAAGGTTTACCCATGCAAGTGATTGATAGATGGTGTAAGGAACCGTCAATCCGTCCTACAGGAATCGGCACAGACATGGAAGAGGCAGGAGATGTATGCATCCAGCGTCCCACAGAGTACAGAGGCCACAGGCGGATCAGCGCAGGGTCGATCACCCGCCAAGAGAGGAACAGATGGAAGCCCCAGGGGAACACCCACCAGCCGCGATGCTGGGGCCCGAGAGATCGCAGTGACGAGCCCATGGGCTCCGCCAGTAACCGGCTACGCCAGGGCGGGCCCGGACCAGGAACCGGAGGCCACGGGGACCAGGGGCACCCCGCCCCCCAGCGGGGCCCCAACCAGGGACAAGCCGACAAGGGCCCCCCGCCGCCGCCGCAGGCAAGGAGGACCTGCAGCCAACCGACGGACAACACACGCCGCCGCCACCCCGGACCAATACCCATCGCCAACAACCCGGCCCGCCCCCACACGCCAGGGAGCCACAGCAAGAGCACCAGCGGATGTACGCCCTCCCCAGGCCGCGCCCAGCCGGCACTTGGACATCCAGATCTTCCAGCTCCTGGGTCCAGATCCCGCCCCACGTGGGGCGCCAAGATCAGGGGCCCAGCCAATGCCGGACAGCCCCACCAGGCGAACAGACCAGCCAGCTGAAGTCCTGGAACCGGCAGGAGGATTGGGCGCCAGGCACGGTCCCCACCGATCCACCGGACGGCACCAACCTATTCTAAAAACCCGGCACCCCCATAAGAGGAGCCCCAGTCAATCCAAGGAGGACATCGGCCCGAAACAGCGGCCGCCCGACACACCGGACCACCCAGGACCCGCCCGACATGCACCAGGACCGAGCCGGGCCGCAACCGGAACCCCCAGCCCCAGGCATCGACAGTCATCATCAACCAGCGGGCAGGAGCAACCATCACCGACGGGAGCTGACGGGGAGGGAAGATGATGCATGAATCAGGCCAGAGAGCAGCCAACCAACCAACCTGACAGGTAGACATAGACAGACAGAGACACTCATACGTACCCTCCCTCTCATGTGTACACATTCTTACAAATACAGGACATACGAAAAAAGGACGCTATACCCTCATTCATAACCCCCATACGTACACTATATTCCATACTCCCAGGCCCAGGGACAGACGCCCCAGTAGAGAACCCTGCCCCTGCACCCAGGAGACAGACCCCTTTGCCCACCAGGACGGGGACAAGTAGACCGCCAAGGCCCCCACACCGGCGAGAGCAGCCCACCAGCCCAAGACCCCGACCAGACGGCGTGATGTTCTATCCGGGCTCCCACCCCTGATGGTCCAACGAACAGGGGTGTGGAAAAACCCCCCAGCCTCTCTCCCCCAGCTCAATGTGGTGTTGTTGCGTGTTGTTCTAATGTGCACTTAAAACAGAGGGGGGGGACATGGGAATACTGCGGGTACCCCCATTCTCCCCCCCGGGCCCTCAGTGTTAGATGGTTTAACCAGTGGTTGCGGCACCAGGGGAGGCCCCCTCAACGGGGTGGTCTCGACTGTGGCGCCCCACCGCCAGGTCCCTACATGTGCGTTCCATGTAAATGTTGCAAGTGTAAGTGTCTAAGTTGCTCAATAAAATCAGGACCCAGGCCGCCACCGGGTAGCGAAGACGGAAGCTCCATCCCGCACCCCAGTGACGTGCCCACGTCTCATGGCCTTGTGAATGGTAGAATGAAGGAGCAGGTGGACAGAGGCAATGGGGATTGGGAGAAAATAACTGGAGTGACCATTGTCAACCCCAGGGAGCCAGCCTCCCCTGCTGACTCCAATAGGCACCCCCGTTCGGCCCGATCCACCAGGGGTGGGAGGCCCCAGCACGTCAAGTCGGGGCCCACGGCAGCGGCACCCCCGAGCCCCACGGGGGGTCCGGCAATCCACCAGCCCACACCCCAGGGGCACACCTAAATCCTTCTCAACATTCACACTGCTAACAAAACACATGTCACTAGACACCCAGGTTGAGTTTAGCCCCCCCTCCCCCTCCACGCCCTCCCCCCTCCCGTCCCAAGCACACCCTGTTAAAAAGAACGCCTGTGCTAGATGGTAAAAAGCCTCACCGCCAATAAGAGACGCCCCAGGCACCGCCAGCGTCCGAGGGCCCCCGCGCCGAGGCCGGAACCCGGCGCACCACCGACTCGGGTACCCCGGACACGTCGCGCCAGGCCCGTGAGCAGACCGAAGGCCCGGGCGGCCAATCCCAGGCCGACATCCTCCAGCCTTGCTTCTACGCCCGATGGTCAGGGTTGGGCAACAGAACCCTGCAAGTCCACCACCAGCCCACACCCCACCAACTGTGTCTGTCACTGTGGAGTCGACCCATCACCGGCAGAGCCCCCCACCCCAGCACCCCCGCGAAGGCGCTAAGACAAGACCCAGGAGCCATGTCCAGTTGTGAATCATAAGCGATGGGGATGGGCCCGGAGACGCCGGCCACCCGCCACGGCCTCTCGCCGACGCCCGGAGCGGCAAGCGGCCACCGGGGTGCAAGCGACAGGAACCAGCCCGGGGTGATGGTAAGGGCAGCAGCGCCCGCCAACCACGGGCCGACCACAGCCCCCCCCCCCGCCGGCACAGACGGCAGCGCCCCCCCCCGGCCAAGCCCCAGCCAGGGCCCCAGCCGGGGGGCACGCCGCCCCAGAACCCCGAGCCCCAGGCCCAGCCCAGACCCCCCCAGAGCAGCACAGCACCAGGCCAGTAACCCGTGTCCGCCAGCACGACCCCTCTAAGGCGCCGCATGCAGCCACTAGTTCTTAATGAAATTTGAGACCAGAGGTTTTGGTCTATTGAGATGGACAAGTCCATCTCCCATTTTGAAATAGGAAGGGCTATTGATTCATCTATTCTATTTAATGTTTTGTATATTTTAGATAGCAGTTTGGGAGGGTTAAGATTAAGGAAGTCTAAAACTTTTCCTGGAATTTGTAAATCAACTGTATTGAGCCTAAATTTATTTTTTATAATTGATTTAATTTGTTGGTATTCTAAGAATTTATTCTTGTTAATTCCGAATTGTGTAACCAATGTATTAAAGGGGATAAAGTCTGTTCCATCAAATATATGCTCCAGGTATTCAATTCCTTTACAACTCCAGCCCGGAAAGTTAATCATGCATTTTTTTTGTAAGATATCCGGGTTATTCCAGATGGGTGTACGCCTGCATGGGACTAGTGAGGTCTTTGTCATTTTAAGAAATTCCCACCAAGCTGTCAGAGAGGAGCTGATATTTATACTTTTGAAACATTCATTTTGTTTTATATTTGAGCTAACAAAAGGTAGATCTGAAAGTTTTATCTTATTGCATAGTGTCTGTTCTACATCTACCCAGCACTCATCGATATAACTGTGTTTTACCCATCTTGATGTGTATTGGAGTCTGTTGGCTAAGAAATAATGACGAAAGTTTGGTAGGTCTAGACCTCCTTTATCTTTGGACTTCTGTAGTGTTTTTAAGCTGATACGTGGGGGTTTATCTTTCCAAAGGAATTTAGAAACAGAAGAGTCCAGAGATCTAAACCAATCAGGTGATGGTTTGCTTGGGATCATTGAGAATAAATAATTGATTCTAGGCAAAACCATCATTTTTATTGTAGCTACCCTTCCAATAAGTGATATTGGAAGGGATTTCCATCTTGCCAGATCATCTTCCACTTTTTTTAAAAGTGGGACGTAGTTTAGCTTAGATAAGTCTGCCAGTCTTGGTGAGATATGGATACCTAGATATGTAATATTTCCCGACCGGAGCTGTAAAGCAACAGGACTCTGGTAAGAACAGTTGATAGGAAGGACTGTAGATTTTAACCAATTTATGGAATAGTCTGAAACTCTTGAGTAAGATTTTATTAACTCAATTACCTGATACAAGGAAGTTTGTGAATGCTGTAGAAAAAGTAGTACATCATCTGCGTATAAACTGATTTTATGTTCTATTTTGTTGCATTGTATACCTTTAACATTATTATTTTGCCTGATTGCTGCTGCTAATGGTTCAATAAAAATAGCAAAGAGGGAGGGAGAAAGTGGACATCCCTGCCTGGTACCTCTCTGAAGAAAGAACCTTGATGATGTTTGATTATTGGTCCTAATACATGCTGTTGGTGAGCTGTATAATATTTTTAACCAGTTTACAAAAGAATTACTGAATCCGAATTTATTTAAGGCTGCAAATAAAAATTTCCAGTTAACTCTATCAAATGCTTTTTCTGCATCTAAAGATAATATATTGGTTTGGACGTTTTTACAGTGGGAATAATCTATTAAATCTATTAATCTACGTGAATTTGTGGAAGAGAGCCTACCTTTTATAAAACCTGTTTGATCCGGGTGGATTATTAGAGGTGTTATTTTCTCTATCCTTCTTGCAAGAGCTTTGCAAATTATTTTCAGATCCACATTGATAAGAGAAATCGGACGATAACTGGTAGGAGACATAGGGTCTTTTCCTGGTTTTAATAGAAGATTGATGTAGGCAGAATTCATGTTTGGTGGTATTCGACCATTTTCCTTTGTTTCCTGTAACATTTTGTAAAATGTTGGTGCCAGAATATTCCAGAATTCTTTATAGAACTCTGCTGGAAATCCATCTGGACCTGGAGCTTTATTATTAGGCATAGATTGGAGGGCCTCCTGGAGTTCAGACACTGTTAGCGGTGAATCCAGGGCCTTTGCTTGACTGTCTGAAAGTTTAGGAAGAGTTATTTTATCCAGAAATTGTACAATATCATTATTTGAAGGGTTTATCTCTGGTGTGTATAACGTCTCATAAAATTCTTTGAAAGTGTTGTTTATTTTTTCAGGGTCATATATTATATTCCCAGTTTTGTCTTTGATTGCAGATATAGTTGTTTTTTCTTTATTTATTTTTAACTGATTAGCTAAGAAGCTACCTGATTTATTACTATGTTCAAAGTTTTCTATTCTAAGTCTTTGGATTAAGAACTGCGTCCTTTTATTAATAATTTCATTTAACTCTAATTTTGCTTTCCTTATTTTACTTAAGCTCTCTTTATCCAGGGAAGGTTCTAATGATTTAATAGTTTCTTCTAATTCCTGAACATGTTTATTTTCTGTTCTCTTTTTATTTGATGAGAATGAAATTATTTTACCTCTAATCACAGCTTTCCCTGCTTCCCATAGAGTGGATGGCGACATACCAGGGAGATCATTAAATTCCATGTATGAAGCCCATTCTTTTTCAATATATTTAATAAATTCTTTATCCTTAAGTAATGATGTATTAAATCTCCAATTTTTATATTGAAGGGTTGCAATTTTATTTGCTAAATTTAAAGAAACAGGAGCGTGATCGCTGATCACTATAGGATGTATCTCAGTGTCTGAAATGTCATTCAACAGTGAGCTGCTGACTAACAAATAGTCCAATCTAGAATAAGAATGATGTACGTTTGAGTAAAAAGTGTATTTTCTGTCGTTGGGATGAAGCGATCGCCATGCATCGCAGAGTCCATAATCGCTCATGTACTGTTTAACTATATCTATGGATTGCCATCTGCGCTGAAACCCTGCTGTACTGAGCCTGTCTATGTCTTCATTTAGTCCAAAGTTGAAGTCTCCCCCAAGAACAAGTGAGCAATCCATGTGATTAGCCAGAACCGAGAAGAAAGTATGAAAGAATGAGGGGTCGTCAACATTTGGACCATATATACTAACTATACATAACTTTTGGTTATTTATAAATAGTTTTAATATTATAAATCTACCTTCTGGATCTGTAGCTGTGTCTATTACTTTAAAATTAGTATTTCTATTTATTAATATTGCTACTCCTCGTTGTCTAGAGTTATAGCATGAAGAAAATATATTAGGATACTCTGGTGTTTTTAAATCATTAGCTGTTGAACTTGATTTATGAGTCTCCTGTAGTAAGACGACATCTGCCTTCAGTCTTGTAAGATGGTTGAAAATCTTAATGGTTTTATCTCTGCAGCTAGCGCCGCGAATATTCCATGTTATAAATTTTACAGGATTCATAGAGCTAAGATAAACCTTAGATATGTACTATCGCCAAGGATGAATATAGGTGTAATTTTGGTTTGTCCATGGGGTTGCCAGATTGAAAAAAACCAGAAGCAGAGATAAAGCGAGGCAAATAATGCACCATACAGGTGTGTACAGAATGAAAGTATGATGGAAAAACATGAATATGCCATGATAAAAGTCTGTGTGTGTGAGAGAGAAAAAGGAAAAAAGGTGATAAAGAGATTTGGTTGTACACATGTGAGAAAGATAATAGTGAAAAAGAAAAAATGAAAGAAAAAAAAAAGTGCACAGCCCTGCCCCTACCCACATTAACAAACAAAAACAGCCTGCTGAGCTGTGCTTTTTTTAAAACTATAGTTGTCTGATAAAGCTAATTCTGTCTTGGTTCTGTTAAATATGACTAATAAAGCCAAGGAGTAACCTGAGGGTCCCTAAACAGCTGACCGTTAACATACAGTTTATCCACACTAACCGTAGCCCTACTGCCCTCACTAATATGTTTTTTTCTAATTGGAAATAACACGCGTCTTCTGTCCAGGATTTCTTTCGGAAACTGATCATTAACGCTGTAATTCGTCCCCCGTAGCTCTCTCCCGCGTCCTTTGACTTGTTCTTTTTGTTTAAAATGTTCAAATTTTGCAACAATTGGTCGCGGGCGGGTGTTGTTGTGTTTCTTACCTCCGAGTCGGTGAACCCGATGGAAGGTTATGCTTTTAACCGTGTCGTCTGGCAGTTTCAGTTGGTGTTGAATGAACTTTCGCACGGCTACTTGTTTCTTTGTAACTTGAGAAAAAGTTATTTTGGCTCCAGAACGATTTTATCTAATTAAGTTAGAGGTCAATGTATATCTAAGTCATATACAATATTGTAATCTCAACAAATTGGTGGCAAAAGAAAGTGAATTTTGAATAATGATCCAACATACTGAATCCTCCAGAACCACTTGACGTCAACAGGAAATAAGGGGTAGGAAACTGATAAATAAAAATAAAAATTGTTGAGAGTCAGTTTATTTAATGGCACGTTCAGACCACCCTTCACTGCCAGGCAGCAGGGCAGCTAGATTACATGCAAAGTCTACGGTATCTATGTATAATATGCGTAAAGCTGCGCCAAGCTCCCACGTAGCTCATCACGTCCTTCATGGCATCCAGGCTGCTGCTGCATGAAATTGGGAAATTTGAACTTTGGGTCAGCAGACACGAGACAGCGACCAATCAGCAACTCTGCACTGATCACGTCATCAATCCCTAGATCGTGAACGGTATGATCCTGTTCATCTTTTTATAAGGACAGAAAGAAATCTGACCCTATCTGGAGGAAGATATCAGAGGGTAATGGAGTGCCAGGTAAACAGTTTAATGTTTTATAGCACTTAAAAAATGGAGGACCAACTCTGCCATAATTGACAATAAATAAATAAATAAATAAATGTGGATATAAATAAATAAATACAGTTAAAAATAAATAATAAAAAATATTTAATATCACACATACATATATATATATATACACACACATATTTATTTATTTATTTCAATATTTATTTATTCACACATTTATTAAATTAATTATTTACACATTTCTAGAACACATTTAATTACATATTTACAGAAGTGTATTCTAATGAGGGGGGTGTTTCTAACACTGACCTAAAGCCTGATTGGTCAGTTTCAAGTCTCCGTATTTACACTGAAGTGGCTGAAGAAGGAAGAGCGTTAGCATCAGCTAGCTACGCTGTGTTTCTGTGACAGAGTTGAGCTATCCGGCTGCTCGAATCGCACTGTCAGAGTAATGCTTGTTTATCACCAGGTCTATCCTTGACCTGGAGGGCTCCTGCGAGCAACAGACGAAAACGAAGGTGCTTTGGAAGGTAAGGTGCTATGATCTAGAAATGTGTAAATAAACAAACAAATAAATATGGAAATAAAAACATAAATAAATGTGGAAATAAATAAATGGGGGATAAATAAATATAAAATTAAATCATTTAGATGTGGAAATAAATAAATAAATGTGTAATTAAATAAATAAAAGTAGATATGAGTGAATAAATGTGTACATAAACATTTCAATAAATGTGGACATAGCAAATTTAAAATAAATAAATGTGAAAATAAATAATTAAATAAATGTGTCAATAAATCCTTAAATGAATCTGGAAATATACATAGCAATAAATATATAAATAAATGTGTAAATAAATATGTGAATAAAAAAATACTTAGATGTGTAAATAAAAAATACACATGAAAATAAAATAAAATGTTAAATAAATAAATACATGTGGAAATATGTTACTAGTTATTTCATGTATTCCCACATATATTTAAATAGTTAGTCCTTTATTAAGTTTTTTTATATTGTATTGAACCATTTATTTTTTCATTACCTTATTTATTTATTTAGCAATGTATTTCAAATGTATTTTTTATGTTTGATTTTCTCTATTTATTTATATATTTACAAATCTATTTTACATTTTATTTGTTTATTTATTCCCATATTTATATATTCCCATATTGATGTATTTTCTATATTTATTTATGTATTTAAAAATGTATTTCCTCACTTATTTATTTATTTATATCCATATTTATTTATTAATTGTCAGTTATGGCAGAGTTTGTCCTCCATAGTCAGGGGGTACCAAATTTGCCAATTTCTCGAAATGGTTTTATGTTTCAGATTAGAAACTGTCCAGAGGAGTTTACTTTGGGCTGGAGGCAGAATCTTGCAAAAAACGAACGCTGACTCACTTATTCCTGACTTCAGAGAACATATTCAAGAGGTCAGAATGAGGAAAGCATCATTGCCTCCATTTATTGAAGGAGCTATTATGGAAATGTGAGTTCCGTCGATGCAGCCAATCACACCTGGAAACCCTAAAATATATGAATGATAAATGCTTTCTGTCTCCAAGTTTTATGCCATTAATTATTGCTTACACTGATACCTGCAATCCTGTGAAACACGTAATTAAGATGTTTGGTGGCTCTGTAATCGGGAACACTACAAACATGTACAGCAGTCATTTCAGTGCAGGGGTCACGTTTCTGACAGCCTGACAAAAAGTTGCCTTGGACACATGGTGTGCAAAACTGATGTTATACAAAAAACAGCCGTTCGCAAAAAACCCAAAGTGCAATACAAAGAATTTGCTCGGAGCTGAGAGCTTTCCCACAATGAGTCATGTGAGAAATGTGTGGGCTGAGAATACTGTTTAAATAAATTATTGCTGGTCGAGAAAAATATATATAATATAATCTTCTGTTATGTGTTACTTCCTACTTCTAGTTTAAATAACAAGCTTCTTTCTGTGATTCTTTTCTCAAAGCTAAAGAAATATTTGCTATTTTTATCCCATTCTTCAAACCAGTTTAGTCTTGATCGTATTCAGTTCAATTCAAAAATACTTTATTGATCACGGAAGGAAGTTAAGTGTTGTTGTAGCTCATAACTAATTCATTTTTCAAGGAGTTGTTTTAAACCATGATGGATGTGGGGCAAGAGGATTTCCTGTAGCGGTCTGTGTTGCAGCGAAACTGAAGAATCCTCCGACTGAAGATACTCTGTTGCTGTAGTCTCATGAAGAGGATGCTCAGGGTTGTCCATAATAGTATTATTTTTAATAAGAATCCTTTTTTGCATCATCATCTCCAGCTGATCCACAGTCGTCCCCAGAACAGAACCAGAACAGAACCACCCTTCTTTATCAGGATGTTGAGCCGTTTTAAGTCCCTGGCTCTGATGCTGCTACCCCAGCAGATGATGGACGAAGAGATAACACTCTCTACAACAGTATGTAGAAGATTTGCAGCAAGAAGCTGCAAACCTTGAAGGACCTCAGCTTCCTCAAAAAGTCCAGTCTGCTCTGTCCCTTTTTGTAGACGCTTCACTGTTGATTCTCCAGTCCAGTCTGTTGTCCAGATGAACTCCGATGTATCTGTACTCCTCAACCACTTCAACTACTTCTCCCATGATGGAGACACTCTTTGATGTGTCCCTGTTTCTTCTTAAATCTACAATAATCTTGTTTGTTTTGTTCACATTCAAGATAAGATGATTGTCTCCACACCATGCCACAAAGCGCTCCACCAGCTCTCTGTATTCAGCTTCTTCTCCATCTCTGATACACCCAACAATTGCAGAGACGTCTGAATATTTCTGCAGATGACAGATCTCCGTCTTATACTGGAATTCTGAGGTGTACAGAGTGAAAAGGAATGGTGAGAGTACAGTCCCTCATGGTGCTCCTGTGCTGCTGACCAGCTGGTTTGATACACAACCCTTCAGTCTCACAAACCGTGGTCTGTTTGTCAGGTAGTCATTGATCCAGCTGATTGTTGAGGCCTCCACCTGTGTCTTCAGGAGTTTCTGACAAAGTAAATCAGCCTGAATTGTGTTAAATGCACTGGATAAATCAAAGAACATGGTTCTCACAGTGCTGCCTGTTTTATCCAGATGACAGTGAGTTGGTTGAAGCAGGTTGATGATGGCATCTTCAACTCCAACTCATTGGCGATAAGCAAATTGCAGGGGGTCCTGATAGGTTCTAGTTTGCTTACTCAGGTTAGCAACAGGAGTCTCTCCAGGACCTTCATGATGTGGGATGTCAGGGCAACAGGTCTGTAGTCATTGATGACTGATGGGTGAGTTTTCTTTGGAGCTGGAACAAGACAGGATGTCTTCCACAACACTGGAACCTTCTCCTGGGTGCTGCAGAATGCCAGAGAGCTACTCTGTACAGGTCTTCAGGACTCTGGGGCTGACACCATATGGACCTGCAGCCTTGTTCCGGGTTCATTTTCTCTGAACCAGGTGTTTATAAGGGTTTTCCTTATAAATGTAATCCAATTCAGTTTGAAAACAGTCTTGGGTATTTCATGTCATATCAAGAATTGAGAACAACTGTCACCGCTCTACTTCTTGTATTGTTGTATTTTCTTAATATGCCACTGGGTGGCCATACGTGGCTGCAAGACAAAATTGGTTCATAGTATTTTCACAATGTATTGTTTGAAGGTGATCAACTTTTTAAAGGTGCTTAAAAATTAATAAATTCAATGATAAACACAAAAACATTGCAAAAATATAAGTCTATTTATATACATCCATAATGAAGTAAAGAGAAAAAAGGTCATTTTTATGTTAGGGTCCACCTGTGATTTGAATCCATGACAAACCTTTCCATTGGTATCTCAATGCTACCCATTCTGCTATCTGGTCTGACAACTTATACTGGATTTAAAATATATAAATCACTAATCTGTGGTATTATACGGGCTGTAAACATGTATTGTATGCTAACATTTATGTTTTTATGCTCACACTTTATTAATGTTTTTGTTTAATGCAAGTATTTATTGCCCAGAATGAATTCTAATTTGAATAAAGTAATTCTGAACAAAATAAAGACATTCTGAAGAGATCTAGCCTCTTGTGATCTTTAAGTAGGGTCTACTCCTTGCATTAACTGATTGGCTGAGCAAGATTCAAAAGTATTGGTTAAAATAAATCCTATTAACATACAGTCTGAACGGTGTTTTAAACTGCGTTTATTTTGACACAAACACTGCTTGAAACGCCATTCCATTTTTGACAAACGCTGCCTGCCGTTTATTTGGAAAAAAACAGTTAAAAAAGCTTGCCTGAAGTGACATTGTTTAATCTCATCTGCTTTCCATACACCGGCCACGGGAGCTGCGCGGTCAGGAAAATCATGCTCCACCCACTGCTCCACCTGCTCACACTAGATCCGTATTTCTCTGTGGCGGTCAGCAAGCGATCCTGCTCAAGTGTGGTTTATTCAGAGCTATTATTTCCATCATGGGTGAGTAAATAACCTCCGAAAATCATTACGCCATTTTTCTGTTACCAGGAAGTTTTTAAACTTCTTTCATTTGTCCGTTTTTCGAGACACACACTGCCAGAGAGTGTGTGGTAGTAGAGAGTCTAGTGTAGATATACTATACACATATTTGTTTATCTACTCTTCCATTTCTTATATTTTCTCTTCCTGTTTCCGAGTGTGAGTAGACAGGAGGAGAGCTCTCTATATTAATACATATAAAGAAAATACAAAAATAGTATGTATAGGAAAATACATAAAGATACTTAAAATTCATGTGTACAGAAGTGGTAGAAGCCTCAATGGACTTATATATAAACATATACAGAGGGTCTCACAAGGTCAATAAGCTTTACAGTATGAAATCTGATTAAGAATTGTTCATGTCATTTTTTATATAAGATAAACTTCAAATTTAAAGCTTTTCTAGAAGAGTAGCTGTGAATTTGAGCATTGGTATGAAAATAACTCTAGACATAAGAAGGCAAATTTGTGTCAATAATAATAAATAAATAAAAAACCGAACAGGTGAGAAGTGTTAATATCAAAAAATATTCAAAAGCTGTAATTAATTAAACAGAGGTGTGTTTGGAATAGTTACATATTTTTCATATACTTTTATGTAAAATAAATATATTTTTTAGGTGAGTTTTAAAGGTTGATCCCCAAACAATATTACAAAAAGTAAGGTAAGGATAAATCAAACTACTATATAATATTACAAGACATGAACAAAATGTCTTTTACTTATAATTCCAATCACTGTTTTAATCTTTTTGCAGACATGTCTAATTTGATCTTTCCAGCAAATTTTTAAATCAATCAAGACTCCTAAAAGACATATTGACCAAACTTGCAGGATTTCTTCATTATTAATTATTAGTTTTACTTTGATGACTGTTGTGTTTTATTTCCAGCAAATACAATATAATTAGATTTTAGACCACTTAGAATAAATAAAATAGGTAATCTTTTAGTTCATTTATAAGAGTGGTCATATTCTATTTGAAAGAAAAGATTTGTGTCATCTGTAAAAAGCAATTGAAGTGTAGACTTTGATACTGTAGCAAAATAATTTTATTATAAACAAAAATGTTCCCAATATTGAACCTTTTGATTGGCTGAGCAAGATTCAAAAGTATTGGTTAAAATAAATCCTATTAACATACAGTCATCTCAATAGTCTGTTAAATGCACAAATATGATGTTGTAATGTTATGTGAATTAATACACACGGAGATCTGGTCTCGGTCTCAACTCGTGTTCCTTTATTCTCTTCGTCGTCTCTCATCTATACCAGACTCAGCTCAACACAGGAGTCAACTCCACCTACTGGTCATAGTATGCATATCACATTCATCATACATCACATCTTTCCCCTTAAGTTGTGCTCCATAACCAAATCTTTAACCATTTACTTATTGACTTAGCAGTTCACCGTTTAACTAGTTAACTCTTCTTCAAAATAAAGCATTTGGAAATGCTAGTGTTACTATTGAACTTACTATAAAAAATCATATAAATCAGACCCATGCGGCATCAGATTTAAACTGAAAATCACTTACCATTAGAGGTACCTTGGAAAATAACTTAACATAAACGTAAATACCATTACTCTGACTTTAAATTTACCACTTAAATGATCTTAAGTGACATTATGAACATCACATTTACTTCCTTAAACTTAAATCCTTTTTCTTTTCAATTGTTCAGTCTCTACATACTGAAGTAAAAAAAAAACTTCTTTTCACTGACACAAAGAGTAACGTTTTGGTAGAATAATTGGCCTGCCACACCTTGATCTCTTAACAGATTCATCACAGTCCACAATTGGTGTCACAGTCCCTTTGTTTGGTGATGCCACAGGTGATTGCATCAGCCTGCTAGCCTTTGTGGGTGTGCTGGTGTCTGACTGAAACTCCTCCACATCTTCTGAGCGTTGTGGAAAAGTCATTTCTCTGGTTTTCAGCAGGTGTCGGCGATTTCTCCTGAAAGTGTTCCCATCTTCAGTTTGGATTATTACAGATCTGGGTTTGTTATGTCTTCTCACAACTACTGCTGGCTGCCAGTTATCTTTGGTTCTTACCCTCACCTTCTCTCCTTCCACCAGAAGTGGAAGCGGTTTTGCTCCTCGGTCGAAATACTGTTTTTGTTTCATCTGCCTGTCCCTGATGCTGTGGTGAACTCCATCATACAGCTGGGGCTTCAGTAACTGTGCTGATGTTGGCAGTCTGGTTTTGAGTCTTCGACCCATGAGGAGTTGGGCAGGAGACAGCTTGACTCCATCCAAAGGAGAGTTCCTGTACTCTAACAAAGCAATGTATGGATCACTCTTGCTCTCCTGTGCTTTCTTCAGTAAGTTTTTTACAGTCTGAATTGCTCGCTCGCTTTGTCCATTTGATTGGGGGTATCCAGGACTAGATGTAGTGTGCACAAATTCCCAACTTTCTGAAAATGCCCTGAACTCAGCACTTCCAAATTGTGGACCATTATCTGAGACGACCTCATCTGGAATTCCATGTCTTGCGAACATTGATTTTAGGGCTGTTATCACATGTTGGCTGGACGTCCCAGTGAGTTTGGCAATTTCTGGATACTTTGAGTAGTAGTCCACACACAGCACATAATTACCCTGCTCATAGTGAAATAGATCCACTCCAACTTTTGCCCAGGCTCTCTCTGGTATCTCATGGCAGATAAGTGGTTCCCTTGTGTTGCAGCGCCTGAAAGTGTTACAAACAGCACACTTTAACACCACATCTTCAATCTCTTTAGCCATATTCGGCCAGAACATGACATCTCTTGCTCTCTCCTTACACTTCACTACTCCGAGATGAGATTCATGGACTCTTGTTAACATCTCAGCTCTGAGGCTACGTGGAACAACAAGTCGTGTGTTCTTAAACAGTAAACCATCAGAACATGACAGTTCCTCTCTGAATGTCCAATATTTCCTCACATCTGCTGGTACTTGTCGTATTTCTGCTGGCCATCCTGCTTGGACCATGTCCATAACTAACTGCAGTTCCTCATCAGCTGCTGTTTGTGCTCTGAACACGTTCAGTTTTCCTTCCGTAACTGGTAGCTGAGCTGTTAGCAGATGGATCTGTAGCTCATCTTCCAGAAGTTTCTCTGGCTCCTCTTTCAGAAAAGCTCGACTCAGCGTGTCTGCTATGTAGAGTTCCTTACCAGGTTTGTAGCTGACCCTCAGATCATATGGTTGGAGGTTCATCAGCATCCTCTGGAGTCTTGGTGGAGCCTTCTGGAGTGATTTTTTAAACACAGTCTCTAAGGGCTTGTGGTCTGTTTCAACATGCACAGTCTTTCCAAACACATATTGTTTGAATTTCTCACATCCATACACTATAGCCAAAAGTTCTTTTTCTATCTGTGCATACCTCTTTTGACAGTCTGTCAATGCTCTTGATCCATAGGCGACTGGGTGTCCCTCCTGGATTAACACGGCTCCCAGACCTTCAGAGCTTGCGTCAACAGACAGTGTTAGATCTTTTTTAACATCGAAGTACTTGAGCACCGGAGCTTTGCTCACCAGCATCTTCAGCCTCCCGAAGCTCTTCTGCTGCTCAGCTTCCCAATGCCAAGCCACGTCACCCTCCAAGAGTTTCCGGAGTGGCGCACTCACATCTGAAAGACTTGGGACAAACTTGGCAAGATACTGCAGCATCCCTAAAAATCTCAACAGACCTGCTTTGTCTTGTGGCTCGGGCATCTCCTGTATAGCTCTGACTTTTTCCTGGTCTGGTTTAACACCTTCTGCTGACAGAATGTGGCCAACATATCTAACCTCACTCTTTCTAATCTTGCATTTGTCCTTATTTAGCTTCAGGTTGATGTTCCTGATTCTGTCCATCAGTGCTCTCAGTCTCCTGTCATGTTGTTCCTCATTTTCACCCCACACCAAGATATCATCCACTATGTTCACAACTCCCTCCAAGCCTTCTAGTCTCTGTGCAATGCACTTTTGAAACACTTCTGGAGCTGAGGAAACTCCAAATGGAAGTCGTAAAAAGCGATATCGTCCAAATGGGGTGTTAAATGTACATAACTTGGAACTTTCCTCATCAAGTTTTACCTGCCAGAACCCGTGGTTAGCATCCACTACAGAAAACACCTTTGCATTTGGCATCTCCGCGATGATCTCCTCAACTGTGCGTAGTGGATAATGCTCCCTTTTTATAGCTTTATTGAGGTCTTGGGGATCGATGCAAATTCTCAGTTTGTTGGGCTTTACTACCGTGACCATGCTGTTAACCCAATCTGTAGGCTCTGTCTCTTTCTCAATAACTTCAAGACCCTCCATCCTATCCAGTTCTGCTTTTATTCTTTCCTTTAAAGCTATTGGCACTTTCCGTGGTGGGTGAATGACTGGAGTGACGCCTGGGTTGAGCTGGATGTGGTGTAGTCCAGGCACGCATCCTAGACCAGTGAACACATCTTCATATTCACTGTAAATGTCAATATTGTCATTCTTATCCACGCTGTACACTCTTCTGATGAGTCCTAGTTTTGTGCAGGATTCTCTTCCAAGGATAGCAGGTGAATTTCTCTCTATGACCTGGAATTCCAGCTCATATTCCTTGTCTTTGTACTCACATTTTAGCTTGATTTTGCCTGTTGTCTCTATCATGTGACCAGAGTAAGTAACCAGCTTGCATCCTGATTTACTGAGCACTGCATTCTTATTTGTGATTTTCTCAAAGTCTATCTTTGATAGCACATTGCACTCTGCTCCTGTATCCAGCTTTACAGTCAGCACACTGTTGTTTATTTTGAGTTCTTGAGCCCACATCTTACTTTCATCCATTTTTGTGACTGTATCTAGCTGAAACTCTGCACTAGTTTGCTCACTTGGGCTGATCTCTAAGCATCCCAAAAAGAGGACATTATCATCGTCTTCTTGTTCTAGAACATGTACTCTTCTCTCCGCTTTCTTCTGTTTGAGCGGTTGTTTATGTGACCTACACATGCGACTGAAGTGGTTCTTCAATTTGCACTGATTGCATATTTTCCCATATGCTGGACACTTCATTGGCTCGTGAACGTAGCCACACCTCTTACATTCTGTTTTTTCTCCAACTTTATCATATTGCTTGCTAGTTGACTGCTTCATTTTAGTAACTTTTATTTTGTTCACAGCTACGTCTGCCTCCTCCTGTAGAGCTTTCATGTGACTTTGCGTTACCTCACTTGCTCGACATATATCCAGAGCCTTCGCTAGGTCCAAATCCGTCTCCCTGAGTAGCCTAGCTCTCACAGCGTCATTAGTTATGCCACAGACTACACGGTCTTTTATCAGCTCATTTGTCAGCTGTGCAAACTCACAGTCATTTGCTTTATTTTTCAGATCCGTTACATAAGCATCAATCCTCTCATTCGGTCCTTGCACTCGGGTAAAGAACACGTGTCTCAGATAAGTGATATTCTTCCGGGGCTCACAGTAGTTTCTAAACTTTTCTTTCAGCCCGTCGAAACCATCCACATCGTCATCAAAGATCATAGTGTTGAATACCTTTATTGCTTCACCTCCAGCAACATGAAGGAACGTCGCACATTTCACTTTGTCGCTTTTCTCTCCGATGCCTGTTGCTATGAGATAGAGTTCAAACTGCTGAATCCACGTTCGCCAGTTTTCCGCCAGATTTCCTTCGAAGCTCAGACCACCCGGAGGCTTCAACTGCTCCATTCTGTTTTTCTTTTTTTTTTTTTTTTTTTTTTTCTTCTGACACCATGTAATGTTATGTGAATTAATACACACGGAGATCTGGTCTCGGTCTCAACTCGTGTTCCTTTATTCTCTTCGTCGTCTCTCATCTATACCAGACTCAGCTCAACACAGGAGTCAACTCCACCTACTGGTCATAGTATGCATATCACATTCATCATACATCACAGATGTCATTTGTCAATCATGGTATTTTATTTGAAATATCGCCTTTATTGTCACAATTAACCGGATTGTCTCGTGTTTCTTGGTGTGACTTCCTGCCAGAAGTGACACGGATCGCTTGCACACACAAAAAAAAATAGGCCAGACGCTGAAACGATCGCTTCAAGGGACAAGCCGGCTGTGGCAAGTGTATCTGTCTGCGGCCTGCAAGACGGAGGCGTGTCGTGAAGTAGGCGTGCCGTGAAGTGTCGATCACTTTCACGGCACGCCTAATTCACTTCACGGAGTTGGCGGTCTTGAAGTGACGTCACTTCACGACACGCCTACTGCGCTTTGCTTAAAGGGGTATGAGCCCAAGTAACCACTAATACAATTGATAGTTGGATTCATCGGTTTGCTGCACATTCTTTGCCCAGTAATGATTTTTACGGGGTATGTCCTTGTTATAATTAATTAAGTGGAAAAAAAAATATGAATATTATATATATATATGAAAACATTAATATTTACATTAACAATCAAAGCAATAAACGTAATGCACAATAACAAATCATAAACAAGGGAACATAAGGTAAGGTATCCACAAATAAGGAACAATAAAATAAACAAAAGGATATACTGCAACTCACAATAATTGTTCGTATTTAATAAACCACACATAATTATTTGTAAACCTTTTTAAAATGTACCAGGTTTTTACATATTTTTATGCTTTCATCTAAATTTGTCCATATTTCTACAGCACATTTTTCATTGTTAGTTTTCCTATTTTTTAGGATATACAGAACAAAAAACAAATGACTCTCAGGTAAGTGATAACTTATCTGATAACATTTGTAAATATATTATCAATTAGTGAGCAACTATGTGGAGTTATTCATTTATTTATTAACTTTGTGCATATCTCCCTCCTTTGGCATCTTGTGACAAGCAGACATTCATTACTATTGTGTTTTGTGTCTCTCAAATATGTATGGAGTGAAGGGGGAGATCTTATGACATTAAATTGTTATCTGGGATTTTATGTAAATGCTCTTTCATGAATTCATGTTATGTGAATGGCTCTGTGAAATCTAGACATTGAATATGTTCTACACAAAATAACTGGAAAAAATAGAAACAAATACAAAACATTTTATTTAAACAAATAATAAATGCTGGCTTTGCGGCCATTACAGCCTGGAGAGAAAGGCTTCAGAGGAGAGCGCTTTTCTAATTTTTTCTTTGTAAGCCTCTAGCTTCACTGCTGCCTCCTCCGGTAAGTGTCTCACCATTTCCTCCTCAATCATTTTCATTTCACTGTCCAAAAAGAACAAACACAGATTAGATATTGCAGTGCACATTGAAATATGTCCATCATCAATTCTTAACACAATAATCTTACCATGGTTCATACTTTGGCCCCCTTCTGAATCTGACAAGGGCTTCTTGTAATGACAGGTGAAATGTCTCAGCCAGGGTGTGAACTGTCACCTAGATAAGATTGACATTTGTTAAATTCAACAACAAAAATTCACAGAATTTAGCCTTAAATTATGTTGTGTCATGTTTGATATATTGTCAGTCACGTGCACATGGGCTTCACCCAATGACTTTTATGGTCTCTGTACATTGACAATGTTGCTATGCGGTCGTTTTTCCAGTACATGTGTACGTATGTGTAGGCAACATGCACAATGAGATGAGTAAGTATGTTTGAGGATTTTGATTTGTGTTTGTTTTGTGCGCAGTTTGATTCCAATAGTCCCTTTGCCAGCCTGGTGGTGCTCGGGTCTACCAATGTAATGTAAAAAATATATAAAAATGAATGCAATACTTCTGGTAAGAGCACATGCATGAAGACGTCGACCCAGTCATCTTGGTGTCTTGCTCTTGGGGTCTCCCTGATGGTCGCAAACAAAAATGAGACAACCTCATCAAGTTGCTCATTCTCAAAGTAGAGTGTTGGCCTCTCCTTCCTGGATTCCCATGTTGAGAAAAGGTCTCTAGTTATGATAGCCTGAAAACAAGTAGTTACATAAGAGGATGATGATGGTCCATATTGATAGTATGACTACAATTTCCTTTTATATTGTGAAAGACTTTCACTTTGAAATGTAACTACTGAGTGTATCTTCATGCCGATATGTTTACCTCAAGGTGTTCTTTTATTGTGGCACTCCCCTTCATGCAATCAATCAAGACAGCACACCGATGTTGCCGCGCCCGCTGTGCTTCCTCTACCGCTTTCTGAAATTTTAAAATACATTTCTCACAAATAATTCTAAAAAAAATGTGTCAATTCTTGAGTGGCTTCTCACTAACCTCAAGCAACTCAGAATTGTTGTCACATTCTGTATTCTATAAAAAATACCATCAATAACATTAAATTCATAACGTATGCACTTCATGTAATGTCTTATGATGTCAGTCACTTACCAACTCTGTTTGCAGGACAATCTTCCTTTCTTTTGCCTTTGCCTGCTGACAAAGGGAGCAAGTTGCTAGTGTATTAGTTCACGGCCACTATGAATATCACTCAGTAATGATTGTGATGTCACATATTTTTACATTAGTCTCTTGATTAGGCTGTCTTTTCCTCTTCAGTCTGAAGATGGGTGAAAGACACCCACTGACCTTCTCTTGTCCCTCTTTTGTGAAATGGGCAAACCGCCTTCCATGCCTGAACAAACAAATTATACAATTATAAATATAAAAAATAACAACTTTTTATTTCATTGAATGGTTTATTTGGTCAGGACAATGCATGTTAATGAACAAACATGGGTCTCATGAATGTAAACAACAGATATATTTCCATGATAAATCAAAACAGAACAAACAAAGGGTAAATCAATCATACCCTTCCAGGTGTAGGTTTTCCACCAGCACTACACACCACCATCTCCTAAGGCAGGAGGGCCTTCAGACACAGAGGACGCTGATGAGACAGGGGAGTCTCCGCGGGTACACATAGCATCAGGGACAGACGAGGCTGCAGTATTGATGGGGGGGGGAGACAAAGCAATCATATTGAAAGTGAAAACTGAGAAATTAAGGTGCATTAATGCTAAACCATTTAAAAACAAAAATAAAATAAAAAATAGAATCAAAGGAATACCTAAAGTAACATTGCAGGTGTTAAGATGCTGAATGAATAGGTCCCGTCTGGTGACTGTGCGGCCACAATAGCAGCAATGATGGTGTGGCGATGTCACACAGCCACGAAGGCACCTAAACATTTTGTACCCTGCAAACATGTATAAATTGCATTAACAAACAATTTGTGCATAAAATTCCTATACATGTTCACCAATACGACATTCATACAGCCATTGGTATAAATTTGTGACCTTAAATAAAGAACAAATTTACAACATTGCACAACACCTGGATTTAAAATTAAAACATACCTCCATGACGAACAGCTGCCCTTTCGTGGGTTTGCACGTGGGATAAAATGTGTGCTTCTTCACCATTTCTTAAACAAATAACACACTTGAATGTGTTCCCCTCGAACAACACTGGAGCTCTACTGACACCTACAACAATCGTAGGATGTAGCTGAAACCAGACATAAAATAATAACAATATAATAATAATAATAATTTTTGTCCAGTTAAAAAAAGATGTTGATGACTCTCAGGAGAAACCCACACAAATAGCTTTCTCTGCAATGTATTAGTTGACTTCTTTAAAAATTTCGTGGCCTATTCATCGGTTCAGGGTGATGCGCATGTATTCATTAATACTCTAACTCGTGTGACTACGGAAGAGTTGAGCTGTCATAGCCATGGAATAAATGCTGGAGCTGAATCTGTTATAACGAGTTATAATGAGTATCTCGTTATAACGAGCACGCTTGTCGCTATAACAAGAAGCGTGCTCGTTATAACGAGAACGCTTCTCGTTATACATACCTTATACATCCAGCAGTGCAAAGATGGTTGCCTTTGTGGCTTCACATAATTATTTTTGTTTTAGACATTATGTGAGAGATGACAACTTCTTATTAGTTCTACTACGGCTTGAATGTAAGCAGGACACCACTCCAGGCCTTTGCTGTGCAGCGCTGCTTATGACATGAAATGGCCTCTTATAACGACCTAAAGCTTGGTTTATGCTTCCCGCAATGTGATTCAATTGGTCACTTTGTATTTCTCATCATTTCTTGCTGTGATAAGGTTTTTTTGGTCACTAATATCTATGGGTATAATTCAAAATCCGAAAACTCTCAACTCCTACTCTCATTAGAAAATCATATTGACCAGGGTCTCTCCAAATTCCCTAATGCTATTCTAATAATAGGGGGAGATTTTAATATGGTTGTCAATGATCAATTAGATCGTTGGCCACCTAGACAATCTTCCTCAAATAATGATATTAAGCAATTTATGCAGAAATATAACTTAACTGATGTCTGGAGAAAAAAATATCCGAATGACATGAGTTATACCTGGAAAAACAAGAATGGCTCCAGACAATCCCGTATAGATTTCTGGCTTGTTTCTGATAATATTAATTTAGACCAAATTATTTATCAAAACTAATCTGTATAATGATCTCTCCCTTAAATGGGAAACTATTATTCTGTTTTTTTTTAAAGAATTGACTGTGATGTATTTTACATTATAAATCTTATAATATTCTTAGCCAAATTTCACATTCACAAATGTAAATTCCTACACAGTGAGCCATGCTTTCTAGTTTTGGTCAAAGAAGTAAAATCATACATTTCGACTATTTCCAAAAGCGATAACCCCAAAGCAATTAGATCCTATAACGCATTTTTAACCTGCAATTTTTTTCTTTGAACTGTAGCTGTGTTCACCCCCTGGTATATTTGTTCTGATGTGTATTTGTTGGCACTTTGTCTCTGCATTTTTTTATTTTTATTATTATTTTTGTTTTATTATGTTACTTGTTCCTTGTCCAAATCCACACCATTCATGATGAAGTATATTTTTTGTCGGGACATACTATCTGTACCATTCTGCATACACATAAATAAAGTAAAAAAAAAAAAAAAAGGACCTCGCGGACGCGGCAAACATAAAAAAAAAGGACCTCGCGGACGCGGCAAGCATAAACCATTAAAACGAGAAGCGTTCTTGTTATAACAAGCAAGTTTCTCATTATAACGAGATTCAGCTCCAGCATGTATTCCATGGCTATGACAGCTCAACGCTTCGTATTTAACTGATTAAAAATAGAAATAAAAACCCGTTGTCACTTACCGTTTGCCTACGGTCGGCCATTTTTTCTTCCGGTTATGAACAGCCTAATCTCGCGTGAGGTTTTAAAGTAATTGTGAAGAAGGCGTGTCGTGAAGTGACGTCACTTCACGACACGCCTTCTTCACGACACGCCTCTGTCTTGCAGGCCGCAGACAGACCCTTCTCGGCTGTGGAGGACTATGGTGCCCTGCGTCTGGTGTGAACTACACTAAAGGTTAACAAGGGCACTAAATGGAAGCGCACTCTGTTCCGCGGCGCTTCCACTGGTTGAAATTACAAACGGTCTAATTGAGCTCTAAGGCGTCTCTCCACCGGTACAATTCGACTTGACTCGGACCGACTCAGTCTCGAGCTTTTTACTCTCGACTGGCAGAAGTCTGGCTTAACCGCTCCGAGCCGATACTATTTTTCCTACCACCTCAGCTGTGGTTCCATCCCTGCTGAACTGGTACTGAAAAGCAACGTCAGACGGCTGTCGGTCACTGATTGGCTGGGGGGGGGAGTCACTGGAGAGTAACTTGACAGCGTCGTTTAACAACAAACCGGCCGCCATTTTGACACCCCGCTACAGTGAGTGGATGGGTTAAGTGTTTGCTGAAGAACAATGACAATGTTAAAAACCAAACTGAGTTTCAGCATTTCTGAGTTTGTTGGCTGAAGAGAAGATTCAGTGGAAGATGGATGGAGCTGCTCGCTGTGAGAGGATTATCACGGAGGAGTCGGAGCTGATCGTGGTTCATAGCCGATGGCTCTCACCTGCAGGCCGAGGCAGAGAAACGGAGAACGCCGAAGTCCTGAACTCGCTGTCTCTTACTCTCGGTGAGAAGCAACTTTCATGCCGCCTGTATATTTTTTCACAATATTAATCTATTCAGCTGCATATTATCTTCAGTATGACCGCTCTTTTTATTATCAGTTATCCAAATTAGTTCTGATGCCCTTTTTTGTTTTTTTAAATATGAATGACCTACTTAAGTTTTCTGCAGCACAGTGAGACATATTTGTTTCTATTCCTTAATTTTAATTCTTAGTGTATGTTTTAAATTGCACTGTAAGCAAAATACTTTTAAAAAATATTTCCGATCCGTTGCAGCGGGATCAACACCTTCTTCTGATGGAGCAGAAGCAGGAAACGGCTTACAGAGGGTGGAGATGACACGGTGCCTTCAATCTGCCTTCAATCAAACCTTCCTGGGATGCTGCAGAGTAAACCATGACCCACAGATATGTGCAGCTGGAATTTTGTTTCTGAACTTTTTCTATTCCTGTCCAATAAAAGTGTTCTAGTTATACGCTTGTATTTTCATTTGCAATTTCATTACATGCTGGTTGGTGGAATTATTTTACAATATCATGTCTGGCATCAGGGTTCAGCAACATTTTAAAAATCTGATAGTAACATTTGCTCTGGCTGTTAAAAGTAAAAAAGTCTACCTCTGCTAAATAAGTAAACTGCATACATATGAAAGCTGCTGAAAAGCGGAAGCCTACTAAAAGATGGGATACCTGTAAAACACATTGTAGTGGTGATTTTAAAAAACTGAAAACATTTTCAAAGCAGCTTTATTGCAAAACATACAGTTGTGGTTTGTAATTCATGGAATTCGTAGCATGTATATGGCAACTCCTTTCTTTAAGGGGACACAGAGGCGAAAAGCCGTGTCGCTCCAGTGCTGGACGTAGTTTGCTGCATATGTAGATGCATTTGTTCCGACATCCTGAAGTTCTGCAGCCACTGAGCTTCGGTGAAACCCAGAAGAAAGTCTCATCACTGCAAGGCCCAGTTAAAGGACCAAACCCGTGGTCGGCTGTGACAACTTCACAGAGCAGTCATCTGAAACATGCACACACACAATACTTAATAAAGCCAACTTGTTCACATAGGTTTGTACGCTGGGCTTTAGCGAATAAATAAATACCCAGATCATATTTATAGCCCACCACATCGGGTTAGTATTTGCATCGGCTTACCCACACAAGCATCGGCGTCCTCTCGTATCATTCTCCTACTTAAAGTCGTTTGTACTACTCCACCATGTTTTTCCTTGCAGTGTGCAGCTTTTCAGGGGTCTTGATTCTTCGATAAGAGAGGCTTTCTCTTTGACGTGCGTCTACAGAAATCCACAAACTGAGCAAAAAGCTCAGGAATCGCTAGTGAAGTCGCCATTGTTCTTCTTCCTCTCTGAGCCTTTGTTTACTTCCCGCTACGTACTTGTAATTGTTGTAACTGCGAAGCAACACTTAACAAGTCGAGTCGTGTTGAGTCGCGTTACCGAAAGTACCGTTACGGTACGACTCGGCAAAAGGTACTAGTGGAGAGATACCTCTAGTTAAGGCTCATATAGTTGTGTATGTGTGTGTGTGGGATACAGTGGAATTGCTGACAGCTTTGTCCCCCCAGTTTTAAAATCCTATCTGCGCCCGTGATTCACTCATAAAGTAGAGTAACAGTTAATGTAACAAAAATTATAACTTTGTTTGAAGAAAGCTGAGTATGTTATACACTTAAAGGCATGACATAGAAACATACACGCATAACACACACCTAAGAAATGCTTGTAAGTTTTTTTCTATGCTGTTTATTGCCTAATGAAACACCAGTGAATTTATTGGAATTTGAAGGTGTCTCTTCATATGCCTTACCAGTCTTCAGTCATGTGAAACTCCCCTCTTCTGTCCAGCATATTTTTGTTTCCTGTCATTTTAAAGACTATGTCATAGGTTCACACATTTCTTCAAAACATATAACTGACTCTGTTCTAAATAAAGTGTTTGACAAATCTGAAATTGTTATTGTATTCTTTTTACATTTTGTCCTGTATGTGCTCTCCTTTTTTTGGGTTGAGATACTTGCAGTTTAAATTTAAGCACCACTAGAGGGTACACTAACATTAAAAGATCAACTAAAACATTTGAAAGTCCCAAGAAGTAAATACACAGAAACTAAAGCATTTCAATGGCAGAATATATGAATAAGCTGAAATAAATTGAAACTGAATCTCTACTATTGTTGTTCTCGATATATAATATCTAAACGTGCCTGCTTGTCTGTTTTTTTAAAATATTTTTTTATATAACTGCTCAGAACAGGTTTAAAACAATGTGTTTCATTCCTGTCAGCCCACCTCACAGTTGAACACTACAAAATGGCTCTTGAGAAATCTTGACCCTGATGACCTGTTTTGTTTCGTCAGATCAGATGTAATGTGGACATATCTGTTCTAATAAATCTAAACTATTGTATTTACATGTATTTGTGGTCCCCACCTTAGACCACAAATGTTTTGTGTGTATGTGTCTGAGGTAAGGGAGGTGGGGAACTGATCAAATCATAATGTTTCACAGTGGGTATGGTGTTCTTGGGATTCAGCTCTGCATTCTTCCACCTCCACACTTGGCAAGTGGCGTTTATGCCAAAAAGTTATATTTTGGTCTCTTCAGACCATGTGAAATTCTCCCAATCCTCTCCTGGATCAACCAGATGGTCTCTGATAAATTTTATATACATGTGCTGGTTTAATAAGATAGACCTTTAGAGCATTGCATAATTTTATTCCATGACAATGTCATTTTTACTAATAGTAATATTTTGACTCTTTTCTCACTAGGGGCGGCTTAGCTCGGACCAGGTCGGGTCAGCCCGTATTTAGTCTGTTCCTACAACCTTTGTCTGGACTGAGCCTGGCCCCTTTTTTAGAATACATCTGGATTTGTCCAAACTGGGCAGAAGCGACCCAAGACACCTACCTATGGACTTATCCACTAAAGTCGCTCTCATTCCTATTCTCAAGATGTATTTTCTGCTGTTATTGCAATTCTTCTTCATAGAAACTCCACCTGTTCTGGTATCCTTCTCAGCTGCAGCGCCCAGTGGATGGGCAGCGTCAGTTCGGATGATATTCAGGCACGTGCAGAGGGCACGGGCAGAGGGGGCCTGGGCACCTGCCCCTTTTCTCCATGATGCCCCAGCTGCCCTTTTTGAAAAAAAAAAAAAAAACTTTTTTTGGAGTGTGCCTCTCAATGTCAGGATGTGTGCACAAAGGTATGGACCCAAACGCAGAAGCAGAGTGCAGAGCGCTTTATTGGAGGTTTGGATGGCAGGAACGGAGACACAGGACAGCAGGGAAAACACACAGTGGACATTTGGAAAGAAGTCCTTCTACAATGATCCGGCGCTGACTGAAGGGAGGTGATGGGTTATGAGGACGTGAGGTGAGTGGCTGGAGATTGAAGATGTGATTTTGAGGGAGTGAGAGGAGCTGAGTGATGAATCATGACACTCAACATCCGTCTGTGTCCTTCAACATCAACATTTAACTATTAATAAAGATTTAGCTAAATTAAATAATCTGGCCGCTGTCAGACACATGATGGTCATTATGCCTCAGCTGCTTAACTTTGTGAGTGAGGCTGCTGCTATGGGTTTCCCAGGACTGGGCCCTCCAACTACCAACTTATGGCTAATATAAAAAAATAGACCTGTTTATGAAGGAAAATATATTCTTTATTTTGAGCTTACATAAAAATGATTTTATTTGATTTGCTTGCAGAAATGTCAGATCTACTGTAAACTTAATTCATATACAATTTTGAGCTTATAAGACAATTCAATGGCACATTTTTTCAAAATACTTATCATTTTTACCCATTTTCTTTTATTTAGTTGTGTTTATTCAAAAATATATTTTTCAAGAAATTAGCTTTTATATCATGGTGTTTTCCCCAATAACATTTTTTAGTTGAATGAGTACATAATGTCACTGTTACAGTACATATTTGCTTAGTGTTTGTTAATGTAGACATATTTATTTATTTAATTTTGACCATTTGTAGTTCCATAATGGAAAGCATAACATGCCACAATTTCTTAAATCAAAACGTCATCAAATTTGATATTAATACATGTGAAAATGCAAATAAAACTTATCCAAATAAATATTTATTATTTTTATACATAATAGTTGTATTAATATTTTACCTCATTGCTATATGCTGAAGATATCAAATTATATTAACTGTCAACTTAAAAAAATCAAATCCCTCAGAGTAACTAGCACTACTATAAATTAGTAGAGTTTGCTCCTCTGAGTTATGATTTCATATCCCACTCCTAAGTAAAAATTTGCTTGCTAGTTGCTAGTCACTTACATTGGTTTTTTCGCTAAGCCAAAGCGAAGAGACTGCTGCCAGCTCAGGGAAATTACTGGGCTGCTTACAAAATGCTGTTTTAATTACTTTTCTAACGCTGAGGAATATGGCAGTAGACATTTTTTTCCTTAGGGGTGGGATATACTTTTAAAGGGACTATATCATGCTATTTTACAGCTTTCCACTTCTGGGATAGACATATACATGATAAAATGTTGCAGTTCAATTCAATTCAATTCAGTTTATTTATATAGCGTCATTTCACAATAAATGTCATCTCGATGTATTTTACAAGTGAAGTCATTACAATACAATGTTTAATCAAGGAATTAGAGAACCACAGAAGATTGCGTCGGGACTTCTCAGCAATTCCTCACACTGAGCAAGCATGAAGCGACAGTGGAGAGGAAAAACTCCCTTTTAACAGGAAGAAACCTCCAGTGGAACCAAGCTCAGCATAAGCGGTCATCTGCCGAGACCGTCTGTGGTTTGAAGAAGGCAGCAGAGACACAGAAAGAGCAACAGAACTGATGCAGTTGCAGAAGTTGGTAGCAGGACGTGGAGAACGTTCCTCCACTGCAATGCCATCTTAGTCAGGGTCGTCAAGCAGGGCGGGTCAGGATCACCTACTATAAGAAGAGACTAAGAGAAAACAGGTTAGCGCTTGAATTGACAGCTCATCATACAGTTGGAGAGAAGTAGGAGAGATAGTAGGAACTGTCTCTAATAATGTCCTCCAACAGCCTAGCCTTAAGCAGCATAGCTACTAACATTAACCTGTCTCCTAGCTACTAGGAGACCTAGCTACTAACACTCTCTACCTGGCTTACATTAATCTATCTCTACCTAGCTACTCTACCTCTTCCTATCTCTTCCTAGCTTTTGACCCTCTACCTGACTACTAACATTAACCTGTCTCTTCCTAGCTACCTGTCTAACCTGTCTCTAACTGTAAGCTTTGTCAAAGAGGAAAGTTTTAAGCCTAGTTTTAAAGATAGACAAGTTGTCTGCTTCACAAACCAACCCTGGGAGCTGGTTCCATAGGAGGGGAGCCTGGTAACTGAAAGATCTGCCACCCATTCTACTTTTAGAAATCCTTGGAACTACCAGTAAACCTGCAGTCTGAGAGCGAAGGGCTCTGTTAGGAACATATGGAACCATCAGGTCTCTTATGTATGATGGAGGTAGATTATTAAGAGCTTTATATGTCAGAAGGAGGATCTTGATTTATATTCTAGATCTCACTGGGAGCCAGTAAAGAGAAGCTAAAACAGAGGAAGTGTGATCTCTTCTTTTATTCATAGAACCCTAGCAGCAGCATTTTGGACTAACTGAAGACTTTTATTTGTATTCTGTGGATTACCTGATAATAAAGAGTTACAGTAATCCAGCCTTAAAGTAACAAAGGCACGGACTAGTTTTTCAGCATCACTCCTGGACAGGATGGTTCTAATTTTTGCAATATTCCTAAGGTGAAAAAAGGAAATCCTAGAGACTTCTTTAATGTGAGATCTAAATGACTTATCTTGTTCAAAAATAACACAGAGGTCCTTTGCTTTATTACTGGAGGCTAATTTAATGCCGTCTAGGTGAAGGGGTTGACTAAGTAGTTTCTTTTTCAGAGCTTCTGGTCCAAAGACGACTACTTCTGTTTTATCAGAATTCAGAAGCAAGAAGTTTAGAGTCATCCAAGTTTTTATGTCTTCCAGACATGCCTGTAGTCTACCTAACTGATTGGATTCATCAGGATTTATGGCTAGATATAGCTGTGTATCATCTGCGTAACTATGGAAATTTATTCCATTTTGCCTAATTATTTTACCAATAGGAAGCATAAATATAGTAAAAAGGATCGGCCCAAGCACCGAACTCTGTGGTACTCCGCAAGTAACCATTGAGGCCGAGGAAGATCTATTGTTTACCTGAACAAACTGAAATCTGTTGGACAAATAAGATTTAAACCAGCCTAGTGCTGTTTCTATTATACCGACAGTTTGAAGCCTTTCTATGAGAATATTGGATCAACAGTGTCAAAGGCAGTACTGAGATCTAACAGGATCAGAATGGTCACCAGTCCATTGTCTGAGGCTCTAAGAATATCATTAGTAACCTTCACCAGAGATGTTTCAGTGCTATGATGAGCTCTAAAGCCTGACTGAAACGTCTCAAACAGCTCATTATTGTTTAAATGCTCACACATCTGATGTGCTACTATTTTCTCAAGAATTTTAGATAAGAAGGGAAGATTAGATATCGGTCTATAGTTAATTAAGTCGTTTTGATCAAGAGATGGTTTCTTAAGTAGAGGTTTAATTACAGCTATCTTAAACTCCTGTGGTACATATCCATTTACTAAGGATAGATTCATTATATATAAAATTGGAGCAGCAATCAAAGAGAAAACATCTTTCAAAGTTTAGTTGGGATTGGGTCTAACATGCAAGTTGAAGGTTTTGATGAAGCTAATAATTTTATTAGATCTGAAAGTTCAGCTGCATCAAAGCAATTCAAGCATATATTAGGTTCAACCATTTTTGATGCTGCCTCATTAACTAAGGAAGAAGCAAGTATATTGGGAAGGTTCCTATTTATCTTTTTTTATAGAGTCTATTTTATTTATAAAAGATTTCATGAATTTATCACTACCAAGAGCTGGGGGATTGGTTGGCTCGACAGAGCTATGATCCTATGTGAGTTTGGCAACTGTATTAAAAAGAAACCTAGGATTATTTTTATTCTCTTCGATTAAAGATGAAAAATATGCTGTTCTGGCTGTTCGAAGGCTCTTTTTATATAGCAATAGACTATTTTTGCACACTAAATAAGAATCCTGTAAATGCGTGGAGCGCCATTTTCTCTCTAGTTTTCGAACATTCTGCTTTAGGGTACGTAGCTCTAAATTAAACCAGGGAGCTAATCTTCTATGGCTAGCCACCTTCCTTTTCAAGGGGGCAACTTTGTCTATTGCCAGACGCAGGGAGTAATTAACGCTATGAACTAAAATGTCAAGTTGTGAGGGGTCACGAGGTAAATCACTGTTTTCTGTTGTATTTTTCTATACTGAGGAAATTAAAGTTGGAAGAGCTTCTTTAAAACTTGCTACAGCGTTGTCTGATAACGTTCTAGTATAGTGAAGTTTTCTTTCAGGTTTGAAATCAATGCCACAAGTCAGCACAAGTCTTAAAGTTTGGTGACAAGAATGGGTTGGTCCCTGCACATTTTGAGTAAAGCCTATTGCGTCTAAGATAATGTTAAAAGCTGTATTTAGACTATCACTTTCACTATCAACATAAATATTGAAGTCTCCAACTATAATAACTTTATCAGTGTTTAAAACTAAGTCAGTTAGAAAATCTGATATCTGATCTAAAAATGTAGCATAAGGGCCTGATGGACGATATAAGACCACGAATAAGCATTACTGCTTTGTTATGTGTATGAGGAAGGCTTAAGATTAAATGCTCAAAGGAACTGTAACTAATATTTTTGGGGGGATTATTTAGTAAATCTGAATGAAAGATGGTGGCTACTCCACCTCCTCGACCAGTACTTCGAAGGACACTAAAGTTTAAGTAGTTAGGGGGAGTTGACGCATTTATTGTGACACGGTCCTCTTCCTGCAACCATGTCTCTGCAAGACAAAACCAATCAATATTATTATCACAAATTAAGTCATTTACCAGGAGTGTTTTTGAGGAGAGAGATCTTATGTTTAGTAAACCACATTTCATTGATTTATTTTTCTGTTCAGTCGGAGTTGTATTTATCTTTATGATATTTTTATACTTTGCTCTAGTAGCATTAACTTTTAATTCATAAATTTTTGGTAGTGGACGGGAAACTTTCTCTATAGGGTATTGGGTGGGTGGCAGTCCCTGTTCCTTGAGCTGGACTCTGGGTTGTCACGGCATTGGGGAACTAGAGATAACCCTATCAATGTTTCTGGAAAGAAGGGCAGCGCCATTCGCGGTGGAATGGATGCCGTCTCTACGTAACAGTCTAGGTTTTCCCCAGAAGGTCCCCCAGTTATCAATGTAGCCCATATCGTTTTCTGGACACCACCTTGACAACCAAAAGTGAAACAACAGCATACGGCTGTACATGTCATCGCTAGTACGATCAGGCAGGGGACCAGAAAAAATGACAGAGTCAGACATCTTTTTGGCAGCCCCGACACACTGAAGGTACGCTAGTTTTAGTGACCTCTGATTGCCGTAACCGGGTGTCATTGCCACCAGCATGGATAACGATCTTGCTATACCGCCGTTTATCCTTGGCCAAAAGCTTCAGATGGGACCTAATGTCCGCAGCTCTGGCCCCTGGAAGGCATTTGACAGTGGTCTTTCGTGTCTCTGGAGCCATGTTCCGAACTATGGAGCCGCCGATTACAAGAATCGGCCTCTCCTGCTCCGCGGGTGCGCCGCTGAGCGGGGCGAACCTATTGTTCACAGAACGGGGCTGGAGGTTGGCTGCGCACTGAGGCCTGGCGCTATGCTTCCTACGAACAGTCACCCAGTTCGCCTGAGGTTCCGGCTGCACAGGAGCTGTTGTAGGACGGCTAAGGAGTCCTGTCCTAACTGGCTCCGCACTAGCTAATGCTGGGCCTGGCTGTTCTACCTCAGAAACCCTTACCTCCAAGCCTACAAAAATGCTGCACTTATTACACCTACCATCTTTGCTAAAGGAGGCAGAGGAGTAACTAAACATCTGACACAGAGAGCAGGAGAGAGGAGGAGATTCAGAGAGAGACGGAGAAACATGAGACAAAGCGGTAGCCATGCTAGCAGTGAAGCTAAGCTAACCTAGCGATACCTTACCTAGTCCAGAAAACAAGTGTAACACTTAACGAGTTCCCAAAACGTAAAGAACACCAACAGAAAATAAGTGATTCAACGTGTCTGTGTGTTAGAATAAGTCACAAAAGCTTCTGGACAGAGAAAATTAGATAAATTAAAGAGGGCAAGAGCACCGAGATACTTCAGCCAAGTGAGTCACCAAACAGGAAATGACGCGATACGCAGTGTCTGCCGTCCGACATGTCTTGTTGATGTTATATAGTATTAATTTCTCCTGAAATGTAGCTTGTATCCTGCAGTTAATGTTGGACCACGAAGTAAACGGCTTGTTTCTCTATAATCCCCCCTTCTGCCCCAACATAGCTGAGTCCAGCAAGCAAATCTTTCCAGCCCAGTATATAAAAAAGCTGTGGGTGTTGTTTGCACTTTATTTCAGTAAATGAGGCAGTATCAGAGAGAACTGTAGAACCATGTCTATGTCTGTACCGCTTTGATTCTGTTGAACTTTTGGAAATATCACAAATCTTAGCTTCATCTAAACCTTCAACTTGTATGTTAGACCTAATACCAACCAAATTATTTAAGGAAGTGTTCCCTCTGGTTACTGGCCCTATTCTAGACATGATGAATGTATTTTTAATAAATTGATATGTGCCTCAGGAATTTAAGGTTGCTGTAATGAAACCTTTACTTGAGAAACCCTCCCTGGATCAAGATGACTCAGCTAACTACAGACCTATATCTAACCTTAGTTGCTAATCAAGTATGTGAGCATCTAAACAGCAACAACCTGTTTGAAGTATTTTACTGAAAAAGCACTGGTTAAAGTTACCAATGATATTTTAATGACCTCATAAAATGGATTTGGAACTGTTCTGGTCTTGTTAGATCTGCTGCTTTTGACACAGTCGATCATAATATTATCTTAGAAAGGCTTGAACATGTTGTAGGGATCAAGGGAACAGCACTGGGCTGGTTTAAATCATATCTGTCTGACAGATTCCAGTTTGTTCATCTTAATGATAAATCTTCTTCACATTCAAGGGTTTCTTGTGGAGTACCACAGGGTTCTGTGCTTGGACCAATTCTCTTTACTATATATATGCTTCCAGTTGGTAAAATAATTAGACAAAATGGAATGAATTTCCACAGTTATGCTGATGATACACAATTATATTTATCCATAAAACATGATGAAACCATTCACTTAGGTAGATTACAAGCATGTCTGGAAGACATAAAAACCTGGATGGCTCTGAATTTTCTACTTTTAAATTCAAACAAGACATAAGTTTTTGTCTTTGGACCAGAACCTTTAAAAAGGAAACTGCTAAATCAATCACTTCATCTGGATGATATTAATTTGGCCTCTGGTAATAATGTAAAGAACCTTGGTATAATTTTTGACCAACATGACATTTAAATCCCATATTAAACATGTTTCTAAGATTTCTTTCTTTCACCTCCGGAATATTGCTAAAATTAGAAACATCCTGTCCAGGAGTGATGCAGAGAAATTAGTCCTTGCATTTGTTACTTCAAGGCTGGACTACTGTAATTCCTTATTATCAGGAAGTCCACAAAATGCAATTAAAAGCCTTCAGTTGATCCAAAATGCCGCAGCAAGAGTTCTGAGGAATATTAAAAAGAGAGATCACATTTCTCCTGTTTTGGCTTCTCTCCACTGACTCCCTGTTAAATCCAGAATAGAGTTTAAGATCCTCCTCCTTACTTATAAAGCACTTAATTATCAAGCTCCATCAAACATCAGAGATCTGATTGTTCCTAACAGAGCACTTCGTTCTCAGAATGCAGATCTACTGGTAGTTCCTAGGATTTCTAAAAGTAGAATGGGAGGCAGATCTTTTACTTATCAGGCTCCTCTCCTATGGAACCAGCTCCCAGTGTTGGTTCGTGAAGCAGACAACTTGTCTATCTTTGAAACTAGGCTTAAAACGTTCCTCTTAGACAAAGCTCACAGTTAAAGACAGGTTAGACAGGTAGCTAGGAAGAGACAGGTTAATGTTAATAGTCAGGTAGAGTGTCAAAAGCTAGGAAGAGATAGGAAGAGGTAGGAAGAGGTCGAGTAGCTAGGTAGAGATAGATTAATGTAAGCCAGGTAGAGAGTGTTAGTAGCTAGGTCTCCTAGTAGCTAGGAGACAGGTTCATGTTAGTAGCTATGCTGCTTTAGGCTAGGCTGTTGGAGGACATTATTTGAGTCAGTTCCTACTTTCTCTCCTACTTCTCTCCAACTGCATGATGTGCTGTCAATTCAAGTGCTAACCTGTTTTCTCTTAGTCTCTTCCTACAGTAGGTGACCTTGACCCGCCCTGCTTGACGACTCTGACTAAGATGGCATTGCAGTGGAGGAACGTTCTCCACGTCCTGCTACCAACTTCTGCTTCTGCGTCAGTTCTGTTGCTCTTTTTGTGTCTCTGCTGCCTTCTTCAAACCCCAGACGGTCTCGGCAGATGACCGCTTATGCTGAGCCTGGTTCCACTGGAGGTTTCTTCCTGTTTAAAGGGAGTTTTTCCTCTCCACTGTCGCTTCATGCTTACTCACTGTGAGGGATTGCTGAGAAGTCTCGACACAATCTTCTGTGGTTCTCTAATTCCTTGATTAAACATTGTATTGTAATGACTTCTCTTGTAAAATATATCGAGATGACATTTATTGTGAAATGGCGCTATATAAATAAACTGAAATGAATTGAATTGATGGGGCATAAAGCCTGACTGGAAAGTATCAAACACATTGTTAGACAGGATAAAGTAAGTGAGCTATATATATACTACTTTCTCTAGGAATTTTCCAAAGAATGGTAGGTTTGATATGGGCCAGTAGTTGCTCAGTACTGTGGCATCAAGGCTGCTCTTCTTTAGAAGAGGCTTAATGACCGCAGTTTTCAAGGCATTTGGGAATGTGCCAGTCTCAAGTGAGATGTTAACTAACTGACCAAGTTGTGGTAGCAAGCTGCTCAGCACAGACTTTAGAAATCGAGTGGGTAATTCATCAAGGCAGCATGTATATGAACTCAGACCAGAGATAACCTCTTTGATTGTTTTGTCACTGACAGGTGTAAAATGTGTCAGCTCAAGGTATTTATCTGGTAACATTCTTTCTATTTTTTTTGTGGTAATTATGGCATTTTTAATGCCTTGGACTTTGTCATTAAAAAGATATTGCAAACTCATTACACTTAGATGCAGAAATTAGTTCTAAAGGCCGTGAAACTTGAGGATTAGTTAATCTGTTAACTGTGGCAAACAGAACATGAGAACTGTTTTAGCAGTTTGCATTTTTTTCAGAGATATACTTCTCCCTTGCTCCACGTAAAATCTGCATAAACACACAAAGCGCTTCTTTGTGTGTTTACCTCATAATGAACCTGGAGCTTTGACTTGCGCCATTTCCGTTCGGCTTTCCGGCACTCCCTTTTTTGTGCCCTGACCGAAACTTCATTTCTCCAAGGTGCCTTTTGCTTAGTGTTAACCATTTTAACCTTGACAGGAGCAATAGTATCCAAAACATTTACAACCCTTGAAGTGTAATAGTCCAACAGATTATCAACATTTGAGCATGGAGGATTTTCAAATCTGATAAATTCCATAAACTGTGCCCTTGTTGTATCATTTATGTGTCTTCTTTGAATAAATCCAGGCCAAACTACTGGTTTGGGTGCAACAGATAGGTCAAAGAAGACACAAAAATGATCCGATAAAGCAACATCAACAACATTGACATCTGACATATTAACACCTTTTGTAATGACCAGATCTAGAGTGTGGCCTTTGTTATGAGTCGCATCACTCACGTGTTGAGTTAAACCAAACATTTTAAGGACAGCACTAAGTTCTTTTGCATGCCTATCATTGGTTACATCCACATGCACATTAAAATCAGCTGAAATTACTTAACATTCAAATTCCATGCAAGGTTTCTGAATGGTCATATAAAGTATGGAAGATTGTTTAATCTCCATTTTGAATGACATACTCAAACGTTGGAAGAAACCCAAATGACAGTTTATGGGTCAATATATTGTCCCTGAAAATGGCCCAAACCCCCCCCCCCTCTGGTTTTGGCGTGTTTCAGACACAAAAGTTGAAGTGAGATGGACTACACTCAATCAAAACTGCTTTGCCAGTGTTTTTTTCAAGCCATGTTTCAGTTAAAAACATGAACTTCAGATTATAAAAGGAAATTAAACTCCATCCATCCATCCATTTTCTTAACCGATTAATCCTTAATGGGTCACGGGGGGGCTGGTGCCTATCTCCAGCTGTCAATGGGCAAAAGGCAGGGAACACCCTGGACAGGTCGCCAGTCCATCACAGGGCCACATAGAGACAGACATGCACACACTCACACCTAAGGACAATTTGGAGAGATCAATTAACCTGACAGTCATGTTTTTGGACTGTGGGAGGAAGCCGGAGTACCCGGAGGGAACCCACGCATGCACAGGGAGAACATACAAACTCTATGCAGAAAGACCCTGGGCTGGGATACGAACCCACAACCTTCTTGCTGCAAGGCAACAGTGCCAACCACTGTGCCACCGTGCAGCCCTTAAACTATCTACTAAAAATGGCTCGTTTTTTAATGATCTGACATTGTAATTCTTTTGATTAAAAACCATTGTAATTTGGAAAGCTGTTTATTTTTCCACATAGATGTGTAGTAATTTGCTGTTTGACGAACGTCAAGTATATTAAAGTGTGCTTTCATTAACTAAAAGTAAACTTAAAGTTCATTACAAAACTAAAAAACATTTTTTTCAGAAAGACTGATTTCTGGTTAAATAATTAATATTGCTTTATATAAATGCAATATAGAGCTGGTGCCCCGAAAAACAAATTAATAGTAATTATAATACATGATAAATTCCTGGGTTGCCAGGATTTACAGCCAGATAACATAGAATTTCCCCAACACCTGGAACATGATTTTAAGTGTACTTCAAAGTGTAGTTTCATAAACTTAAAGTTGACCAATACAGTACAAAGACGTATACTTGTTAGTAATCTGCTAGTATATTTGAATCAATGTACTTGGAGAATGAAAGTATTCTTGGGGAAATGTTCTTTTCTATACTTAAATATACTTAACAATAAAATATATTTGAGGTATACTACTTTCTGGTAAAGGAGATTGGTGCCTCAAACATGGTAATTTTGACATAAAGTTATTAATTTTATTATGAATTTCCCTAAGCAATTATTCATAGCCAAAACCTACCTATTTTAGCACAACAGCACCTTCTCACTAATACTTGTTTCACATTGTGTGATTGATTATCAGCAATCTTCAATTAAATCTTTTCTTTTGAAACAAAATATGTGATCCTCTATTTGTACGGATGCCCTGATCACTGACAGAAAAAATATGAAGCATAATCAAAAATATTGATTAGGTTTTATTTTTTGGTCACTAAACCAAAAATTAGTACTTCCACATCTGTCTCCTTTTCCTTATTTACCTCTACATCTATTCAGATATAAATATATAATTTAAGTAAATTACGTATATAGGCAAGTATTCATAAAGAAGTACTGGATTACTGAGGTTTTCTGGTTAGGTCTGTTTAAAGTTTTTAAGGCAGCAGTTTGCACTTTACAAGATGAGATTGGTTAAAGGGCCTCTATCATGCAAAATCAAGTTTTTGGAGTTTTCAACCATCTGGCAATGCAATATTCTCATAAAAAATACCACCAGAGTGGTTTTTGGCTTAATTTATGCATGTCTGAGTAATCCCCCTGAATTCTGCTCTCTGACCAGTTACCCCTCCCTCTCCTAGAAATTGACTGAGTGTTAAAATAGTGACATCACTAGTTGAACTAGGGGGTGTTGAGGTGTCTGCACCGCCCCTGCAGGCAGAGCGGCTTACCTATGATAGAGTTCAAACACACCCTCCTCCTCAAAGTTCATGGCTGCATTGGTTTTTGGCAGCTTAATTCACTTTTTTTTGTTGGATTTTTTTACTTTCTCTGTGAAAACGCCCTTTTGGCTGCATGGATTACACGATTTTATTTTACATTCCTAAAAAACAGCAGCTTGATCAAAGAAAAAAGACGCATGATGGGAAGAGAAGTAAGTGGCTACATGCTACTGGGTTAGCCATTTATCAAGCTGTTTATTTGTTCTTAGAAAAGCATTTGTGGTTAATTAATTGAACTATAGCATTTCAGAATGGTCAGTAAACAGATGCAAACAACACCGAACATCTTTTTTTATATAATTGGCTGGAAATATTTGCCTAGTTTACTTAGTTTTGTTGGTTTGGGCTCTGTCTGAAGCCTGGAGAATTATCAACTGAAATAGACTTTATCGACTGCATTTTGTTTTACAAAAGATAAAAATAAACCAAATGTCTGAGCCCTTAATATAACAGAGTTTCATTGTGGTACTTCGTGATTTTCAAATTCTTTGGCAGAATACTGTCTGAGATTAAGCTCAGCACTTTATGTCTCAGTGTGATCTGCTCGGAGCATAGCTTTGGGGTGCAGGAGGCAGGTTTATAGAGAAACGAGCCGTTTCACTTCGTGGCCATCCTAAGACATAAGAACCTAGACCTGGAAGCCAGAATGAGAAGATGCAACATTCGCATCACGGGTGTAGCGGAGGGCCCCGGTTGCAGCTCAACAGCTTCCATCTCAAAAATGCTGAAAGAAATCCCGCGGTTGGACAGAGACATTGTGGTGGACCGCTCGCACCGGGGTTCCCTGCTAAAATATCCGGCTGGCCCGCTAATATATCAGGGAAATCCTGTGGCCATCTTCCCAGACTTTACGATGGGTGTTGTCAAAGCTTGATCAGCTTTTAACGAAGCGTGGAGCTTACTCCAAGGATGACGTGATGTTCGATATGGGCTAATCTACCCAGCTAAACTGCATATCTTTCAAAGGGAACAGTATGGAATTTATCGACCCAGGGAAAGCAACAACATACATCACGAACACCATATTCCCAGGGTCATCTGGACAGAGTTGCTCTACCAGCCAAACTGCACCTGGAGCCACACCTCCCTCAGCTGCCCCGGCTCTACTGGATGAAGGGTTTTCCTCCTCCGCCTTTCTCTCTGGTTGCTATTGCAGATATGTTCATTCTAACATAATAAATAGCAATATGGATAGTATGCATAGCTTGTAGGCTTTCTAAAAAGGGTTTAAGCATTGGCATTAAATTTGGATATTTACAGTGCATTTGACAATTATGTGTGTTATATATATAATGGTTTGCCGGTATTATTATTTGTAATAATTTTATATATATAGAAATGTATATATAATTTTTTATGGGTTTGTTTTAGATTTGTATTGCTGATTGTTTAACAGTTTTCGGTTAGTTTATATTTGATCATAATTGAATAGGTTATAATTTAAGCTAATTGCCGGGCAGTTGTTGGCCTCTTTTCCTGGAGTGGATCAGCAGCTTCCCCACTGCAAGCTCTTCTTTGCGTGGCTCAGCTCGGATCGGACTTAAGGTTCACCATGTTCTAAATGGTGACGGGTTCTATGTTACCTGGATATCTTATAAAAAAAATGCATGATCAACTTTCCAAACTGGAGTTGTAAAGGAATTGAATACCTGGAGCATATGTTTGATGGAACAGACTTTATCCCATTTAATACATTGGTAACACAATACGGAATTAACAAGAATATATTCTTAGAATGTCAACAAATTAAATCAATTATAAAAAATAAATTTAGGCTCACTACAGTTGATTTACAAATTCCAGGAAAAGTTTTAGACTTTCTTAATTTTAACCCTCCCAAACTGCTATCTAAAATATACAAAACATTAAATAGAAGAGATGAATCAATAGTCCTTCCTATTTTAAAATGGGAGATGGACTTGTCCATCTCATTTGACAAAAACCTCTGGTCTCAGATTTCCTTAAGAACCTTTAAATTTTTTAAAAATCCTAATCTACAATTAATACAATATAAAATCCTTCATCGAGTGCATTATACAGGCCAACGGATGTTCAAGATGGGTTTTACGCCATCTAATACCTGTTTACAATGTACAAGCAATCTACCAGACAATTATACTCATGCTCTTTGGTTCTGCCCACCTGTCAAGAAATACTGGTACCAGATAAGTGAAGACCTATCAAAGTCTGTATGTAATATCACACCTTCTCCCACAGTTTGCTTGCTGGGAAATTTAGATGAAGTTACCATGGATACAAAGTCTATGCAATTAGTTCACATTGCCTTATGCATCGCTAAGAAAAATATCCTCTTGAACTGGAAAAATAAAAATACTCTGAATATTAATCAATATAGAGATCTCCTTCTGGATTACATTGGTCTAGAAACAGCTTCTGCCTCCACATCTGATCAATCTTTCTGGTCTCCCTTGATCAGCTCCATCACCTAGTGGGGTCGGGCCCTTGATTTTGTTCTGTGGGACACGATTGCCGATGTGGAGTTTAAGGGTTGGTGGTGACTGCTAGGGGTCCTCGGGGTTGGGTCCGCTTGCGGTTGGGGCGGTAGGTGCCGTGAATCTCGCCTGGGGTGGGACTTTGGGGGCTTTGTGTGGTGACTCCTAGTGGCTGCATGCGGCGCCTTAGGGGGGTCGTGCTGGCGGACACTGGTTACTGGCCTGGTGCTGCTCTGGGGGGGGTCTGGGCTGGGCCTGGGGCTCAGGGCTCTGGCCAGGGCTTGGCCGGTGGGGGGACCACTGTCACTGGTGCCGGCTGGGGAGGGGGGGGGGCTGCTGCCTTTTCCATCTCCCTGAGCTGGTTCTTGTCGCTGGCTCCCCGATGGCCCCTTGCCGCTCGTGCGCGGCGGGGTGTCAGCGGGTGGCCGCGGCGGGTGGCCGGCCTCTCTGGGCCCGATCAGTCAAATTGGCACTGGACATGGCTCCTGGGTCTTGGTCCAAGCACTCTGCGGGGTGCTGGGGTGGGGGCCCTTTGACCGGTGCTGGTCGGCCTCCGCAGTGGACTGACCGGGTGGTGGGGTGTGGGCTGGTGGGTGGGGATGCTGGGTTCGGTTGCCTCCCGGCCATCGGGCGGTAGTAGCAAGGCTGGAGGATGTCGGCCTGAGGGGTTGGCCGCCTGGGGCTTTGGTCTGCTCACGTGCCCGGCCCAGCATGTCCGGGGTATCCGAGTTGGTGCTGCGCCGGGTTCTGCTCTTCGAAGCTTTAATTTCCCTTCCAAGAAGGCCTTTGACCGTCTGGACAGGGAATACCTCTTCTATACCATGGAAAAATGGTTTTGGTTCTAGGTTCCTATCATGGGTTAAATTCCTATATAATTCACCACTGGCAGCTGTGCGTACAAACGATACAACATCCCAATATTTTAAATAACATCGAGGCACCAGGCAGGGCTGCCCTCTCTCCCCACTCCTATTTGTGATTGCCATAGAACTCCTCTCCATTTCCATACGTCGGAGCTATAACATTATAGAAATTACATGGCTAGGTCAGAAACAAAAAATGTCCCTCTATGCCGACGACATGCTTCTATTTGTAACAAACCCCATAGTAGTCATACTGAAACTGTTGGACACTCACACGTGTCTGGCACAATCGCTGGATATAAAATTAACCACCAGAATAACAAATATTTCCCAATCACTCCATATGCAAAAAACAGACCTGTTACATCAAGAACATTTAAAACTAACAATGAGAAGTATAAAGATCTTGGGACATGGGTTACATGCCACTATAAGGATCTATTTAAGGCTAATTACTTACCAATAGTAGAAAACTTGAAAGAGGATACCCGTCGATGGGACCTCCTAACCCTTTCTCTATATTGAAGGATCAATATAATTAAAATGACCATGACTCATATACTTATTTCAAAATATCCCCATACTGCTTACCAAACATTTCTTTGGTCAAATTGATAACGTAGTGTCATCCTTTATCTGGAATAATAAAACCCCACATGTAAAGAAGGAGGTCCTATAAAGACCCTGTCCACTGGGCGGCTTAGCTCTCCCCAATTTTATGCTGTACTACTGGGCATCTAAAATCGGAATATTACTATTTTAGACAGACAGACAGACTCGTTTGAACAACTGGTAAATACATTCTCCATACCCCAATCCCATTTCTTTAGCTGCACAGTGGATGTTTCCCTTCATCCCTGCCTACCTCCTTGCTAGACATCTTTTTTGATATTACAATTGTCCAGAAACGGGTAATCGGGATAATTTATCAGGAGTTAATATGACACAGCTCAGAGGTATCCCTCCATGTAAAAGCAGGATGGGAGTTAGATCTCAAGATCACAATTTCTGAAGTAGACTGGTCATCAATAACTAGAAAAATTCACTAATCTTCCTTCTGCAAACGTCATACTGTTACTCAGTTCAAGATCGTGCATCGTTTACACTGGTCCAAAACTAAGCTTTCTAAATTTATAGTGGGTCTGGACCCCATGTGTCATAGATGTAATCAAGACCCAGCCACTCTCTCACAAATGTTTTGGACATGTCCAAAACTGCACCTGCAACTCTGGTCATAAAATGTCTCTCTCCTATCCAAGGCCATAGGGGAGCCTCTTGATCTTTGCCCCTTAACAGCCTTATCTGGCATTATCCCCCATGGGAGGCAAATGAATAACCACAGAGCAGGCAGGGTAGCATTTTGCACATTTCTAGTAAGGAGGCTCATACTACTCCACTAGAAAGACTCTGTGCCCCCTTCGTTTTCACAATAGGTTGTAGAAATTATGTACTACCTCAAACTGGAAAAAATTAGATGCCGTCTTAAAGGTTCACTGTTGAATTTCTATGACACCTGGCAATATAGATATTAACATTTCTAGATAACTGGAATAACCAATAGATGACTTTATGTGATTCTGCACATCCACACACATTCATCCCAATGTCTGACTTTGAAGCTCCCTGGACTTTGATGTTTTTTTTTTGTTGTTTTTTTTTTCTTCTTTTCTCCCTTATTGTACTAATATCATGCTCTAATGTTATATAAGATGTAAGTAATGTCATGTACCACAATTCCCCTCCATGCATACCCCTTTTGTTTTTCTATGTTTAATAAAAAGACCATGGCAAAAAAAGTGAATATGTAGATCTATAACAACCATCACCTGAAAATTTACAATATTTAAATGAGTGATATTTACTTCAGTTATCTATAAAAAGACAGTCTGAAACAAGCTGTTTGTTTCACAGGATCAGTCAGACTGATGTCCTGATTCAGTTGAAAACACTAAGCCAACAGACCATCAAACACTCACTTCCACTTTCACAGAAACCCTTGCTTTGAGAGTCAATTGTGTCTGAAGTGAAGAGCTGTCTTTCACCCGCTGTCTAAAGGCTTTTCATGCGTAAATATAAGAGGTTCCCCCTTCTCCCTTTTTGACATGAGCAAAGTAAGTGCATTGAAAGGACTTAAATAGAGCTTCCATTTGACGACTGGTAGCCTCTGGTCTTGTGTCTATGTGACACTATCGCCCACTACAAAATACCTTTTTTCTCGCTGGAAAACAAACAACAGACTAGAAGATAGAAAATGAAGCGTTGGAGGATAGACTGTAAAATAAAAAAGGGTGTCTTGCTCTTCTACTAAAGCCAGATGTGCTTGGGGCAGGAGGATTAGGCTGCGATTCTTGGAAAGTTCTTTGTACCTCTTCTTAGCTGTGGCCCTTTATGCTAATCAAAAGCCTTGGAATAGTAAGCCTTTGGCCAGGACCAAGCAAGGCCGAATGTGCCCCCTAAAATAGCGGGACAATCCCCTCAACTCCCAACTCACTCAAGCCAATTATAGTCTATCGGACTAAACAATATCCTGGTTCTGATAGATCTAGAACACTGTAAAAACTACTGCCATCACTCTGAAAAGCATGCCATTTTTGAAGATATTTTTTTATTACGAAACTGATCTTCAAAATACTTCAGCAGGAATTTGCTTTTTTGTATGATTATGTGCTGCATTTTTCCAATAGGGGAAATTTGGCTGTAAAAGCAGCAAAAATGAGAACAGAACACAGAACAGAAACACAGTTATTCCAATAATAATATTTACATAATGGATATAGTTACAAAAATAGAGTACTGTGCCGTTACTAAGATTAAATTACAGATAAAGTGGCATACCCAGGTCGGGGTAATGTGCAACAGAGCAGGATACTGAAAGATGTTCAAATAGTAAAAAAAGAGAACTGCATGTTTTAGGAAACCTCATAATTTGACCTCATAATGTGTTTGTCCTCATAATCAGTGTTTATTTAAATTGTCCTTAAACAGATCAATGTAAAAAGATCTTGATATGACACGAAATGAGTTTGACACCCATAGTCTAGTCCTTGAGGATCAGTGTTCTGTAACACTTAAATAAGTTCCTGGTCCAACACACCTGAAGGTTCTGTGGGGTCCTGCTTATGACCTCATATTTGATTCAGGTGTGTTCAGACATCTAGGCTCTTGAGGACTGGAGTTTGACATCCATGGCCTATATGAAGGCCCAAAATGGTGTGTTCCTTTCGGCTCTGAATATGGCATGCCCATTCCCGCAGGATGTGGTCGATGTGGAAGCACTTGTGTTCCAGAGTGCTTTTAAGTGAGACACCACACAGCATGGACCCATACACTGATTGTGAAGCAAATGGTTGATGTGACCTTGCACTTTTTTGCAAGTGGAGGCTTCTTGTACTACTTACGCTTCTTAGCTATCCTCTTAATTAATTTACGTACCAAGCCTCTGGAGCAGGGATCCTCAAGTCCAGGCCTCAAGGGCCGATGTCCTACCAGTTTTAGAGGTGTCTCTGCTCCAACACAACTGATTCAAATTCTCTAACTTCCTCCTCAGTATTGCAAAGTTCTGCAGAGGCCTGCTAATGAGCCAACAGGCTCATTAGGTGGGGATCCCTGCTCTGGAGTAATGTAGATCCCTGCTCTGGAGTAATGTATTAGACCGGATCACCTTTTTTTATTACTTTGAAAGGACCTTTGAGTGACTGTGAAGGACTGGATGTACAACATGTCATTTTGCTCAGCCAAGAACTTTGATAAACTGCTCCAGAGACAGGATGCCTTGTAAAAATAGCTTCAAAATATGGAAGCAAATTACGCCTTCTGGAAGTAAATTGGAAGATTAACACTGGATATGGAAATGAATCAAAGCTACCGATCACATGGAAGGAATAAAAACCTGGCAGCCATGTGCTCATTCAGTCCAGTCTAACTCAGAAGCAACAGAACAACATTATTCAGTCACCAAAGTGTGGAACGCTAAGGAAACCTCATTCAAACTAGGATAATCACTGACCAACTCTAAAACGTTCCAAAAATACATCTACACTTGCTCCCTGGAAAAACAAGCATGTAATATCTCTCTGCATGGAATCTCTCTAAAAATTGATTTACAGCCCCTCTTCATCTAGGATTTAAAAACTATTTATCCACGCAGGATCATATAACAGAAGCTTTAAGAACAGGAAAATTCTCAGGGCTGACGCCTCCCAACCGCTTCAGGTTCTTAATATGTTTAATATCACAAACATTTTTATCAGGCAAAACATTTGTTCGGCTGCATGGATTACAGGACTTTATTCTACATTCCTAAAGAACAGCAGCGGGATCAGTTCCAACAACAAAGACGCCTGATGGACAGAGAAGTAAGAAGCTTGCTAATGCCAATATGTGTTGCCATTAATCAAGAGGCGTATGTGATCTTATAACAGCATTGTGTGGTTAATTAATTTATCTGTAGTTTTTTTTAGAATGTTCAGTAAATGGGTGCAAACAACACCCACTGCTTTTTTATATAATCGGCTGGAAAGATGTGCTTGCTGGACTCAGCTGTGTTGGTTGAGATTCTGTTTGGGTTTGTAGTTTTCCTCTTAATTTATGTGCTGGGCCTCTGGAAATACAATATTAGACTGGATTCCTTTTCCCTGTGGATTACTTCTAAAGGACCTCTGTGAGACTGTGGATCAACAACATGGCTTTTTACTTAGCTGAAGACTTGTGCCCAGTCACTGAAGCTATCTCCTAGACCGGATCACCTTTTCTGGACACCTCTGTGAAAAACTGCGACTGCGAGGAACTGTGGATTAACAACATGGCACACTACTCAGCCGAGAACTTTGATAAAGTATTAAAAAGACAGAACGCGTTTGAGAAACAGTTACAGAATATAGGGGAAAACAAGGCCTTCTGGAAAAAAACTTTGAGATCAATGCTGGATATGATGATGAGACAAGACTACCGACTTCACAGAAGGAACAACAAAAACCTGACAGCCCTGTGCTTCGGTCTAGTCTCAGTGAAACCACAGAAAAACACCATTCCCTCAACAAGGCACGGAACAGATAGAACGGCAAACTTGAATTTCGAGGAGAACTGTCCGCTTCTGAAACAAAGCTCTGAAAATACCTCCACGCCCATTCCAAATAAAAACAAAAGGCATAAAAAGAAGCTCCAAGTCAAAGCAAGTGACACTTCTCCCCTGGAATTCCACCCAAAATAGATTTACATTTCTAGACTCTCTGCAAGACACAGCCCCTGTCGCAGGTCAAGGCCAGCAGGAGAAATCCAGCAACAAACAAAGGATAGTAAGAAGCCCCCCTATGAATGAAAAGGAAGCACCAAGCAATCAACACAATAGCAGGGGGAAAAATCCAGGAGTGGGAATAAGCCACATAATAAAGTAAGACCCTCCCCAGCTAAGATTCTGATAACTCATGATGGCTCAGTATATGGGATTGAAAACGTTTGCAGCAAAAACAGTTGTGTTTATGGTTGCCCAAAGGAAACTATCAGACAAATTATGGAGAAGAGTCCCAATCTTTGCTTTTCATCCAGGAATACACACACTCATTATACATGCACGCTCTTATGATATCAGTCTACGCCAGGGGCCTGTACCATGAAGTCGGATTAAGTGGATAGCCAGCTATGTTTCAGCTTAGTTTCCGCCAACCCTGGGTTTTAGGTACTATGAAAGTAGCTCGGCTTTAATCGGTGTTCTTTGCCATGGTATCTTACGCTGCACGGCTAACCTGCTCCGGGGCAGGTTATGTTCTGGATTCAAGATCTCAGACTGAAGTTTGACCAATCAACTGCGAGCAATGAAACATACAGGTGGCGTAACTAATTCACAGCGTCTGTTCTCTGTTGCAATGGCTTCACCTTTTCTCCAAAATCCTGTGGACATATACGCGCAAATTGTTAGACGAGCACTTCGTAGAGAAAGAGTTTTTAGGGAGAGACAAAATCCATTTGTCTTTCCTAATGCTTACTTGTATGAAAGATACAGCTTTTCCGCGGAAGGAATGTCTTATCTCTGTGAGCTTCTTGAGCCGCACATAACAAATGTGACTAGTCGAAGCCATGCCCTTACTGTACTGCATCCATAATCGCCCGCCCCTTATTGTTGCTCAGAGCCAACTCCTTCGCCACAGTGTAATCTTGAGGAGGTGGTCCTTACCGTAACTGTAAGGCTACAGTTACGGTAGATAAACTGTATGTTAACGGTCAGCTGTTTAGGGACCCTCAGGTTAATCCTTGGCTTTATTAGTCCTATTTAAAAGAGTCTAGATAGAAGTTGTTTTATCAGACAACTAAAGTTTAAAGAAGCACAGCTCAGCAGGTTGTTTATATTTGTAAATGTGGGTAGGGGTAGGGGTGTGCACTAGGTTGACTGCTTTCTTTTTTCAGATTCGTGTCACCAAATCTCTTAATGACTTTTCTTCCTTTTTCTTTCACACACAGACTTTTATCATGGCATATTAATGTTTTTCCATCATGCTATCATTCTTGTATGGTACGTTATTTCCCTCGCTTATCTCTGCTTCTGGATTTTCAATCAGGCAACTCCATAGATAAACCAAGACTACAGCTATATTCATCCTTGGCGATAGTAAATGTCTAATGTTTATCTTAGCCCTATGAATCCTGTAAAATTTCTAACATGGAATATTCACGGATCTGGCTCGAAAGAAAAAAGGATTAAGATTTTCAACCATCTTAAAAGATTGAAGGCAGATGTCGTCTTACTACAGGAGACTCATAAATCAAGCTCAACTGCTAAATATTTAAAAACACCGGAGTACCCTAATATATTTTCTTCATGCTATAACTCTAGACAACGAGGAGTAGCAATATTAATAAATAAAAATACTAATTTTAAAGTTATAGTCACAGTTACAGATCCAGAGGGTAGATATATAATACAAAAACTATTTATACGTAACCAAAAGTTATTTATAGTTAGTGTATATGGTCCAAATGTTGACGACCCCTCATTCTTTCATACTTTCTTCTCGGTTTTGGCTAATCACATGGAGATTTCAATTTTGGATTAAATGAAGAAATAGACAGGCTCAGTACAGCAGGGACTCAGCGCAGCTGGCAATCAATAGATATAGTTAAACAGTACATGAGCGATTATGGACTTTGCGATGCATGGCGATCGCTTCATCCCAACAACAGAAAATACACTTTTTACTCAAATGTCCATCATTCGTATTCCAGATTGGTCTATTTGTTAGTCAGCAGCTCACTGTTGAATGACATTTCAGACACTGATATACATCCTATAGTTATCAGCGATCACGCTCCTGTTTCTATAAATTTAGCTAATAGAATAGCAACCCTTCAATATAAAAATTGGAGATTTAATACATCATTACTTATGGATAGAGAATTTATTAAATATATTGAAAAAGAACGGGCTTCATACATGGAATTTAATTATCTACCTGGTATGTCGCCATCCACTCTCTGGGAGGCAGGGAAAGCTGTGATTAGAGGTAAAATAATTTCATTCTCATCAAATAAAAAGAGAACAGAAAATAAACATGTTCAGGAATTAGAAGAAACTATCAAATCATTAGTAGCTTCCCTGGATAAAGAGAGCTTAAGCAAAATAAGGAAAGCATAATTAGAATTAAATGAAATTATTAATAAACGGACGCAGTTCTTAATCCAAATACTTCGAATAGAAAACCTTGAACATAGTAATAAATCAGGTAGCTTCTTAGCTAACCAGTTAAAAATAAATAAAGAAAAAACAACTATATCTGCAATCAAAGACAAAATTGGGAATATAATATAAGATCCTGAAAGAATAAACAAAACTTTAAAAGAATTTTATGAGACTTTATACACACCGGAGATAAACCCATCAAATAATGAAATTGAACAATTTCTGGATAAAATAACTCTTCCTAAACTTTCAGACAGTAAAGCAAAGGCCCTGTATTCCCTGCTAACAGTGTCTGAACTCCAGGACGCCCTCCAATCCATGCCTAATAATAAAGCTCCAGGCCCAGATGGATTTCCAGTAGAGTTCTATAAAGAATTCTGGAATATTCTGGCACCAACATTTTACAAAATGTTACAAGAAACAAAGGCAAATGGTCGATTACCACCAAACATGAACTCTGCCTACATCAATCTTCTTTTAAAACCAGGAAAAGACCCTATGTCTTCTACCGGTTATCGTCCCATTTCTCTTATCAATTGTTGATCTTAAAATAATTTGAAAAGCTCTTGCAAAAAGGATTGAGAAATAACACCTCTAATAATCCATCCTGATCAAACAGGTTTTATAAAAGGCAGGCTCTCTTCCACAAATTCACATAGATTAATAGATTTAATAGATTATTTCTACTATAAAAACGTCCAAACCAATATATTATCTTTAGATGCAGAAAAAGCATTTGATAGAGTTAACTGGAAATTTTTATTTGCAACCTTACATAAATTCGGCTTCTGTAATTATTTTGTAAACTGGTTAAAAATATTATACAGCTCACCAACAGCATGTATTAAGACTAATAATCAAACATCATCAAGGTTTTTCCTTCAGAGAGGTACCATGCAGGGATTTCCACTTTCTCCCTCTCTCTTTGCTATTTTTATTGAACCATTAGCAGCAGCAATCAGGGAAAATAATAATATTAAAGGTAGACAATGCAACAAAATAGAACATAAAATTAGTCTGTATGCAGATGATGTACTACTTTTTCTACAGCATTCACAAACTTCTTTCTCTCAAGTAATTGAGTTGATAAAATCGTATTCAAGAGTTTCAGACTATCCTATAAATTGGTTAAAATCTACAGTCCTTCCAATCAACTGTTCTTTCCAGGGTCCTGTTGCTGTGCATACTATCCCCACAACGCATCCATGCTGATCTCCCCAGGTCGGGAAATAATTACTTATTAGGTATCCATATCTCACCAAACTGAGATGACCTTCATCAAGCTAAACTATGTCCCACTTTTAAAAAAAAGTGGAAGATGTTATGGCCAAGATGGAAATCCCCCTAAAATATTCACTTACTGGAAGGGTAGCTACAATTAAAATGGTATGGTTTTGTCTAGAATATATATTTAATTCTAAATGATTCCCAAGCAATCCAGATCACCTGATTGGTTAGATCTTTGGAATATTTCGTCTCTAAATTTCTTTGGAAAGATAAACCCCCAGTATCAGCTTAAAAAACACTTGCCAGAAGTCCAAAGATATAAGGCGGTCTAGACCAACAAACTGTCTTCATTACTTGAGTGTCTGTCCGGCTGCCCAATACACATCAAGATGGGTAAAACACAGTTATATCGATGAGTGCTGGGTAGATGTTGAACAGACATTATGCAATAAGATAAAACTTTCAGATCTACCATTTATTAGCTCAAATATAAAACAAAATTAATGTTTTAAAAGTATAAGTATCAGCTCCTCTCTGACAGCTTGGTGGGAATTTCTTAAAATGACAGAGACCTTACTAGTCACATGCAGGCGTACACCCATATGGAACAACCCGGATATCTTACAAAAAAAATGCATGATCAACTTTCCAAACTGGAGTTGTAAAGGAATTGAATACCTGGAGCATATGTTTGATGGAACAGACTTTATCCCATTTAATACATTGGTTACACAATACGGAATTAACTAGAATAAATTCTTAGAATATCAACAAATTAAATCAATTATAAAAAATAAATTTAGGCTCAATACAGTTTATTTACAAATTCCAGGAAAAGTTTTAGACTTTCTTAATTTTAACCCTCCCAAACTGCTATCTAAAATATACAAAACATTAAATAGAATAGATGAATGTGAAGACCTATCAAAGTCTGTATGTAATATCACACCTTCTCCTACAGTTTGCTTGCTGGGAAATTTAGATGAAGTTACCATGGATACAAAGTGTATGCAATTAGTTCACATTGCCTTATGCATCGCTAAGAAAAATATCCTCTTGAACTGGAAAAATAAAAAAACTCTGAATATTAATCAATATAGAGATCTCCTTCTGGATTACATTGGTCTAGAAACGGCTTCTGCCTCCACATCTGATCAATCTTTCTCGGTCGGCTGCGGGCGCCTCCTGCCTGGCAGCGGTGACGGGGGACCCCTCCCGGCGGGTCCCTGGTCGGGGCACTGCTGGGGGGCGGGCTGCCCCTGATCCCCGTGACCTCCGGGTCCTGATCCGGGCCCGCCCTGGCCTAGCCTGTTTCCGGCGGAGCCCGTGGGCTCGTCCCTGCGATCTCTCGGGCCCCAGCGTTGCGGCGGCTTGGGTTTCCCCTGGTGCTTCCATCTGTTCCTCTCTTAGTGGGTGATCAGCCCTGCGCTGGTCCTCCTGCGGCTCCTGCGCTCTGTGGGACTCTGGATGCATGCGTCTCCTGCCTCCTTCATGTCTGTGTCGATTCCTGTAGGACGGATTGACGGTTCCTTACACCAGCTATCAATCACTTGCATGGGGAAACCTTATTCAGACCTGCATGCTCGTACACAAATAGGTGTGGGGACATTGGTGTGGACGGACATATCTTGAGCTGAGGTTATCGTCATTAGTTAGCTGTTACCAGGAGCTTACCAGAAACATTAGTATTGTGTTCAATAATCCATGCTTGTGTGTAGTGAATGTGTAATTCTTAGTTTTTATTACTGGATCTGAACTATTGGTGTGGTTCCGTTCAGTTCGTTGTTTTTGTTTGTTTTGTTTTACCGTTTCTCTGCCATCCGGCAGAGGCGGAGGACTGGCATGTTTTCTTGTGTTCTTTGTTTGCCTTCCTTTCTTGTGTCGTCAGTTCGCGCCTCTGCTGGTGCGGGTTTTTTTCTTCACCTTCTTCCTTTCTTCCTTCTTGTCTCGGTTTCGTGTCCATGACTTCAGGAAATTGAACCCTCAGTAATCGCTAATTAAGATTTTTTCATTCATATACATCAAGTGGAGTATTACAGCTTCGCTGTAATACTCTGCTTGGGAAAGTAAATCTGTTTGGCTTGTACTTGGTACTCAGCGACCAATTCTGAGTGGCAAACTGCTAGACAGGACACGTAAAAAAAAAAAAAGTAAACAAAGGAGATTGACGTATAATGATGAAGAAATAGGTACAGAGGAAAAGAAAGAATTTAAAGTCATATTGAAGTTCAGAGAGGGAAATGGGGTTCAGGCTTTGAATCCAGTAAAGTTGACAACAGTATTGAAAAATCAAGTGGAAGATATTAAACCTGCTAAAGTATTGAGAGATGGAAACTTGCTAATACTGTGTAAAAATAAAGAGCAGAGTGAGAAAGCGTGCAAAATGAAGGAAGTGGGAAAATGTAAGGTAATTAGTGCAAGTAGGGTGGGAATGGGAGAAAGAGGAGCAAAAGGGATGATTTGGGATATACAGCTTGAAATGTCAACAGACGAAATCAAAGCCAATATAAAAGGTGGTAAGATAAAGGAGGCGAAACAACTGACAGTGTTTAAAGGAGGAGTAAGAAGAGAAACTGGGAGTATCTTATTGGAATTTGAGGGAGAAAATCTACCTACAAAAGTGACACTAGGGTACATAGCATACTCAGTGAGAGAATATATCCCAAAACCTTTTAGATGCTTTCAATGTCAAAGGTTTGGACATACTGCATCAGTATGTAAAGGGAAAGTAAGATGTCCTAGATGTGGGGATTTGGAGAATTTAGTGTGGAAAGATTGGGTGAACTACTCCAATAAGCAATGTTAGGGGAATAATAAGAAAAATGAAAGAAATAAGGAGAGAATGGATTTTTCCAGTGTTAAAAGTAGGAGATGAATTAGCTATAACTAATAAGGAGAAAGTAGAAGTACTTGTTAAAAGATTTGTTAAAATCCATAGTACTGATAATTTATCAGAAGAAAGAAGAGAAAGGAGAGAAGCTACTAGGATAAAAAAGAGAGAGGATGTCAGGAATATACTATTAAAAGTACTATGGAGATGGCGTTTTCTTTGTTTGAGTTAGAACGTAAATTAGGAAAAACAGGTATGACAAGCCCAGGAAAAGATCAAGTATGTTATATAATGCTTAAGCAGTTAGGGAAACAAATGAAATTAAAATTATTGGACATTTATAATATAATATGGGAAAAAGGAAAATTACCAAAAAATTGGAAAGAAGCAATTATTGTACCAATAATTAAAGTAGGGAAAGAATTAAGTAGTCCAGATACTTATAGACCCATTGTATTAACATCTCATATAGGAAAAATAATGGAAAGGATGGGAGTGGACAGATTAACAGATTATTTGGAAAGAAATAAAAAGATATCACAAGGTCAAAGTGGATTTATTGTTTAATTACAAACCGAAATAAGAAAAGCATTAATTTATAAAGAGAGTTTAGTAGTAATCTTTTTTGACGTAAAAAAGCATATGACATGGTGTGGAAAGAGGGATTGTTAATAAAACTGAAAAAAAATCTGATTAGGAGGAAGAATGTATAACTGACTATAAAACTATAAAACGAAATATTCAAGTCAAAATGGGAAGTACATTTTCTAGGGGGTGTAAGGTAGAAAATGGCACTTCTCAAAGAAGTTTCATTAGCCCAATATTATTTTCTATTATGATAGATGATGTGTTTCAGAATGTGGTTAATGACTTTGGTAAGGCATTATTTGCGGATTATGGAGCAATGTGGAAGAAAGGAAAAAATATCCAATATGTGCAAAAGAAAATGCAGTAAGCAATTAAAATGGTGGGAAACCGGTCATATGAATGGGGTTTCAAATTTTCAGGGGAAAAAACTAAAAGTATGGTTGTCATGGTGTGTGTGTGTGTGTGTGTGTGTATGTTTGGTGTTCTCTCACCTGTTTCTCCACAGAGGACGCAGCTTGTTGCCATCTCCCAGCTGATCGCAGTTAAGGCAATCAAGGAGCTGCAGTTAAAAGGTTAACGCTGACTGGAAGCAGACGCCAGATTGTTTACTTTGTTGGATGGGTAACAAGCTTCGTTCAAGCCCTAGGAACTCTGTGATTCCACAGTTGTGAATCTCACCCTGCGTTATCTTCTGCCAGCAGCTGATCGCCTTCCCGATTAGTTCCCATCGAGCCTTCCTGTGATTCAGTCTCAGCCTGCGGCGCCTGCTTCCCCTGATCCTCCTGTCGCTCTCCTGCTGCACTCCTCCGAGCTCGACCAAGCCCTCACTCTGTCAGTCCACCCTCAACCACCTTGGAGATCAGGACAACCTGGACCTGGAGTTACTCTGGACACACCACGAGTTAGTATGGAAAGATAATATAAATAAAATAGAGGAAAGATGTACAAAAGTAATAAATATAATGAGATGTGTGAGAGGATATGAGTGGGGGGCTAGTGCTAAGGCATTAAAATACATGTACAGTAAAATGATAAGATCAGTTTATAGTTCAGCATCTAAAACATTAATTAAAAGGATTGAAATCATACAAAGCCAAGCATTAAGAGTGTGTTGTGAAGCGATAAAACCTACACCTATTGTAGCAATACCGGTAGAAATGGGGGACATGCCAATACAGCTCAGGATAAAAAAGTTAGCTTTAAATTATTGGGCTAGTATATAAGGGTGTGAAGACAATGAACATATAGCAAAAATGCCACTTAGCCCATGTTGGGGAAAACGAGAAAAAAAAGAAGGAATATGGTAGCTGGTAAGTGCAAGAATGGGCAAAAGAGAGTAAAATCCTAGATAAAGTACAAATTACAAAGTTTTTATATACAGTTAATCCAAAATGGATATTTCCATAAGTGTATGTTGATTATAGTATTTATGATAAAAGATCATTTATCTATTCTAGCCGAAGGTAATATTCCTCCCTACCAATCTGAGTTACACAAGAATTCTAAACAAGAAGATAATTTATCTGTTTATACAGTGGAGATGTAAGCCATATAATTTAGTCTTCAATGGATGGAACAAAATAGAATTAAAAAAGGAATTGTAATGTAATGATTCATTGTCTGTATTAGTGTCAGTTAAATTAATGTCCACCAAAAGTCAAATATATATACTATATGAAATTTATGAGACCATATTTAGATTAAGGAAATTGAGAAATGAAGTTAAATTCTTATGGGTAGCAGCACATAGGAGTAGAAGGAAATTAAATAGCAGATTATTATGCAAAAAAGACAATAAGAGAGGAACAATAATAAATATTGCATATAGTGTTGCTGAAATTAAATCTATTATTAAAGCACACATAATGGAGAGTGGCAAAGCATGTGGGAAAAAGAAGAGAAAGGAAGACATTTATTTCAAATACAAGGGAAAGTAGGAAAATTGAAAAATGTAAGAATGAATAGTAAAGAGTAAAAAATTATATCACGATTAAGAATGGGACATACTGGGCTTAATAGTACTATACATCTGATAGCGAAGCATCCCACAGGCTTGTGTGGATGTGGGGTAGAGAAAGAAACAGTAGAACATGTTTTATGTAATCGTATAAAATATGAGGAAAGTAGAAGAAAACTTAGGGAGAAATTAAAAGACATAGGAGGTGGAGGGATGAATGTAAAGAATTTGTTAGATGGTGAAGAAAGGAAATATAACTTGGTGATTGAGTATTTAAAACAAAGTGGTTTATTGAATCGAATCTTGTTTTTTTGTTTTTTTACGTTCTTACTCCGAATCACCCTCAAGCATAGTAGGTGGCAGAAATGCACCTAGAGGTTAGATGCCATCCACCAATAAACAAGAAAAAGAAGAAGAATCCCCCCTCCATTCACCTTGGTCATTTGGTCCTTGTACCAGACATTTCATGCCAATGCCTGGAGGTGGTGGTTAGAGGGCCCGGTGGTGCCTGTGTGTGGCAGCCGCACTTCTGTCAGTGTGCTCCTGGTCAGCTCTGGCTAGAATGCAGTAACTTGCCTCCATCAGTGTGTAAATGTGTGGGTGAATGATTGAATGTATTGTAAAGCGCTTTGTGGTCCTCTGGCTGAAAAAAAGGCTATACAAATACGATTTACCACTAATTCACACTGGTTGCAGTGTGTAATCCATACGGCTTCCACAAAGACAAAAAAACACTGAATACAATCAGAGCATTTACACACTTACAAAAAACATGGTTTCACATGTAAATACATGTGAAACAACTTAACTTTAAGAACTGAAAAAGCTGAAACCGCACCATAAACGACGACAACAGCGGGTCAAACCGAAAAACTTGTAGTAACATATAGACAAGGCACTTACAGCAGCTGACCGGAGAGCAATGGGATTTAGTATGGGGGATTGTGAGGTGTTTTTTTGTTTGTTTTTTTGTTTTTGTGACTTTAATTATAAATTACTCCTCTTATATGTGATAAACACACTGTAAACAAAGTAAAGCAAACAGGAACGCATTAATGGTAAGTCTACGCTCTGTGTTTTTCAGTTTTTGCTGCAACAATGTGCTCTTCATGTAAGTTGTGTTATTCTTCTAGAATCTCTTTAAACATGTGAGGGGTACTGTTTGCTTAAAGTGCAACTCACTCCCAAATGAACTTTTTTTGGCTGATAAGCTTCATAAATGAGTGTCAAATAGTGCTGTCTACATGTCTGGTCATGTCATGTTTACAATGAAATAGGACCCAATATGCAGATACACTTGAGGTTAATGTTTAATGAGCTTATCGAGGGGTAATTCACAAATAAACTTTAGGGTTGAACATAGGAAGAAAGATGGAAAAACCAGCAAGGACTGAACATGAACCGCTTAAGGATACTGACGGAGAATGAGGAGTGACACTAAAAGCATAGGAACCAATTAGTGATAAACAGAAGCAGGTTGGAGAGAGAAAACAGTTGGAAACAATTAGTAGCTGGGCCAGTGAGCAGAATGACAGGATTTCAAACAGAAAGAGTGGGCTAGACAGTGAACACACATGGATGAACAAAAATTTATCTATAGAGTTATGGTTTAAATTGAATAAAGATTAAAATCCTTCAACAGAAAACTATCCTAAGAAGAATAAGGACTTACGTAGAAATAAAGATATGCTATATGAGAAGGATTCTAAAAGAAACTCAAAGGAGCACTGGAGAAACAGAACATAAGGGAATAAATACTGGAAGAAGTAGTACACGAGGAAACTGTCCAATTAAATAAAAAAAAGTTAAATAGAACTAACAAGGACTGTTGAACCAGGAAAACACAAAAACAAGAAAGAAAAAGGTGAAAATATCTAAGGTAGAACTACGCGCAAAAGGAAATGAAATGCTTGCACTTATTATTAGAATACCTAATGCTCATTTTTTTGTTATCTAATAGTTGACAGAAGTTATTCAATTCAATTTTATTTATATAGTGCAAATTCACAACACATCTCAGGGCACTTTACAACAAAATTAATTTCTATACAATTATACGGCCCTTATCAAACCTACCTTTCTTAGGAAAAGTCCTAGAGAAAGTAGTATATCAACAGCTCTCTTACTTTCTCCTGTCTAACAATGTGTTGATACTTTCCAGTCAGGCTTTAGGCCCCACCACAGCACTGAGACAGCTCTGATCAAGGTGACAAATGATATCCACATGAACACCAACGCAGGCAAAGTCTCAGTTTTAGTTCTGCTGGACCTGAGCGCTGCCTTTGACACAGTGGACCATGGGATCTTACTTCACAGGTTAGAAAACTGGGTGGGAATCTCTGGTACTGCTCTAAACTGGTTCAAGTCCTATCTCAAGGACAGGACATACTTTGTCCAAATTGGCAACTGTGTCTCAGACAAAATTCCCATGACCTGTGGAGTCCCCCAGGGGTCAATCTTGGGACCACTTTTATTCAACTTGTACATGCTTCCATTGGGTCAGCTAATTAACAGCAATAATGTGTCTTACCATAACTATGCAGATGACACTCAGATCTAAGTGTCACGGATGGCAGGTGAACATGGGCCTATAGATACTTCACTTTATTGAACAAATCAATGTGTGGATGCAAAACAACTTTGTCCAGTTAAACTCAGACAAAACTGAGATCATTGTTTTTGGCCCACAGACACAAAGAGAAAGTGTTATCAGTCATCTTGAATCTCTCTGTCTTCAACCAAAAAAATCAGGTTAGAAATCTAGGCGTAATCATGGACTCTGACCTGAACTTAAACAGCCACATCAAAGCAATAACATCAACAGCTTTTTACCATCTGAAATACATTGCTAAGATCAGAGGAATAGTGTGGAAACCAGACTTAGAGAGACTTATCCATGCATTTGTCTCCAGCAGGTTAGACTACTGTAACGGCCTGCTCACTGGCCTCTCTAAACCAGCTGTTAGACAGCTGCAGTACATCCAGAACGCTGCTGCTCGAGTCCTGACAAGAACCAGGAAATACGACCATATTAGTCCATTGCTCCGGTCTCTGTACTGGCTTCCTGTCGCTCAGAGAATAGAATTTAACACAGCTCTGCTTGTGTACAAGTCTTTTCATGGTTTAGCGCCAAAGTATATATCTGATATGTTAGAGACTTATAAACCATCTCCGGCCCTGAGAACTTCAGGGAGGAGTCTCCTGGTGGTTCCCAGAGTCAACAATTAACACGGTGAGGGTGCATTTCAGTTTCAGGCAGCTAAAATATGGAACAGTCTTCATGAGGATGTGAGACAAGCCTCAACTCTAACAATGTTTAAATCCAGGTTGAAAACATTTCTTTTTACCCTTGCTTATGACAATTGAAAGTACTTTATCTGCACTCTTGCTTATTATTGTAAATCATTATTCTTTTAGTTGTTTTTTTTTCCGTTGATAATTTATGCATCTGTGAAGCCCTTTGAATTGCCATGTGTATGAATTGTGCTCTACAAATAATGCAATCTGCTGGTAATCTTTACATAGAAAACTTTTAAACTGATTTGAATGTTTATAAGGCAAGGCAAGGCAAGTTTAAGTCGTTGACATGGGGTTGAGCCCCTTTGACTCAGGCCTGCAACCACAGCAATCTGTTCAGCATTCCCTCAAACTGAGCAAGCATGAAGCGACAGTGGAGAGGAAAAACTCTCCTTTAACAGGAAGAAACCTGGGGCAGAACCTGGCTCAGTATAAGCGGTCATCTGCTGCGACTATCTGGGGGTCTGAGGATCCTCGGTCACTTACGGTGCTTACACACCGAATGCGATAGACGTGACCAGAGAGTCAGGTTTACATGTAAAGCCAATGGAGGAGCGTGATGAAGCGCGGCTGGGGGTCCCGCAGAAAATCAGAAGCAGATTTGCATCGCAAAAAAGCTATTCTGCCTGACTCTGCATCACCAAGTAGCGCGGTTGGTACATTTCAGATGCAACCAAAATTACACGCTGCATTTTATTTGGTGCATTTTTTACAATTGCGCTTCTCATGTCTGCCGCAGAAGTTGGAAAAATCTCAACTACAGCTTCAAGTCATATCGCAACAACCAATAAGCTGATGGGTGTCACTGACGCTGGGACTGAGTGAATACAGAGGCAAGAATAAAAAAATAAACATTAAAAAGAGGTTTAACTATTTAAAAAGAAATGCTCTAAAGAGCTTTGTGGGTGGCTCTTAAAAGAGCTGCAGTGGCCGTAAAGGGTCCCGCTCCCTCAGCCGAGAAGCGAGCCATGAGCAGCTTCCTTGCCCGGACACCGAGGCCTGGTAATGTCCCCACCACAGCACGTCCCACGGTGCTCACATATTATACTATAAACTTTTCCTAACAGCAGACAGATGGACAGCCGCTCAGCTTGGTAGTTGGTTTGTTGGCAAAGCTTGGACCTTCACGGCTAAAACTGGGCGAGGAACCGGGGTGTTTATTGATCCCTCCAACACAGCTTGACTGGTAGCTCGGAGACCATAGTGCACCCGGCAGCTGCACTCACACATACTGGACTCAATGGACATGGTTCTCAACTCCCAGGTTCTGGATCCTTCCACTGCTGCTTGACTGGGTCTATCCCCGCAGGAGCGGTCCCAACATTTAACATGGTCAGCTCATAAACCAGAGTCCACTGGGACCTCACGAAGGGTTGGTAGAAGGAGGGAGGGAGGAGGAGGGAGGAGGAGGAAGCCAGCAGAGCGGACAGGGTCCTTCCACATTTCCACTTCACGCTCATGACAATTTGCCTACTTTAAAGCGCGACCTCTGCTGCCATATGTTCTGACCTATGGCGGATCGTATCGAAGAGTGGCTTGGCTTTATTTGCTAGATAAAGCTAGACAACGTCATCATCGGGTGCATCAGCGCCCATTCTTCAGATGCGTTCGGAGTTTGGGGAGTTAAAACTATTTGCTTCAGGAGCTGCTTAAGGATGAGGTTCACTTTCACCACTAGTTCCGGCTGTCTCTCGCCCAATTTCACGACATCCTGGGCCGCATTGGAGCTAAATCTCCTACCAGGACACCAACTACAGGTGCTATGTTCTTCCTGAGGAGCTGTCCATCTGTCTCTGGTAGGTGTTATTTCAGATTTTTGAAAATGTTTTCACTGGTCCTAATTAATTCAAGATATGTGTAGTGACATCACTACAGTGAGACGCTCTGATTGGTTGGCGCACTCCGTCAAATGCTTCTGCGTTGCTTGCGTTTGCTACGTTTTCACTTGCAACGCAAGTAACGCTTGAAAAGTTGACGGAGCCAATGCATAAAATGCACCATAGAGACTCTGACGGACTCAATAATAGACTTCACATGTAATCTTGCCGCCACTGACGCGTTTTGGGCGGTGTGTACTCAGCATTAGCCTATAGCAGCATTACTACAGAGATAACTCAGGATAACCTAAGCCATTCTAACTATAAGCTTTATCAAAAAGGAAGGTTTTAAGCCTCTTAAAAATAGTGTCTGCCTCATGGACTAAAACTTGGAGCTGGTTACACAGGAGAGGAGCCTGAGAACTAAAAGATCTGCCTCCCATTCTACTTTTAGAAATCATAGGAACTACCAGTACACCTGCAGTCTGAGAATGAAGTGGTCGGTTAGGAACATATGGAACAATCAGATCTCCGATGTATGATGGAGCTAATTATTAAGGGCTTTATACGTAAGGAGGAGGATCTTAAACTCTATTCTGGATTTAACAGGGAGCCAATGGAGAGAAGACATGTGATCTCTCTTTTTATTATTTATCTGAATGCTTGCTGCTGAATTTTAGATCAACTGAAGGCTTTTAATTACATTTTATGGACTTCCTGATAATAAGGAATCACAGTAGCCCAGCCTTGAAGTAACAAATGCATGGACTAGATTCTCTGCATCACTCTTGGACAGCATGTTTCTAATTTTAGCAATATTCTTGAGGTGTAAGAAAGAAGTCTTGGAAACCTGTTTAATATGGGATTAAAATGTCATGCCTTGACCAAAAATTACACCGAAGTTCTTTACACTATTACCAAAGACCATTTTAATGCCATCCAGATGAAGTGAATGACTTAGCAGTTTCTTTTTTAAAGCTTCTGGTCCAAAGACAACAACTTCTGTCTTGTCTGAATTCAAAAGCAGAAATGTTTCGTCATCGAGGTTTTTATGTCTTCAAGACTTGCTTGTAATCTACCTGATTGGATTCATCAGGTTTCATGGATAAATATAATCGTGTATCATCAGCATAACTATTGAAATCTATACCATGCCGTCTAATTATTTTACCAATTGGAAGTTTGATCGGATTAAAGACTCTTAATAAAATGAGAGAGATTCCTTTAAGCGTTTGGATGTTTTAATAAAAGTTGAATCGATCATACAGAAGAATAGTACAGATCACAGTGAATGCTGAATGCTGCCACGTCCCAGCTCAAATGAAACAAGTATTTACACTGAACAAAAATATAAACACAACACCTCAAACATTGTTCACAAATCAGTCTAAATGTGTGATAGTGAGCACTTCTGCTTGGCTGAGATAATCCATCCCACCTCACAGGTGTGCCACATCAAGATGCTGATCTGACATCATGATTAGTGCACAGGTGTACCTTATACTGCCCACAATAAAAGGCCACCCTGGAATGTGCAGTTTTTTGCTTTATTGGAGGTCTGGGGACTCAGAACCGGTCAGTATCTGGTGTGACCACCATTTGCCTCATGCAGTGCAACACATCTTCGCATAGAATTTACAGATTGTCAATTGTGGCCTGTGGAATGTTGGTCCACTCCTCTTCAATGGCTGTGCGAAGTTGTTGGATATTAGTGGGAACTGGTACACGCTGTCGTATACGCCGGTCAAGCACATCCCAAACCTGCTCAATGGGTGACATGTCCGGCGAGTATGCTGGACATGCAAGAACTGGGACATTTTCAGCTTCCAAGAATTGTGTACAGATCCTTGCAACATGGGGCCGTGCATTTTCTTGCTGAAACATGAGGTGATATTCATGGATGTATGGCACAACAATGGGCCTCAGGATGTCATCACGATATCTCTGTGCATTCAAAATGCCATCAATAAAATGCACCTGTGTTCTTCGTCCATAACAGATGCCTGCCAATACCATAACCACACCACCACCATGGGCCACTCGATCCACAACATTGACATCAGCAAAGCGCTCACCCACACGACGGCACACACGCTGTTTGCCATCCGCCCTGAACAATGTAAACCGAGATTCATCCGTGAACAGAACACCTCTCCAAAGTGCCAGACGACATCGAATGTGAGCATTTGCCCACTCAAGTCTGTTACAGCAACGAGCTGGAGTCAGATCAAGACCCCGATGAGGATGACGAGCATGCAGTTGAGCTTCCCTGAGACGGTTTCTGACAGTTTGTGCAGAAATTGTTTGGTTATGCAAACAATTGTTTCAGCAGCTGTCTGAGTGGCTGGTCTCAGACGATCTTGGAGGTGAACCTGCTGGATGTGGAGGTCCTGGGCTGGTGTGGTTACACGGTCTGCGGTTGTAAGGCCGGTTGGATGTACTGCCATATTCTCTGAAAGGCCTTTGGAGACGGCTTATGGCGGAGAAATGAACATTCAATGCACGAGCCACAGATCTGGTTGACATTCCTGCTATCAGCATGCCAAATGCACGCTCCCTCAATGCTTGTGGCATCTGTGGCATTTTGCTGTGAGACAAACTGACTAAGGTACACCTGTGCACTAATCATGATGTCAGATCAGCATCTTGATGTGGCACACCTGTGAAGTGGGATGGTTAATCTCAGCAAAGCAGAAGTGCTCACTATCACACATTTAGACTGATTTGTTAACAATGTTTGACAGAAATTGTAATATTGTGTATCTGGAATGAATTTTAGATCTTTAAGTCCATCTCATGAAAAATGGGAGCAGAAACAAATGTGTTGTGTTTATATTTTTGTTGAGTGTATATAGAACTGCAACCTTGCCCCTATCTTTTCTAAAGACAAAACTCTTCTCTCAGGGTGGGAATTTCTCAGGATGAATGCACCTGCCTCTTTAGCTGGGAATAAGTGAATCTTGGCAAATACAAAACCATGGCAAAAGCTTGGGTTAAATTATAACACAATAAGAGAAACTCGCAAAACTAATTATATAAGGAGAAACAATAATCTCAGGCAGCATGGTTTTCGCTAACCTCGATTCCCATGTGAACTCAACACCTGCTTTCTGGCCAATCTGCATCTTCTGTTTTTCACACCCTCTGCTCTCAGTGTTAATAATACTAACAGATGAATCATAATAATAAATTTCTCTTGTTAAAACTCTTGTTAATCATATCTTTTTAGAGTGAAATAATATCGAAACACAGCACAGCATTGCGTTTACAATTACCATAACACTGCCCAATTTTTACACTTCGCCAATTTAATGAAAATGCATTTATAAAAGAAATCTCTCTCCAAGGAGGACCAAAGCCCCGCTTCTCCGAAGATGGGAAGTCACGGGCCGGTCGCTGATCCCGGGTCAAACTTGGTTCTCCTTTGGAAATCCGATCCGCTGTTGGAAGCCGAAAAATAAACGTTTGGGCGCCAAGAATGTGATTGGATTAAAGACTCTTAATAAAATGAGACAGATTCCTTTAAGCGTTTGGAGGTTTTAATAAAAGTTGAATTGATCATACAGAAGAACAGTACAGATCACAGTGAATGCTGAATGCTGCCTTTTTCCAGCTCAAATGAAAACAAGTATTTATATAGAACTGCAACCTTGCGTCTATCTTTTCTAAAGACAAAACTCTTCTCTCAGGGTGGGAATTTCTCAGGATGAAGGCACCTGCCTCTTTAGCTGGGAATAAGTGAATCTTGTCAAATACAAAACAATGGCCATAGCTTGGGTTAAATCGTAACACAATAAGAGAAACTCCCCAAACTAAGTATATAAGGAGAAACAATAATCTCAGGCTGTATGGTTTTCTCTAATCTCAATTCCCATGTGAACTGGGACAGTTCACATGGGCAGTCCCATGTGAACTGTCCCAGCCAGTCCACATGCGGCAGTCCCAGCCAGTCCCTGGCTGGGACTGCCGCTGACCAGTCCCAGCCTGGTCAGCGGCGAGCATGAACTGATGAAGCCTCTTGGATAAGAGGTGAAACGTCTTCCAAGACAAATTACCAAGTCCAGTTGCGTTTGATTGAAATTTCCTTGAGATAACCATGACCTGGATGAATGAGAATATTCACAGGCTTATCCCATGTGAACTCAACACCCGCTATGGTGCCATGGCTCAAAAGCCACGGTGCCGTCCACTTGAACCAATCAAGTGATGCCAAGGGCTGTCAATCATCACGAACACTGTGTGCTCGTGCTCATAACTGCGCGCATGCTCAGTTTTCTGTTTACACGGAGCCTCCAAATCAAGCCTCCACCATTATTCCTGAGCGCAGCCATGGATCAACACTCAGTTCAGAAGATACTGATTTCAACCCAAAAAAGCATCCTCACCTCCGATAACTCCATTGTTGACACTGGTTGTTTTCTCTCTCTCCTCCGCACGTCTTGGCCCATTGACTTGGCGCGTGCACGGAAAAGTAGGTGCGGTTTGAAGAGAGGGGGAGGGAGCTTGGGTCGTTTTTTTTCCAAATCATGTCCCCCTCTCTCTTTTTTCTTACAAAGTCCAGACTATCACTTTAAAGTATGCAACTCCGCACTTAACCAGGGAGCCAACCTCTTATGGGTGATTACCTTCTTTTTTAAGGGGGCTAAACTGTGTAGCGCCAAACGCAGTGGGGAAGTAATACTTTGAACCAGACCATCAATTTCTAAAGGGTTAGTGTTGAAATCACTGCGGTCTACTGTGGTATTCTGAGACACATAGGGAAGCAAGAATGGAACAGATTCTTTAAAACTTGTTACTGCACTGTCTGTTAAACTTCTACTGTAATTAAATTTTCTTTCAGATTTGGGGACGTCAGGTAAAGTAAATTCTAAGGTTAGCAAAAAATGTTCAGATAGGACTGGGTTATGTGGAAGGACTGTTACCTCATTACACTCAATGCCGTGTGTCAGTACAACGTCTAAAGTGTGCCGACCAGAGTGCGTGGGTCCCTTCACTTTCTTATTAAAGCCAATTGAGTTTAAGATAATATTGAAGGCTGCAGTTAGGCTATCACTTTTAGTGTCCACATGAATATTGACATCACATACTATAATACCTCATCAGTGTTTAAAACTAAATCAGAAAATCTGAGATCTGGTCAAAGAATTGAGAGTAAGGGCCTGGTGGACGATGCAAAACCACAAACAAAAGTGGTTTTAATGTTTTGCAGCTTGAGTGAGGAAAATTAAGGATTAGATGTTCAAAAGAACTATACCTATTAATTGGTCTAGGGCGAATTTGCAAATCTGAATGAAAGATGGTTGCAACTCCTCCTCCTTCCCCAGTACTTCTAGGAATGTGAACATTTTGATGATTGGAAGGAGTTCACTCGTTTATAATTACAAAATCCTCCTGCTGCAACCAGGTTTCTGATCACATATCAAGTCATTTACTAATAAAGTTGACATGAGGTTTTTGATTTTTGCCTAGGATAGAATAGATTATCCCTCATGGGGCTTAAGCTGGTGATCTGCAAGCAGAATCTACACTTTGCTGCAGCACTGGAGACAGACAAAACGTTTTACCAAGGGGAAACCTTATGGTCATTGAAGTGACCAGAAGTAAAGCCTTTTCCTGACTGATAAACTACCAGAGGAAAGTGTGCTGTTAAAGCAGTAGTAGGAGGCTCACAACACCTTTCTCTGGCATACATCGGGCTCTATGGAGGGTGTCTAACCGGATGCATGGGGATGGATGAAATGGCGACCTGTCCAGAGTGTTTCCCGCCTCTCACCTGATAACAATTGGAGATATGCACCAGCCCCCTGCAACCCTTCAAGGAGAAGCAGTGAAAATAATGGCCTGAATTTATTTACCTGGACTCCTTGCATAAAGTTAAAGAAAATAAATAAATCTGTGCATAACTTAAAGCGGTCAGAGTAAGGTGTGAAAACTAAACTGTAAAAGAACGATGGACAACCTTCAGATTTTTCTGTCATCGTTCTAAGAAACTGGTCAAATATGGAAATGGTTAATGCAACCCCTGCTGAGCATACAATGGTTGGTGTAATCCATAGTGGAACCTAAATATTTGCCTTTTGAATGTTAATGACTCATCACTGAAAGAACTGAATAATTCTTAATTTAATTTTTCAACGTCATAATAGATAAATCAGGGGTTAGCTACCTTTTCAAATCACATAGCAACTTTTGCCTTGGCTGCTTTAAAATAAAGATTTTGAAAGTTAATATGGAGTAAAATATGCTAAGTCCTATGGATTGACCAAACACATGTTAAAGTTAAACTAAATGCAATTTTTGCAGCTACTTTTCTGTCATAATGTTACTTATGTTGATCAACTAATTTAACTATAGGATTTTTTTGCTATTTTAACATACACCTTGTTCTAGTGCTTAATCTTGCTACAACAAAAGTGGAGATACTTTAAAAACTTGTATTTATTGTCATTATTGTCAACAGCCACAGTAATGTTTGCAACAGTTTCTTCCTGTGGAGGTCTCTCAAAAGTCTCTCCATGATTTTCACAGGTTATGCAGAGCAGCAGATCAGCACCATAAGTCTGTTTCAAAAATGTATGCATCTGTAAGCCTTTTTGTCATTCATAAGTCGGTCAGCCTGTGGCAGTAATGAAGGTTTTTTTTTTACAATTTTTACTTGCTTTTTACATACTATTGCTAGCTGGGGCTCAGCACACATTTCACACATTGTGTCATCATCTCTTTCGTCAAGGTGTGATCTTCATAAGTCCAGCATTGCAGGAATCTTGGGGTAACATTACTATCAAGCATGCCAACAGAATGCTGTAATAGCACCGCATTGCAATCGCTCTTAGCTGATGGCATGCCCAGAATCCGTTGTGCTTGACATCTCAGGAAGAAAAAGAAAAAAACGAAATAAAAGGCACCCAAATGTGCGTTGCTTTGCGGTCTGGTTACTACCGTTTATGTCAGAACCGGGGCCCTTATGGCACCAAATATCAGTACTCATCCTTAGTGCAATCTTCTGGTTAATAATTTACACTGCATCTGAATCAGGCTTGACGTTGGCTTGAAATTCTAATGACAGCTTTGTGTTGCTGTGGCGTATGAATAGACATTTGGTCTTGGCCACACCCCTGCGAGTTTGCAACTGACGAGCAACAAGCTCAACACAATACGGCTGAGGGCTGATCGGTTGCTGCATACAACGTTTCGCCCTTTTGTCTATTCCCTCTGAAAGACGTGGACAGAAATATTCAACCTTACATTTGCCCCTTTCTGAGGTGATGGAGCCTACATCGCAATTGAATTGCATCTTTCTGGTTCTCAATGTGTGTGTCCCACTTTAAAAACTGCAGGGAATCATTTCCGTTTACAGTGGAGACCACGCCAGTCCTTCCCCTCTGTGTTCCGCCAGGCAACACCTCATCTTCAGGCATTTTTCATACTGAAATGCGGGCAGATTTTAAATCTGGTAGGGGGTGAGTTACTCTTTAAACTCCCACACATGCTGCAATGACTCTACAGGATAGTCATCTGAAACACATACACAAAGCATAGATATTACAAAGACTTAATCTGATTTACATAGTTTTATTCTAGTCATTAGCTTATTTAAAGCCTGCTATAGCAGGCTATCATTAGAATGAGCTTACCTTCACAAGTGATCCTGTTTCACTTCATGCTGCTTTATGGCGTCCACTACTCTCCTATACCTCTCCAGAATATTCCTCCTTGCCATTGAAGGATTTTAATCTATATTCAATTTGAACCTTAACTCTATAAGTTCCATGCGTGTTCATTTTTATAAGAGAGGAGACGAGAGTAATTTAATTTTCTTTAGATTTTAATACAAGAAATCAAATACTGATTCACAGAGTTCCTTAAAACAGTTCAAATACTAGTTTAGAGAATTTCTTAAAACAGATTAGATATTTATCTTACAGAGGGGTATAAATTACCCTCTCTGGGTCACCCACCAAAGAATGACAACGTGTATAACAGAAACATTAAGTTTTATATTTTAACACAAAGTTAGAGAACTTCCCCCCTAACGTTACATATGGGACACAAAACATGATTGGTTCATTCAAACTTTTGCCAAGACCAGCCTCCTTACAACCATGCATGCATAATTAATTACCTTGCTGTTATTCTGACTTTGCAAACCAGCTGTAACTAGAGTTTTTTCTTACCGTTATTTCTTACATCCTTCCTTTGTCAATTGTGTGGTAAGGCTTCCTCCAAACTAAGCCTGTGCTTTCCTGTCATATGTTAAGTTCACAGAAAAATACTTCACTATTGAAAGTTAACTGCCACACTCAATTTAAAGAATACATATTATAAACACATAAGGATGACCTGAAATAAAAAGAAATCATGACATATATCATCCATATTAATACAAACTCTTACAAGTCACTTTTGGATAATACTAATTTAACAAAAGGGTTATACTATAAGAAAAATAAAGACATAAAATATAATCAACATCTTCTTAAAACCGTGGTTTGGGATTTTATTTATCAATCACAGTATTATATATCTTTAAAATGATAGTTAGGTTAAGGTTACTTCTGTTTTTAATGCTTATAACTTTCTGGTTCTCAAATGTAGAGTTAATGATGCCAATATTAAAATCTATTATAAAAGAAACAATGAATGTTACAAGATAAGTTTCTATGATTTAAAGGAATCATAAAATGACTTAAACAATTTCATTATACAATGTATACTATTTTCTATACATTTCCTAATCTATTGCCCTAATCTTGTGCAGTCCAGACATCCTCCATATCCTGTTTTTCGCCACTAGTTTGGGTGCAAAGGTTTAACATCCTGTTCTAAAGTTCCTGTTTTTATCTAACTAACTTATATGCACATGACAAACACCTCTTTAAGCAGTAACAACACTTCAAAGCGGTTATAATAAAGTCACCAAAACATTTCATACATCCCAAAGTAATGTTTTATACTGTGTTTCCCATCATTTCCCTCTTTTGACCCTTCCTAAAGAAGGATCAATATTTTCTTAAAGATTTATTCTCGCTGGACACTATCAGGCTTTACCTCCTCAAGGGGCACCAAGGCATATTGACCATTAACAGTAAAAGAAGTTTGTTTGATTAGTCTCTGTACCATAATCTTAAAATAGGGAATAACACAGCAAGTTAAGATTCCAAAAAGTAACATAACACACATTAGGAACATACCTATTTTCCAGATAAATAATGTCCAACCTCCTCCAATTAACCATGAGAGCCATCCAGGCTGGAGCCCAAAGGTCTAACACCATTCTATTTTGCAAAACCATTATTCTTATGCCTTCAATCAGATAACATTTAGCATTTAGCCTAAACAATGTAAAAAAAAACAAAATAAAAATAAAAAACACATAATTCACAATGGTTTTGTCACAATTTGTTTTACAATCATTTATACATTTTCATTGTCTGTATTCATCCTTTTGCTTCCAGATGAAATCTTCAGAACACAGGTGTAGACTAACCTGGTCCCTCAGTCACAAGGGATTATTATGCCCGTAAATGTGAACTGAGTTTTTTTGTTCCTTGAATCCTTTTGCTTCTTGGTCCAGTGAGCTCATCAAATAATCACTTTAAATCTTCAACCACTTCACCAGTGGTCAGCAAGAATTAATGGCAAGGAGCATTCATTATGTGCAGTGTTTAACCTGTTGACGCACCTGTTTGTCCATCACCATCCACATTGTAGACAGGCTTTGACGCAAACAGCCTGGAGCCGACCAATTTGCTGTTGTTTATAATGTGTCAGAAAGGTATTTCATTCTCCACAAAGAATGAAGAAGAGTAATCTCCAAAGTGTCCGGGTGTCTTTGAATGAGCTCAAAGAATTACAAACATACATGTATGACTTCTCTTCTAGTTATATAAGTTAGGGTTAATGGTAATCCAATTCCTAAAACATCTGAAAGCAAAAAGTAAGATCAGCAAAAACCAAAAAGAATTCTGTGTAGGTATCATCCTCTACGGAAACTAGAAGGTTCTAATTTACTTCAGTAAAACACACCATCCTGTTAAATCAGAAAGAAAAATAAGTTATAATAATCGCAAACAAACAAAACAGAAATCTCATCCATTCCCAATTCTTTACCTTCCACACAATTAGTAATAATAATAGTAATAATTTATCTAATCATCATTTTAGTGCTAGTATGAACTCAGCTCTTCTCTCTTTGCCAAATTGCTAAATTTGGCACCAGAAAACATAGAAAAAATCCCAAATTAGCCAAGCTCCTGTTTACAACACAAAGCAAAACACAAAATTTTAGTAACACAAAAATTAATACCATCATGCTATTTGATGCCAGGATTCTCAACAGAATCTGATTTTCCGTTGTTTTTTCAGCCCTCTGAATAGTATGTAAGGCCTATAACATTAGCTATATATTCAGAAATAGCATATTTCATGGTATGTGTAAAACTAATCTATCTTGCAAAGCAGTTAACATGAATTTTTATATTTCAGGAGTCAGACCCTTTAAACAACTCCGGCCCATGGGAAAATAGAATCACTCTTCTGTCCATCACTCCATAGCTTGTGCTCTGGTGAAACCTTAAAATGTCCAGATAGGGTTATAATGGAGCAGTGGCAGTGCACTTCCTCCTCCTCCAGTTCTTGATTCTCTGCTGCGGACAAAGAAAAGAATGCTCTTTAAGTTCAGCAAATACTCCTGCCTGTCCAGTTCAAAGGCAGATATGAAAGGACATCCACAGAGAAGCAGATGATCGTCCATAGGGAAAGTTCCCCTTACGTCCACAGTCACAGAATAGAGCACATGTTGTCCTGTGGCTTGGGAGTGAGTCAGAACAAAGGACACATAACTACATTGCTCATAGATATGTGTACAAAATCATTGTGATATATTTCCCATGTCCCGGATTTGGCAAATCATGACCAGATTTTTTCAAAACATTTTCAAACAAATAGATCTCTGGTCTGATCTCAAACGTAATAATGATATCTGAAATACCCGGGTTAACCCTAAGTTACGTCCGTCTCCCTGTCAATCTTGTCCTTACTGTGGGTGTAACTGCAAATCTTTTGCTCACCCATTTAACTTACTGCCTGGGCAATACATTTCAGGCTCAACAGTCTCCCAAATCCTTGAGGTGAGTAAAATATCTGAAAATTAATCAGTAAGTTCAGTAGGCTCTATGTTGATGTCCTACAAAATAGTGTCTGAGAGCAAATATAACAATTAATAACATAATGTCTATTCCTCAGATAAAAACTGTATCGATACCATACATTGATTTTTTTCTTCAAAGTTTTGTTGTCTGTTCACAAAGTAAATAAAGAAAAAAAGGCTGGATTTCTCTGTTAGATATTGCTGTTCTAAAGCACCACTAAATAATTGCAATAACAAAAATAAAAGCAATAACCATCTGCAAAGGTTCTATCCTCTTTTTTCTGTCCCTCTTGTAAACATTCTCTATGGAAAAGTGGTTCTCCTGGTTTCGCTTCACTGAGGTTGAGACGAATAGCTCATATTGAACTAAACCCCTTTTAAATTCAGACTTCACACCACTTTTCCCAGACTCTGTCCCTTTAATCAATTAATAACTTCTGCTACTATAATTATGCTACTTACAGTGATATAAAGATTTCCAACTAGGTTTCTCTTCTATTTTAACTGTTGTTGGTGTCGTCAAGGTTACCTGTGATGCTCCTCCCACCTGAGCAATGACCAACAAAGATCCAGTCTCCAACTCCCCCTCTTTTCAAACTTTATCCAAAGTAATATAGCATCATTTGTCACATCGGTACACTGGATCGGTATCAAGCTGGCTCAGAGAGAGAAAATATCAAAATTAAAAAACATCAAATGTTTAAAACAAAATCAGAGAATAGTACTGATTGATAAACACAACATAGTTTTACAAAAATAGTCTTCAGTTTGCTATACTTCAAATACTATCCATATTTAAAAGAAAAAAATCCAAGATATAAATCAATGACAAAACAGCTTCCCTATACATATTTCTTTGGGACTTTAAGACCATAGTGCAGGACAGGCATGCCTCATTCCCTGATCAAATTGATGTGAAAGTAACCAGGTGGTTGCTTATTGTTAGAAATTGCCAAACCTAAAGTACTTGTTTGTTCGAAAAGTCTAATCTATATTTGAATATGACTTTTGTGTCATATGTTTCCTATTTAAACAACCCCAAATGTGCTAACTGGCCCAAATATTCTGATTGTAAATAATGAAAACAGTTCATACTTCAAAACATCTGTCAGATTCTGTTAAATGAGTCAAACATAGTCAAACTAATTTGTGTAACTAAAACTCCAGTTACTTCCTCTACATGGCAGTTTACCTTTTTTCTTAAATGTTTGTAACATGTATTATACTCCAATTTCCATTAAACAATAACACTAAAAATACAAAATCATTTCATAAACAAGCTTCAAAAGATAAAATTTCTCTAAACAAAAGTTTAAAAATTAAAAAAAAAAACAAATCAGCATTTTACAGTCAATCCCAATTATCCTCTGAGGCTTCTTTTTGTTTCTCAAATTATAAACACCAAATTGAATTGAAGATTCTAGAAATGTCAAATAAATGACCACCAAATCATTTTTGCTTTACCTCAGTTTCTCAATCAAAATTCCCCAACTTTATCATTAATAAATAGCCTGCAGTTTTGCAATTCCAGTCAGGATCCACTTCAAAGTAAATATACATACAAGTTGAGAGAAAGAAAAAAAATCATAAAATAAAAATATATGTCAACTGTAAGCAACAAAGTCTTCACTAATTAAATGGTATATAATTCAATTGTTCTATTCTATTATTATAACTGCTCTTAACCTTTTTCTCTAAAGTCAGGAGGCGAAAATTCCCTCTCAGCATCAGGTAGACTACCTACCAGATCATGCATAACATCTGACGGATTAATTTTAAAATTTAAATCCTAAACCCAATTTCTATTTTCCGCCAACACAGAAATCTTCAACAGATTTTGAAAACTTGCATTTATCTCTACACTTGAAAACAAAACAAAAAGTTATTTCAATTTACTTGCTTCAATTGCATACATTGTTTCCACACAATCAAATAAATTAATTAGAACTTACTTCTTTCTTATAAATTAAACTAAATTTAGAATTAAGCTGATATTTATTGGTTGTTCTTCAACAAATTTAGCACATAATATAGTCATGTTTCTTTTAGTCATTAGAACATTTTCAAATTCAGCAACAACTTGCTCCTCATCATAGCTCTTACATGTTTATATGTTATGTAAATGAAAACGGATGATTTTAAAGTTGACTCTTTGTCTTATAAAACAAAGTTTTGAAAACTACAGCAAGTACATTATTATGAATATGATTAAACTATTCTGTTTAGATATTATCACTATGATAATTATTGTTTTTCATATTACTCAACAATGTGTTTAGTCAAGTAACCAGTAACAGGTAATTGCAATACTAAAGCCTCTTTATTTTAATCTTTGTATAAAGAAGAGGCAATATTTCCTAAATAGCATTTCTAAAGTCTACAGGGCTAGAAGAAATAGTCAAAATGAAAATAATTTCAGTAGTTAATAATCACTTAAATTGTACTTATTTAAATCATGGAAATAAGAAAAATGTGTATAAATTGTGCAGCACTTACTACATTTATTTCTGTAAATTGAACAACCTGCCAATTCCTGACCGTTCATACTAGACAAGGTTATATGGTTCTCTGAGATGTTTTTACATTTTTCCAATGAATTTCTAATTCTTCAAAAACTACAGCACTTAATATGTACATAATGCCTACTAGTCATTTATCTAAGTCTTTTATTATTTTATCAAGTATTCTACTATTCACTAGTTCATCAATTTTGTACATTTTTCTATCTTATGTCTAAACTAAGTCATTATTAAAATGGACATACCAATATTCATCAAAATATTTCAGTTTTCTTTGCAAGAATTTAAACATTATTTGTAAAAAAAACTTTTCTGCTGTTCAATATATCCAATTAGTTATTTTATCAACGCATCTTTTAATTTTATTCTTTAAGCAGCTCATCAACCATTCACACTCAATGTCCGATTTGTCATCTAGATATTTTTCTTTTGTCACCAGACTGTCCTAATTTCATCATTTACAACCATTTTTCATCATTTTAGTCATGCTCAAATTTTCCATTTTCACTTCAATACAACTTCATATCACCTTGGCTATCTTCTTTTAGTCTGCTCCCTTTCTGTTCTGCAGTTTATCCACCTAAATTTTAAGATTAAATTCTTAGATTATTACAATATTATTTTATTTAGAGGTTCCGAGACTTAACTATCCACAATCCTATTTGGGTCTGAATATGGGGCCGGCTTCCGTAAACAGACACAAAAGGAACCGAACAGTATCATCTCAGAAAAAATATTTCCATAGCAGATAAATTACGGTCAGCAATCACTTCTTTATCTATTTAAAAATATATTTTTAGGGACGATTTTATTTGTTACAGCCTCACCTTTTCAACTCAAATTTTTTCATACTATGAAAAAGAGGAAGCAGATTCAATAAACTATTTAATTTAAAATAAAATTTAGATATATTCATCTTACTCTTGAATGTGTGCATTGCTGTTTTTCTTCGCTCGCTCACGTTACTGATAGGTTGCTTATAAACAATACATCCCTGAGGACAAACTCTTCAATAGTGACTGAACTCCTATAGGAGCCAAAATGGTATTGTTTTCAGTAAGCCACAAGGATCTAATCTTCAAAATGAGTCGGAATTCTCGACACACTACGTCACATCGCCTGCTTCAAAAACAATTTAATTATTCTCTATGTTTACTTTCTTTTAGATGTAGCCCAATATGTTTATTTCAGTTTTTTCTACTTTTTATATTTATTTATTCATCATTATTTACTTTTAAATAATACTTTATACTCGAGTTTTAGTCACAAGACTCCTCAACAACCACAGCACAGAGATCTCGTCTCACACACACACACACACACACACACACACACACACCGACACACACAATTGTTCACTATCTCTCATTTATACAAGACTCAGATAGATATTTATCTATTTATTTGTAATCGTATCGCTTCAAGAACTCGAAACCTCAGAATTTATAAAATAATATTATCTAAAATTTCACTTACCGGCTTTGAGTCCTTGAAAAGAGTCACCAACTATCTCCACTCCGGGGGAGATCACACATCTGTACTTGCGCCCTAAGGCGGAGAACGTCCAATTTCCAGCAGCTCAGGGTGCTCCTTCCCCGGAGTGCAGATCAGATGCCAAAAAGAAAAGAGAAGAGAAATACATCAACAAAAAATTCTTAATCGCACTCACATTCACTAACCTAGGTTTAATTTCACTTTATTCCATGACGTCTTTATTCCTAAATCACCATAAAAGGTCCTTGACCTTAGAGAGTCCCATACTCCCGCAGCTTCCCACAAGCTGTTACTGACCTGTGATCACAACCCAAACAAGTTTTTGTAGACCTCACCTACAGGAACACTTTAAACCTAGTCTCGAGCCCAGATCGAATCGGCAGAACGCGTCCGCTCTTGCTTAGGGGCGACAAAACCCAGAGGCACAGGCAGTTTAATTAGTCTCATACTAATACCATAAAATTCCAAAATTCACTTCACATTAAGTCCTATACTTCCAAAAAACTAAATATTTAACCTGCCCAAAAATAGAGAACATAATTCTTTCATGTAAACATTTATTTTAGAGTAGTCAATCAGTAGAACTTTTTGTTTAATTTTATTTTTTAAAGTCTACTTATCTGTATATCTGCAAAAATTAAATCCCGTCTCCAAGCTCTGATCACGTCCGGGGTCACCATTTGAAGGATTTTAATCTGTATTCAATTTAAACCTTAACTCTATAAGTTCCATGGGTGTTCATTTTTATCAGAGAGGAGACGAGAGTAATTTAATTTTCTTTAGATTTTAATACAAGGAATCAAATACTGATTCACAGAGTTCCTTAAAACAGTTCAAATACTAGTTTAGAGAATTTCTTAAAACAGATTAGATATTTATCTTACAGAGGGGTATAAATTACCTTCTCTGGGTCACCCACCAAAGAATGACAACGTATATAACAGAAACATTAAGTTTTATATTTTAACACAAAGTTAGAGAACCTCCCCCCTAACGTTAAATATGGGACACAAAACATGATTGGTTCATTCAAACTTTTGCCAAGACCAGCCTCCTTACAACCATGCATGCATAATTAATTACCTTGCTGTTATTTTGACTTTGCAAACCAGCTCTAACTAGAGTTTTTTCTGACCGTTATTTCTTACATCCTTCCTTTGTCAATTGTGTGGTAAGGCTTCCTGCAAACTAAGCCTGTGCTTTCCTGTCATATGTTAAGTTCACAGAAAAATACTTCACTATTGAAAGTTAACTGCCACACTCAATTTAAAGAATACATATTATAAACACATAAGGATGACCTGAAATAAAAAGAAATCATGACATATATCATCCATATTAATACAAACTCTTACAACAAGTCACTTTTGGATAATACTAATTTAACAAAAGGGTTATACTATAAGAAAAATAAAGACATAAAATATAATCAACATCTTCTTAAAACCGTGGTTTGGTATTTTATTATTAATCAAAGTTTTATATATCTTTAAAATGATAGTTAGGTTAAGGTTACTTCCGTTTTTAATGCTTATAACTTTCTGGTTCTCAAATGTGGAGTTAATGATGCCAATATTAAAACCTATTATAAAAGAAACAATGAATGCTACAAGATAAGTTTCTATGATTTAAAGGAATCATAAAATGACTTAATTTCATTATACAATGTATACTCTTTTCTATACATTTCCTAATCTATTGCCCTAATCTTGTGCAGTCCAGACATCCTCCATATCCTGTTTTTCTCCACTAGTTTGGGTGCAAAGGTTTAACATCCTGTTCTAAAGTTCCTGTTTTTATCTAACTAACTTATATGCACATGACAAACACCTCTTTATGCAGTAACAACACTTCAAAGCGGTTATAATAAAGTCACCAATACATTTCATACATCCCAAAGTAATGTTTTATACTGTGTTTCCCATCACCGTCCACAGCCTTTACGTGTATTCTCTTGTTTTTGGAGGCTGACAAAAGCTGCAAACTAACGGTGTGTCCACACTGTACGCGATAGGAGCGACTATAAAGCGCGACACACGCCTAGCTGTTCGCGTGCACGTTTGCACGTTGAAGCGTGTAAAACGTGAACTGGTCGCGCTTAAAATATGGTATTGTCACGCACGAACTGGCATTCAGCGGAGCGCGGGCCATAGTGCATCTGCAGTGGATTATGGACCGAGCTGACGGAGGACTGCATGTTCGGCCTGGGCTTTAGCGGAGTTGGGGCTACAGCGAAGCTGACGGTGGATTATGGACTATGGTCTCCGATTTAACGGAGGACAGAGTGGATTTTGTGTTCGGCCTGGCCTCCGGTAGAGCTGGGACCGCTGCACTGGGGGTTTGGTGAGCTAAAGATACAGTCTAGCTACGGTGAAGGGATCCAGAAACAGCAGCGAGCCTCTCATAAACACTGGCTCGTTGCCGCCTGGAGAATGTGACCTGCTCGCCGAGTTTGTGCCGTGAAGGTATAAGCTTCTCCTGCCAAAACACCAACTACAAATCTGAGCAGCTGTCCATCTGTCTGCGGTTCGTAAAAGTTTATAATATTTGAGCAGCGTGGCAGGTGGTGTGGAAGCTGCTACCAGGAAACCAAGGTGAGGAGGCTGTTTAAGGGCTCACTTCTAGGCCGAGAGGTGCTTTTATAGCAACAACGGCTCTTTTAAGAGCCACCCACAAACCTCTTAAGAGCATTCCTGTCTAAATAGTTATTTTTTTTATTTCTGTCTCTGTATAGCAAACTGCTTGTGTCCTGCTGAGGCTGTGATTCCATGAATGTCACAGAATTACTGAAACTCTGTCCCCTGATTGTTTGTCGCGGCTCGATTTGACGCTGGAGTTCAGATTTTTCCAACTCGAGCGATAGACGCCATGAGCGCGAATGCACAAAATGCACCACATAAAATACAGCGCGAATTTTCCATTGCATCTGTAGCGCGAATTGTTCGCGCAAATCAGGCAGAAAAGCTTTTTTGTGGCGTAAATCTGCTTCTGAAGTGTTGCGGGACCCCAAGTGGCGCTTCACTGCGCTCCTCCATTGATTTTACATGTAAACCTGAAGCTCTAGTCGCTCCTATCGCGTTTGGTCTGGCCAACAGTAACATAATGTTGAACATTGCTGTTTCATTAAATGCATATCATCGCTACATAATCTGGGGCCGCCCATCATATGACAGGCTCATTCACTTCAGCTGGTTCTGGCTTGTCCCGTCACTGCAGTGGTAAACAAACCAAAGCCAGAGAAGGCCAAGTCGTGTAGAGACTGTATACGAGTAGAGCCAGGCCAAATAGGTAAAAGGGCCATTTGTTGTCAGTGGGCGTTTAATGGTACTTCTTTCATTATAAGACATGGTGACATTTCATGATAGTCTGATATTCATTGTCCCTTCATATTTCCAAAGAGATATTACCAGATTCAAGTTTTATGTGAAATAACATTAAAATTACAGAATACTGTAAAAATGTTGGAATCCTTTCAAGATTAAATCATCCAAAACTCAATAGTATTCTGGATGCAGCGCTTATTTGAACATATTTAGGGGAAAAGTTATTTTAGTTATATGTAAACATGCTTTTGTTTATTTAAGTCTTTAAACAGTTTAGCAGATCTGGAATAGTATGAAAGGCACTCACACACACTCATAAGTTTAGTTGTATTTTGATACAAGAATATATCATTTTCTTATTCTCTAATACGTTCAGCAAACATCACATAGTACTGTGGAGAAATAGAGGCACAGTGCAAAAGTAGAGGCACATGTTCTCAGAGTGCATTGTGAAGAGGAATGCCATTGAATTTGGGTGTTTCTTTTTTCATTCACCAGCCTCTTTTGTGTGGCGGCTAAGGAAGTCCATTGTACAGGCAGACACCCTGAGAAAAACAGGCGAGCTTGGAGCTGTTGTCTCACGGTGCTTCGGCAGTGCTCCAGTACTAAAAAGACGTGAATGAAGTTCTGCCCTTGGAAGCAGCCGGCCTGAAACAAGAGACAATGCCATGGAGCAACTTTGAAGAGCAGGAACAATTAAAAACGCTGCTTCACTACATTAATTATGCATTCATGCTTTTGTCTTCTTCTGGCTTTTTGAAGGAGGGCGAATGACAGAGCTTTAACATTCAACAGGTCTGAAGCAGAGGGAGATTACAGTGAAAAAACATGCAAATTGTTCCCAAGATGCTGTTGTTCAAATGAACGGAGTGAAAGATGTATTTGCTGGTAAATTTTAAGGGATTATGCACACTAACAGGAACCTGCTCAATTAGAAAAACAGAAACCCTAGCTTAACTGTTGAGAACCGAGCCTGATTGAAAAGAAAGATAAACCAGCAGCAAATAAAAAAACTGATAGTTGAGAGTTTGGTTTCATTTCACTGAACATGTTGCTAGGAAACTCAGAGTTACAGCTCAGGGTTGTACTTTACACTCTTTTTCTTCAGGACTTTTCTCTCTCTCTTCTCCAGACTACAGGCTCAACACAAATAAAGCAGCTTTTAGAAGGCAGTGAGGTCAATTTCTCCTGGTGGGCGGCTCTGTTAGGTGGATGTGTTGTGCTCGAATTTGCCAGCAAAGCACTCCATTTATCCCAGGGGAGGTTTTATTCAGAGAAGGTTTACAATGCACTTTGAAATATTGATCTGTTTTGTCTCATTTACTACAAATCTGTTGTACCAAATCTAAGGTTAACTTGTGTTATCAAGCCTTGAAAGTGCATAGGAAGTTAAACTGTTGTAGACGGTAATCACAGAAGTCTCCATTTAATAGGGGAAGAAATTTTCTTTTTTGTTATATTCTTCTGTGCTAAATTGCACTATGGATGAACTGTTGGTCACAGATGTGATTTTTGGCTTGCTGCCCCATGAAATATTTATACTTCAAACATTTGTGTTAAAAAACAAAATTCAGATTGTTCAAAAAGTGAGAAAAACTTAAACTACTTAAAACATTTGATGTTACTGGGAACACAGCAAATATGTTCTCATAATGCAGACAGTGAGGAAAAATGTCTGATAGGTTGTTAAAAACACGGCACGTTACATCCATCAAGATTAACTCAAATTATTGGCTTAGTCCGACTGAGCGGACTTTCGAAAATGCACGTATACATCATAGTCTGACTAAAGTCGAACCAAACTGGAACTGGAGTAATCAGTCTAGGGCGTCCAGATAATGCGATTGGAAAAAAGTATTTGTCTGAAACCAACCCCTTCCGGACACACAGACACAGAAGGGCAGATCAACAGCAACACAGGTGTAAAAGAGGAAGGATACTGCATTGTGATTGTACATAATCTGCTTTTACTCCATCTGCTTCGCTCCTGCCAGCATCTGTTTACCACTCGAGGCTAACCAGAAGAAGACTTAAGCCTAGTTTATATTTCCTCATTTTCCAGTTCTAAAGTCCTTACACTGGCTCCCTACACTCGCTCTTTTCTAGCTGAGAGAAAAGGCAAGGCAAGGCAATTTTATTTGTATAGCACACTTTCAACACAAGGCAATTCAAGGTGCTTTTTTTGATAAAAATTAGAACACTGCATAAATCACTTTGATGATTAAAATACAAGAAAGTATTGACAATAAGACAATAAACAAGACAATAATTAGAATAAAAGGAGATTCTATAAAAGTAGGTTTTAATTTTAGACTTAAAAGAGTTCAGTGTCTGCAGCTTTGCATTCTACGGGTAGCTTTTTCCAGATGTGAGGAGCATAGACAAGGCAATTTTATTTATATAGCATACTTTGAACACAAAGGCAATTCAAGGTGCTTTACATGATTCAGTGATAGAGAAACAAAATGCATGATAATAAGAAAATTAAAACAGATCATTACTAAAAGAACTGCATTTACTGACTGAAGCATGAAAAATAAAATGTATGTGAGAGTATGAAATTTAAAAACAAATAAAACCTAAGAATAAAAAGAGAAGGTGTAAAGAACAAACTGATGCGTAAGAATATAATAATAAATAATAAGAATATAGATTAAAAACAGATAAAACACAATCGGTTAAAAAATAAGAATAAAAATCACACCACAAGAATCAAAGAGTGATCAAAAAATCAATTTAGGGCTCAAAGGCAGATCTGAATAGTAGAGTTTTAATCTTTGATTTAAAAGAGCCTAACGAGTCAGCATTTTTGCATTCTTCTGGAAGTTTGTTCCAGATTTGTGGAGCATAGAAGCTGAAATCTAGTAGGAATATTTTAAAGTATATTCACTGAGCTATAGGGAGCCATAGGGAGCCAGTGTAAGGACTTTAGAACTGTTGTGATGTTTTCTGCTTTCCTTGTTTTAGTGAGAACACGATCAGCAGCATTCTGAATCAGCTGCAGCTGTCTGATTGATTTCTTAGGCAGACCTGTGAAGATACTGTTACAGTAATCAAGGCGGCTAGAGAAAAATTCATGGATATGTTTTTCTAGGTCTCCTTGTGTCATCAGTCCTTTATTCCTAGAAATGTTCCTCAGGTGATAGAAAGCTGACCTTGTTATTGCCTTTATGTGACCCTGGAGGTTCAGGTCTGAGTCCATTATTACATCTAGATTGCTGGCCTGGTCTGTAGTTTCTAATTGGACCTGTTTAAGCTGATTATTGAAGCAATCTTTTTCGGGTCTAAAGATAAGTACTTCAATTTTGCTTTTGTTCAGTTGGAGGAAATGATGGGACATACTGCTGTTGATTTGCTCATTGCATTTTTTAAGGGTTTGAACAGGTTCAACATCACCTGGTGACATTTAGATATAAAGTTGAGTCTCATCAGCATACTTGTGGTTGTTAACATTATTGGTAGTTTTAATTTCTGTGTTTTGTGATGAGAATTGGTTAAATGACACAAAGAAGTTCCTGTTCTTAAGGTGGGATTTGAACCAATCCGGTACCTTCAAAGACTAGACTAGAATAGACCTCAATGTGCTTTTATTAGTCTATAAATCATTGAATGGGTTAGCACCAGAGAACATTTCCACTATTGCCAGTACGGTACGGAACGGGACGCTTTGGCGTGTTTCCATTACCTGCGTCCGTTTCGAACCGACCCCAGCCGACCTCTTTTTTCGGACTACCTCTGCCTTGGTTCCAAGCGTGCTGAAGCGACCTCAAACAGCCACCTATGGACTGATTGATCCGGTAACATGGTATCCCTCTCACTCTTACCCAGCAACGGTAGCCACTGTTTGGTCTGGAGTTCTTTGTTTGTCTCAGAGTAAGCTATAGTTTAAAGTTTCAAATAAGCTGAACACTGCAGTTAACTGCAAGCAGCCTAAAATTATAAAGAAAAAAATATGAGTCACGAATTACATAAGTCTTAAACAATGTGGGGACCGTGTCTGTCTATATACTATTGAATCCATGTACATTTCTATGTTGATTTGCAAATCTTTAATGTCCCCGAAAGGCAATTCAGTTTGCAGCAGGAGTCAAGCACAGATTGAGACAAAACATGACAACGCAATAAAACCATACAACTTACAACACAGCACACAACACCGTGTAAGAGCATACAACCAACACAGTTTTAGCCATACAGGATGAGATTGGTAGAACAGCACTGCAGTAGTCACCAAGAATTCACTGAGCCTACTTTCCCACAAGATCAATTACATCCTGTTTAAAAATCTGACGGCAGATGGAACAAAGGAATTCAGGTACCTGTTTGATTTTGCCTTACATGAAAAAGTATACCTTCTCTTAGAAGTGAGAAGCTGAAACTCTGTATAGAGGGGATGGGGATGGTTAATCAAAATTACATTTGCCTTCTGAATGACTGACTCTAGGTCATTAAGACTCATGCCGATAGTTTCTTGGCAGAGTTTAACAATGCTTTTTAATTTATTCTTATTCAGAACAATGATGTTACCAAACACACGCACCATAGCAAATGTTAAAATTGATTCAATTAAAGAGGTGTAAACCATTTTAAGAAGTTTCTTGTCAACATTAATCTGAGTTTCCAAAGATAAAACAACCTCTGATTTGCCTTCTTACAAATAGCTCCTGTGTTTATATCAAAATCAGTTTATTGTGTATGATGGTGCCTAAGTACTTGAATTGACTAAGTGTCTCTATGGCTTTACCACTGACAATGGTTTGAGTTGGGACAGGTGGATTCTTACGAAAGTCAATTATCAAATCTTTTGTCTTAGCCACATTGAGTTGTAGGTAAGAATAACTGCACCATCTAACAAAGTTGTCAAGAACAGGACCATGCCCGTCTTCATGTTCCTGCAAGAGGCTCACAAGTATGGAATCATCTGCAAATTTAAAGATTGTATCTTGATTCAAATGTACTCTTACACTTATTTGTGTACAGCATGAACAATAGTGGTGACAAAACAAACCCCTAAGGCGAGTCTGTGGGGCACAGCATTGTTTCTGACAAACTGCCATTAACAAGAGTTCTCTGCGGTCTTACTGTCAAAAAATGAACTAACAAACATATGGTTCCAAAGTCAATGCTAGGTATGGCAGCGAGTCTGTGAGCGATAACATGAGGCTGCATATAGTTAAAGGCTGAGGAAAAATCAGCAAAGACGTGCATGCGTTTTTTGTCCCTCAAGGTGCCGAAACACCCGATTCAATAGTGTTGCTACTGTATCATCCACCCCCTACCTAGGTTGGTATGCAAATTGATTTGGAGCTATCATTGTCTGCGTCAGGAAAGGCAAACTCTTCTTTATCATACGCTCAAAACTCTTCATCACCACTGACGTCAGGGCCACAGGACGATAGTCATTTAGGGACTTTGGTGATGGCACTTACGTTACAGGAACGACAATGGATTCCTTCCACAGCTGTGGGATTTTGTTAAGTGTCAAAGACAGCTGAAAGATAAATGTGAAGATTCCACTCAAAAAAGGCGCACAACATTTAAGAACATGGCCACTAATGCCATTGGGCCCCTGACTTTTCTTTACATTGGTCTTTTCAAACATGTCCCACACACTAATTTCATGGATTCTTATCTGGCTGCTTATTGGAGCCATCCTGAATTTCATTAAGTCATCAAAGAAGTCAGTATAGAGTCAAATCTCAAGTAAAACTGATTAAGTCCTTCTGCCAGGATGGAGTCGGCTTTGTCAGTATGTAACACCTTTTTTTGCTTGTCCTTAATTCCCATCATAGATTTAATTCTTTTCCAGGTGGAATGAGAGTTCCCAGTCATAAGTTCATTTTGAACTTTATCCTTGTACTGTAGCCAGTTTAATTTCCCTTTTCACTGGCTTATGGGCTTCCTTTTGTTGAGCATTATCGCGCTGATAATGTGCAAACCTTTTCTTGTTAAGAGTGAGCTTAAAGCAACACCAAGGACTTTTTGCTGTCCGGTCCCCCTATAAGTCGGAAGCGGAATTGTCCATTAGCACTGTCGTAAATAATTTAGCCCACCGTCGCTTCACCCAGACATTATTTGTTTGGAAGCTATCCTGGATCGGCTTTGTAAATAACAATGTACAGTGACAAGGAAGAATATGTTGCATGGCTTTATGAAAGTATGAAAACGAAATAAAACATAATAATGACATTGTTTGCCATTTATTTTTGTGTGAAACTGACATACTTTTGAAATGGTCTAGAATTAGCCAGATAGGTTTACACAAGGATGAAGAAAAAAAAACGTATTGCCTAACAGTTTAGTATGTAATATCCATTTGCATTGAAAATTTTGAGAATGTTATTGTAAAAAAGGTTCAGAGACTGTTTTAGTGGTTGCATTGTTAAAATATTATTGGAATAGTTGGCTAAATCTACACCGTTATGTTCCATGTTACTTTTTTTGTGTGTGTGACTAAAGTTCTAAATTACGATTCATGCCTACAAGTATTTGACCCTCATACAGTTACCGTGATAAGTTCATAATTTATTTCAGGATTCCTCCCCTTCCTCTATGTATCATAAACAGATCTATGGACATTGTTAGGGCTAAAAAAATATTATTACTTACAAGTCCAGCAGCAACAAAGCCAAGTGACCATCAGAATCGAATCTTGCAGCCTCCCTCAACTCTCGCCGAGTGAAAGCCGGTGCAATGCTAACTCTAGTTCGAGCTTTTTTCTATCATGCTCCCGTTTTTTTTCTTTGCCTCCTCTGACATACCGTTCCTTTTCTTTGCAGGCTCAGTCATGACGAGAATTGTTCAAGCTACCTGCAGCTAGGTATCTTCCGTTTATATGTACCTGCTGAGTATGCTCCGGCGACCGTATTTTGTGAAGCCGTAAATCGTATTTGTAGTCTCATTTGAACTACAAAACCACTACCCGATGACCCAAACTTACATAGCGCAGTTATGGCAGATGGAAGACCCATTTCACCCTGTTATGAGTTGATGAACCGAGTCCGGAAACATTATTTTAAGGAAAAAAAACTTCTTTGGTGTTGCTTTAAGGGATTTGCTTAACCAAGGCTTATTACTTGGGTACAGTGTAATCACCTTCCTTGGGATGATCATCTCTTCACAGAAAGTGATGTAGCCAGTCACTGTATCGGTCAGTTCATTTAGATTGGTACAAGAGTCTTTAGAAATATTCCAGTTGGTGTCATAAAAACAGCCATTTAGTTCACTAATAGCCCTCTCTGCCATAGAGCAACTTTTTTTTGCTAAACTCTGCCCTTTTTGAGAGCAGGCTGTTAAGACTGGAGCAAGAAGGACACAATTATGGTCAGATGAGTGAAGTGGAGCTAATCAAAAGGATTTATATGCACCTTTTATGGTGCCATAAATGGTGGAGCAAAAGTCCAATGTTTTCCCATGTCGCATTGGACAATTCACATACTGATACAGATGGCCAAGATGTTTCTTTCAAATTGCAAGTGTTAAAATCAACCAGTATGGAATGTGGGGCATCTGGGCAATTACTTTGCAGTTGGTGCACAAGTTTGTCAATGGAAGATGATGCTTCTACCACATTAGCTCTGGGATGAATGTAAACCACAGACAGAAAGATTTGCGGAATCTCTTTTGGTAAATATTTAGATTTAATTTAAAACTCATGCAAAAACAATCAGAACTCATTCATTCCCAGTACTGCTGTGTGTCGCCATGACCAGCGCCATTGTAGTCGTTGACTGAGTGGTTAGTGTTAGTGACTCCCATTGGTAGGTTTCGGTTCATGTCCCGGAACAGGTCAAGTCTTTTTCACAGTATGTTCAGGTTTTCTTCCAGGTCTTCTTCCTGGTTTCAGAAAAAAATACTTTTTCCAGATTTGTTAAAAAAAATATTATTGATATTTTATTTTTAAATTGTTTTAGGTTTGTTTTAGGTTTTGTATTTCAATAAATGAAACCAAAAACACAATTCTAATGGCAGAACAGTACTTTGAAATTTTTCAATGCACTATTTCTTCTATTTATATTTGTGTCAAAATATTATTCCCCTGGCTAACATTAAAAAACAAGTACCTAACCCCTCTTATTTTACAGGATTAAGGGTTCAGAACAGAGGATGAATATTTACAGAAACACTTGGAGGTAGGGCTGGGCGATATGGGTTAAAAATTTAATCTCAGATTTTTTTTTTTTATACCAAATCTGATGTCAGATTTTCAATTTTTCCCTACCTGATTTTTTTTTCGTAAGAAGAAATTGCAAGTAATAAAAAATATTTTCAAAAATCTGCTTCTTTGCAATCATCCTGTCCTGGGGCTGACTTGAATTTAATGTCCAACTTAAAACAATCTGCAAAGTATCCTTGTAAAACAAGATGGCTAGATTGACATCACTCTGAGCTATGGAAGTCTAAGTACTACATGGGTTAAAAAAAATCTCTGTTTTCCAAAAATTAAATCATCAATAACATATGAGAGAGAGATATAGGGGTATAATGTGTCACTTTTGTATTTATGGCCCTGATTTATGAACCGTGGATTGATTTATGACTTCCGGAGGAGAAGGGGGGTTTATGACTAACGGAGGAGAAGGGGGGTTTATGACTAACGGAGGAGAAGGGGGTCAAAACCTTGTGTCAAAATAGGATTTATGAATACCGTTGGAAGCGGCGCCGATACTTTGTAAGAAAGGAGGAGTCTTTTCCCCTTTTAAATAGATCTCAAGAATAACTGGACCTCTTTTCTTCAGAAAAGCAAGTGAGCAGGCCATGTAAAAAGATGGTCAGAAAAGCAGCATCAAAAAGAGAGAAAAAATGACAATCGCCGTTGCTTAAACTTTAATTAAACTAGTAATACATTTAAACAATTCTAAATAAAATAAAAACTTTGATTAAACTCTAAACGTTAAGTAACTTTAAACACATTTCCCCATGTAGTATGATTATTTTATTCTAAACTATAATATAATATTACACTTTAATCCCTATAATTAAACTTTAAATCCAATTGGTGCTTTTAAATTGAAAGGGTTACTTCCTGTGTACTTGTTGAAAGTGTGTTGTAATCCAGTTTAACTACAGTGAAATGTTTTTTCGGTACATTAACTTCCGGTAATGCTTTTATATTGAAAAGCAGACCTCCAGCGGGCGTGTTTATGATCTTCTACTTAACTACGATGAAAAAATCTTCGAGGTGCACCTCCCCAGAATGTTTAAATCATAGAAAAAACACAAAACTTTCCTACTGAAAAGAGGGCTGTAGAAAGATTAACGGGGGAATCACAATGGGGCGGTCTGAAAAAAAACAAGAGCATATGCTTTTCACATTAGTCACAAAATGAACAGGTAAATCAATTGCTCAAAAAAATGGCTAAAGGCTTCGTTCTAGTTTAGAAAAAAAATCTCTGCTTTAAAATTTATACAGTAGTTGAACGATCTGTTATTAATCAACTGATTAGTTTCAGAGGGGAAACAGACGGTACTCTGCCCCTGTGAACACGCAAACAAATGCACTCCCATCTCTGGTGATTGACCAAACGGTAGGGTTTATGAAAGACATCAAACAAGCCTGCGCTGTTATAGCGCAGCTACGGCCTTCCTGAGACATTAAAACAGTGACACCTACAACTTTTATGGTATTCTAAAACAATGCCTTGAGCCTCTATGCCCTCTGCTCAATGACCGGGCCATCGGATGCTCCCATGCCTAACGGTGTTGTTCATTAAAATACATCAAACAGCTTCCTGCTTTGTTGAAATGCAGACAAGGGACGACACCTACTGCTGTTAAAGAATTATTAAAAACACTGTAAGCATTTTACCATCTACCATGTGGCCGTATCAGCAGATGTTTCCCACCATCTTATGGCGGTTATTAACACATCAAAATGGGTCCTGACAAAGCAGGGGGTGTTAGAACACAGACAGGCCTTTTGTTATCTGCCCCCCTGAACATCCGCGTTTGTGCTTGCACCGGGGTACAATGTAATGATAAAACTGTTCTACCATAGGTATATTTACCCCAGTGGGTAAAAACAGAGGATTGAAGCGGGCCTGCGCGTGTATTTGTCAACAACTGTCATGGCGAGAAGAGCTGGTAACTTTCTTACACGAAAAACATATTTTCTCCTTTTCGCGGTACAAATCCATCATTCCATCGGATCACCAATCTGGAATTTTGGAATTAGAATAACGTATGTTTTGCTGTTCATTTTGCACCAGCTGCACAGATAAACCTGTTAGGTATTGAAAGCATGCACTATTTCTTTATCTCATATATTTTATATGTTTATTAACCGTTTTTAAAATGTTCTGTAAGGAGGGACATCTAGTCAGGGCTGATGAACACCGTGAATCAGTAATAATAGTTGACTCAGACGAAGAAAGGTGTCCGTCTACTGGAACAGTCTCTGGAAATCGAGAGGGTATGTATTAAAAAAAGCATCTATTTATTTAATATTAAAATATATTGACTGTGTTTTAATATCACACAGAAGTCGCTGGAAACACGGACATCATAGCTGGCTTGACAGCGGGCGAGAGGGAACCATCTGCTGAGACTGGATGGCGCACGACAGGTGTGTGTTCTTATATTACTGGCCTTCTTGGGACTGTGTGTGTGTGTGTTTGATATTACTACCTTTCTTAGGACAGGTGTGTGTTCTTCTATTACTTACCTTCTTGGGAGTGTGTGTGTGTGGTGTGTGTATATTCTTGTATTACTGACCTACCTGGGACTGTGTGTTTGTTACACTGTTTCTTTTTTATCATGACAGTTACTGGTATATTTACACAGAGTTGTTTAATGTATTTTTTTCTTGTTTATTATAGGAAGAAAAAGAGCAAAGAAAGAAAAACACACCCGTGGTGTTGATTGGAAGAGAAAGAGAAAAGAAACCAGCGTTGCGGGATCAAGAACACTTTAGAAAGAACAATGACCACGATGAATCAACTATGTGAGCTCTGTTAAAGTTGGTTGAGAAAATGTGAGTAAATTGTTACCTTTTAAAAAAAAAAGACATCCTATGTCAAAAACCACCTTAAACAATAAAGAATTAAGCGTGATGTCAGTCTCACCACAAAACTAAACTGTTTCTAATCCTTTAGAAAATGCGTCCTAACGGATAGATTCAGACCTGCTAACGGGTCAGAACAATCCCCCTCTGCTTTTAAACACATCAAACACCGACGACCATCTAGAACAAATAAACGCTGCATTACACTCGCTCAGTGAAATTGAGGCCTACCCACGTGGGCTGCGTGATTTGTATGAGGTCATATGTGAAATACCTACTGTTCAAAATAGAGCAATAACACCTGTAAATTCTCCAACTTCTTTAAACACCCCACCCTGTTCTGAATCACATACCCCCATTTATAACAACTGTTTAGATGACATAAACACTGCATTACGCTCGCTCAGTGAAATTGAGGCCTATCCCAGAGGGCTGTTTTCTGTTCAAAACTATTATTATGATGTTAAGAATCTAAAGGCTTTCTTTGGGTCAGACTATGTCTGTCAACACTGTTTTCTGCCATATCATATGCCCGAGCGCCATTTATGTGACGGTTATTGTCCGGTATGCCGAGGCACGAGCTGTAAGCAGTTAGAAAAGCGATTCATGCGTTGTGCAGACTGCAACCATTTGTGTTATAACAACAGCTGCTATCTGAAACACAAGGTAGCCCTTGAAGGCGGTAGCCTTAGTCAGTTAAATAAAAAATGCTTAGACTGTGGTAGCAGATACAAGCAGTCAGGGAAAAAGCATAAATGTCCCGAACGTACATGTCGTGTCTGTGGTGTAAAGATAGAGGACGGGAGAGGGCATTTATGCTACATCCAAACCACTCCTGCAGACACAGAGCTTAACAAAAAATGCTGTTTTTTTTTACATGGAAATGTTTTTATCCGTTGAAAATAAACACATCCCCTATGTGGTTTGTATCAAAACAGATGACGGTGCTGAACGTTCTTTTTATGCCGTCGGCATAAAAAACAATTCTCAGTGGAGAATCTGTATTACAGAGGTCCCTTCCCGCCCACCGGCTGATCAGGAAATATTTAATGCGTGGTACAGCCAGGTGTCACACAATGTATTTGACTTTAGAGAACAGGCCATTTTCTACTGTCTAACCGATGTCGGCATTCTCCACGAGGCATCCAAAAGGTTTCGGTTGGAATTCTTTGATGGTGCCGATGTGGATCCTTTCAATCAAATAACCATTTCCTCAGCATGTATCCAAGTCTTTTGAGCCAATTATCTGCTCAAACCCGAAACGGTGGCCATCCCATTACCATTGAATTACAATGAACAATGTAAACGGTTGTCTTCTCCCGCCATTCAATGGCTGGAATACATGGCAAAGAAAGAAAACAAAAAAATTATACATGCGCTGAATGAAGGTGAGTGTAAAATAGGCTGATTTTATGTGGATGGTTATGCCAAAATACAAGGTGTTAAATATTGTTATGAATTCTTGGGATGTTTTTTCCACGGTTGTGTTGAACATTATCCTCATGCAGAACACCCGTCCTTTAAAAAACTAAACGGGGATATCTATGCTGAAACGATGGAGAGACTGCAGACTTTGGAAAACCAATATGTTAAAGTTGTGACCATCTGGCAGAACATATGGGATGACATGTGTAAAAATGATCTGGCCATCATCCAATTTCTGTCAAGTTACCAAATGCCTGAATCAATACAACCACATGAGGCTCTTTATGGTGATCGCACCAATACTCTGCTCTTAAGATACACCGCAGCTTCTGATGAACAGATGATGTACCAGGATGTCACATCGCTGTACCCATTCGTGAACGCCACAAAGACATATCCGCTCGGCCACCCTGTCATCATCAGAGAGAATCTTTCTGCCACTACAAAGTATTTTGGTCTCATTAAAGCCGTTGTCTCGCCCCCTAGGGGTCTATTTTTCCCAATGTTACCTTCAAATATAAATGGAAAACTGGTTTTCACTCTGTGTCGCACTTGTGCATCGATAAATAAACAGACAGAATCCTGTAACCACAATAAGGCAGACAGAGCGTTAGAGGGTACGTGGGTCAGTGTAGAATTCAATGAGGCCTTAAAACATGGTTATGTGGTAGACAGGATTATAGAGGTGTGGCATTTTGAGAAAAAAAAAAGCGACAAAATATTCACAGACTACAGACATACGTTTCTAAAAAGAAAACAGGAGGTGTCAGGTTACCCAGACCACCGATCAAGAAAGTCGAAAAAAATACATAAAAGATTTCGAGACAAATCAGGGGATTCATTTAGAGCCATCAAAAATCTGCGTAAACTCAGCTAAAAGACAGGTCGCTAAACTGTGTCTGAATAGTTTATGGGGAAATTTGGTCAAAGAAATTATTTGATAGAGACATCCATCATCAGCCAATCACAAGAGTTTTTTCAATTTATGTTTTCAGGTTTGTACAACATCTCATACGTCCACTTTTTCGATACAGGCCCTGTTCTGCTACAGTGGAAGTATGATAAAAAATACAACATCCCTTCGAACCGTACCAGCAATGTTTTCATAGCAGCGTTCACAACCGCATACGCCTGTCTGTCGAAACTGCAAGAACGAGTCCTGTACATGGACACTGATTCCATCGCGTACATAACAAAGAAAGATGAAGAACCATTAAAAACAGGCAATTATTTGGGGGACCTTACTAACGAATTACCCCCTCGTGATACAATGCAGGATTTTTTACCTGCATGTCCTAAAAGTTATGGTTACCAGCTGAGACATAGTAAGAAAACTGTTTATCTCAGAACATTCAGACTTCAGAGAGTGTGAACTTTGACTCTGTCCAAGATCTGGTGGAGGGTTATTTACAGAATGAGAGAAAAGAAAATACCACCAGTCGCGATAAAAGCGGCTTTCACCTAACAAAGGCGTCATTTGACAAGACGTTTAAGGTGTTTTTTGAGAAACAACGTCTTTTTTCAGACGGTAAAACATTACCATTTGGATATTAAAAATGGATGAAGTTGACTTTGATCCTAGATCTAAAACACCGTTTTCATGCCTAATTGCAGGCCCTAGCAGATGTGGCAAATCTGTGTTTGTGAAAAATGTATTGGAAAATTGTATACACACTATGGATTTTGTACCTCAGAACATGGTTTGGATATATACCTCTTTTCAACCCATGTATCGTGAATTGCAAAAGATCAATAAAGCTGTGAAATTTGTAAAAGGACTGCCTGATTCATTCGAGGACGAAGACCTATTCCCGGACCATCAGACGCACCTTGTTATTTTGGACGATGTGTTGTTCCAGGCATCTGAGCATCCTGATGTGGTTAAAATATTTACCTAATATAGATATCACAAAAACATCAGTATAATGTTTTTGTCACAAAATGTATTCCATAAGGGGAAACATGCAAGAACAATTAGCTTGAACAGTAACTATATGGTCTTATTTAAAAACCCAAGAGACAGATCACAGGTCAGTGTTTTAGCACACAAGATTTTTACCACTCAACCCAGAATTTCACGGATTGTTTCGAGGATGCTACAAAGAGTCCACACGGCTATTTAATCGCCGACATCACCCCTACATGCCCAGAGCAGTTCAGACTGAGAACGGGGGTGCTTCCTGGAGAGTTGTCTACTGTCCACCTCCCTAAAACCAAGTAAGTCATCATGTCAGCACGTTTCAAAAGAAATGCACCATTACTGAAGGCTTTATATAACTCCAGTCCCAACAAACGAAGGGAAATCTTAGCAAACTGCTCATTCCAACTTTCTACAGACTTTGAGTGAAATTGCCTTAAATATAATTTATTATTATTATATTTATTTATATTAAAATTTCACCATCGTAATTTAACAAGTTGAAAAAACAAAAGAAAACCCTTAGATCACTAGCTGATAAAAACGTTGGGTTCAAACGTAAACCAAAGCAATTATTAACCCAGACTGGTGGAATATTTCCCCTTCTCGCCCGCTGTCATACCTCTCCTGGGTGATCTGATCGCTGGTGCAATCAGAAGAAGATGACGACAGCCCAAAAAATGTTTCTGGTATCCCCTCATCAGCTGAGACGACTGACCCAGCCTGAAAGTTCATCTGTCATAAGACAAACGGCCCAGGATGATCTTGATGAAGACCATATTAAAACATAGCGGTCTTCCTGCTTATGAAAAAATTAGAAAATATGAGGCGCTTTTACAAAAATACCTGAATTTAGTCAAACAAGGTGAGCACGATGACAGGCGAGTAACTTTAACGCTGCACAAGGCCCCAGGAGCTTTACCTGATAAAGGACCAGTGATAGAAGAGGAGGAGGAGGACACGGTGATGATGCATGTGTTAAGAAACGTACCTAAACGTGAGTGGAGAAGTGCTGAATACATCGTGCGGAAACTCACAAAGGCTGGTTGGACACCGAGCTGGGAATTTGTTTACAAGGGTCAGGTGATTAGAGACTCTCACATTCTGGACCTGTTAAGAAACTTGATACACCGGTTTCAAAGGGCTCACTCATCCCCTAAAGCAGTATTTCTCAAAAATGCAGAGCTCTCTAAGTACCACGATCATGACTAACCTAAACATACAGTAGAGAAGGCTTAGCTTTTTAATTATAGGCAATTAACAAAGGAGGCTTATTTACTCCTAAAAAGTAATATTTATTGGTAATTGTTACCAGCCACAGCCAGACTGTGTGAATTATACATTTTAAAACTAATTTTAATAAAAAAAAAAAAAACATTTAGCACTTTCCTCCAAGCATCACTTGGAAGAGCTTGAGTAACACTGGTGGTACACGTAGCACAGTTTTTTTCCTGTCATTTAAGTTTTTATTGATTTTTCCATTTTCCAATGTACACAAACATAAGAAAACACTGATAGCATTAATTATAAAAAATTAAATTAGAAAAAGAAAACTCCCACACATAACCACCTAACATAATGAAATGGTGACAATGGCACAATTAAGACATTTGAAAGAACGTAGAGTCTTGTTTCGTGATGAATGACATATCCATGTTTTGTTAGTTTTGTCCTGGACATTGTGAACTTTGGAAATGAGTGTCTCATAAGCGGCAGTCTCACTCATCAATTTAACCCATTCCTCGATTTTGGGTCCATGAGGGCTCCTCCATATCCACAGGATTAACCTGGCAGCTACTACAAATGCAGCCACCACAAAAGCAGGCATTTCTTTTGTACACACAGGAGGTAAAAGCGACTTGTCCCCCAGCAGGTCCAGCTGAGGCACTGCTGGGATAGACAACCCTGTCCATTTTTCCAAATTTTTTATTACTCCAGTCCAAAATGGAAGGACCAATGGACATTTCAAGAAAAAATGAAGGTACGCACCGGTATCTGTTCCAAATTTCCAACAAATATCATTTTGTAACAAGCCCATTTTCAATAACTTTGTTGCCGTAAAATAATATCGATGTACAGTTTTGTAATGAATAAATTTACTCCTTCATCTCTAGTTGCCCAACCTATATTTGAAATGATATTCCCCCATACTTCTTCATCAATTTCAGATTGTAAATCCCTTTGCCAGATCAATCTCAGACCTTCACATACAGCACCTTGACAAGTCAAAAGATTCTTGTAAAACATTGATGCTGACTGTAGATTACTTGGTTTATCCAACCAATCCTGCAGTGTGTTATCCTTCTGTACCTGATTTTGGCTAAATACTGAACCCACACAACTCCTAATCTGCAAGTATTTCCAGAAATCCCCTTTGTCAGTCAAATTAAATTTTTCTTTTAGCATATAGAATGACATCAATTTATCATCTCTATACAAATGCCCAATTTTTCCCACCCCTTGTTCAAGCCATTTCCGCCACAAAAAGGAAGATTTTCCGATACGCACTAATGGGTTATTCCAGATAGAAAAATAGGTCTGTTTATAAGGCGAAATTCCTAATATCTTGTGTGGTTTTGCCCATGCCCACTGTGAATGCTGCAAGATCGGGTTCTGTAAAGATGCACTTGCAGATATCTGCGAGAGTAATTGGATAAAACTGAACGAAGTTGCAAGTCTCTCTTCCACTTTAATCCACCCAACATCTAAGTCTCTATCGTTCCAATGTCCAGATAATTTGTTCATTTCAAAAGCAAGATTATATAATTCCAGGTCTGGAAGAGCCAGTCCTCCATAATCCATCAAAGCTGTTATTTCTTTTTAATCAAATTCTCGCCTTTTTACCATTCCAAAGAAATTCTTTAATTAACTCATTATATTGTTTAAAAAAGGCCTTTGTAGCCTGACAATTCTGAAAATGTGTCAACAGTAGATAGAACCTTCGGAACTGAAGAGGAAGGATCTCTAATGAAAAGCAAGATATCATCAGCATACAAAAGCATCTTGTGCTCTTCCGGACAATGTATAACTCCCCTAATATCTTTGTCAGCTCTAATCGCTGCTGCTAAAGGCTCCAAAAACAAAATGAACCCCAGGGGGCTAAGAGGATCCTCCTGTTTAGTCCCGTGACTCAAGCTAAAAAATGGTGAGACCAGTCCATTCGTCAGAACTGCAGACCTAGGATTGGAGTAGATCACATTCACCCATCTGATGAGCCCTTCACCAAACCCAAATGCTTTAAGAGTGTGTTGGAGGCAGCTCCATTCTACTCTATCAAAGGCCTTATAGGCATCCAGTGATAAAGCAGAAATTGGCGTAGTATTATTTCTGTTCTGCCACATAAGGTGCAAAAGCCTTCTAACATTATCAGATGATGTTCTTCCCCTCACAAAACCTACCTGGTCTGGGTGAATCAAACACGGTAATAGTTTTTACATTCTGAGGGCAATAATTTTAGTCAATATTTTGCAATCCACATTATTCAAACTCACTGGCCTGAAACTACCGGGATCAGTAGGATCTTTGTGATTTTTATGAATAAGAGAAATCAGAGTTTGAAGGTCGAATCCCCTGCCCCAGTCAAGCAGAACGTGTCGCTGGCTCAATTTACTATGAGATCCAGAGCGTTCAAAAGAAGTTGCTCGCTGAAAAAAATGTCCGCGTGTAAAGTTCCAAGCAGGTGGACTTCCCTCAATTCTCTTGTAAATTGGGCTCTTTTATTAAAGCCGCGGTTTGGTCCGTCATCTATTACTATAGAGTTGAGAGCACCTGTCCTGTCTTTATAGAATAAACCCGCCCCGAATTGGGTCTGAATAGATTGTTCTGAATAGTTCAACAGTGTTTCAATTATGGCACAGTAGGGGTGGGTGGCGCTGGATTGTGAGATCAGATGGTCGCCCGAGGTCACATCACACTGACTAAAAATTTTTATAATTCTATATAAATCTTGTCTTCAACGGAAAGCTGGGTCATGGGGGCTGAAAATAAATCCAGCTGTGGATCTAATAAGCATTCTGTCGTTTTGTTGTGTAAAAACACCATATTATTTAAATATGTCTTCCCGGTTCCTTTTAGACTTCTTTCCCCTCGAGAACCTTTTTTAACTGACTTTTTTTTTTTCGCAACTCCTACTTTTCTACCGGTCCATAGACGGTCTCGCGGAGGTCTTTTTTCCCCCTTCTGGACAGAACAAAAATTCCTGAACCACCCTGGCCTCCTTCCTCATTCTGGTCGGGACGAGCGTTCATTTTTGTTACAGCACGATTGATTACGTCAGAGGCAATGTGTGAAGCCGCTGTTTTCAAGTGTGGTTTTGCTGTTGCTATGCCTTTTCTGACAAACGGTGAAACAAATCTGGATAGGCGTGAAAATAAACCAGCAATGCCTTTTCCATAGAGTCAGTGCTCCATAAAACCCTGGCAGGTTCCCGCCTGCCTGATTGACATAATAATGCACAAAACGCTGGGGGGTTTGTGTGTGCATGGTGAAATTCCTCCAGGAAAGATGATTGATCGGCGCTGTCTGGTTGAAACTGAGGTTTGAAGAGGCCTACTGTCTGCTTATTTAGTGCAGTCTCAGAATAGTTTTTCCGTAACTAAAATTCACAGGAATGTTTTAATCCGACTTGATCTGTATTTGAATGTTTTCTATATGGTTTTTCGAAACCAGTACATAGTTGGGGGGATTAAAAGTCTGTGTGATGATGTCACCAAAAGTCCCCTGTACAGTTAGCGTATGTTAAAGCGGTGCATAGGCATCACCCACTATCTGATGGGCAACTATATCGGTGTAACAATACAGATGGTAGAAACCTGATTTGATATCTGACGGGAAAGGAGCCGTTCTCTTGTTAAATATAAGCCATTCCACCGGTAACACACCGATCATGTCTGCCAGTGGAGGGTAAAACTGAAGGTACCATTGGCCGCCGGCATGAAATAAAAAAAAATTGATCTCCGTCTTCAAGGCCTCGATCCCGCTGTAATATCTAATCTAATCTCTAATCTTATCACCAACTTTCCTTTCCTCATTTTTTTTCCCAATCGAAGAATGCTGAATCTTCAGGTACATAATGCCATGTATGCCGGTAAGAGATTTCCGTCAAAGCCACCTCCCAAGTCACCGGATAGGTTTATATGCGGTGCTAAATTCACTCGGAAATCAGAGGATTGATTATCTTTAAAAACATCCAGACTGGCGTTTAAAGGTAAAGTTATGTAAAAAACGTTCTCCATCTTTCCTCTTGTATGTCGCAGCAGTAGTGATGTCTCTTATCACAACAAGCGTGTTTTATACATTTTTAAGATCGCTGACTTTTACCCAGCTGTTGAATTTTTCAGGCCAGTTTTTCCATCTGACTAAAGCCTGCTTCTTGCACTTAACAACGCTGCATTTTAATATCTCAGCCACATGATAAAAGCGATCGTTGTCTAGTTTCAGTTTCCGTAATTCTGGTTTATAAAAGGAACCTTTTATAGGTTCTTCATCCATGTCTTTCAGCTTGTACACTGGAGGGTTGCGTGGTATGCATTCTGCTATTGTAAATACCTGATCTGTGTTTGTTTGTTCATATCTTTTATCGAAAACCCCCCGTAGTTTTTATATCCTGACCAGGTCACCCTTCCTGAATTTCATTTTTAATCTCGCTTGAGGGATAGATCCATAAAGATTGTTGAAAACTTGACCTGTGGTTTCATGTGTCACCTCCATAGGTGTCATTTTTATGCTTGAATGGTAACTTGGTTGTAACTCTCCATCAGATGTTGAAGCACATCTATGTATCTCCTAGTGTTATTTGCGGTAAAATAATGCCACAGCATAGTTCTCAGAGTTCGGTTGAACCTTTCTACAACAGAGGCTTTTAGATCGCTCGATGTGCTGATATGGACAACATCATAATTTTTCATCAATGCTTTGAACCTTTTAAAAAATTCTGTGCCCGCATCGGCCTGAAGCTTCTGCGGTACTTGACCTTCTTTGAAAATGGATTCAAAAGCACCTGCCACCTCTCGGGCCATCTTTCTTTTTATAGCATGAGTGTACGCCCTCTTTGACAACACATCGATCATGGTTTATAAATAATTATAACCCTCATTGTGCTCCGCTAAGACTTGCATATCACAGAGATCAGCTTCCGTGTCAAAGACTTTATTCTTTTTTTAACAAAATCTGGGTAAATGTTTTAATTCAACATTGGTTAAACATGATGTTTTAATTCAACAAAAGCAGTATACAATTTTTTGTTTTTAATTTGTTTTCTAAATCAAAATTCCCCAACACAAAAACAATCAGTCGTCAAATCCAGGCCCGACCCGAGACATAGGCAGTATAGGCAAATGCTAAGGGCGCCGCATACCCAGGGGGGCACCAGAAACACGTTAAGAACTTCCCGCTGTTATTGTACTTGACATTGCAACAAGTGTATCACAATTAGGATTTACAGCTTACAGTCTACAGTTTTACATGGCATTGACTTTAACTGTTAAGTATTGCTACCAGTGGGGACTTGAAGGGATCACGCATACACTTAACTCACGGTGCAGAACATAACATGAGGCGCCACAAAGCAGGATGGGAAACCACCACCTCCACCAATCAGACTTCTTTTACCCGCCATTCAGTTTTCGTTTTTATTGCATCAAAAAAAGTTAATATGTCAAAGCGTCTGGTGTCCAGGGGTGGAAGAAAAGATAAGAGGAGGAGGAAAAACTTGACAAAGACAAAGGTAATGTTACAGTAAAGATGATGTTGATGATTTATTTTGATGTTACAGAAAGATGATGATCAATAATGCCATTAGCTATTAGCATACATGGTTAGCTAATCTACAAATAGTAGGGATGCAATGGGACAGGGTAAAGTTCCGGACCATTTGGTATGCCCTACACGGGATAATCCGTCCTCCTGTACTGGTAATTAGTTACTGCCGGCCCGACGTTACCAAACTGCAGCGCGCTCCCACATACAGGTGCAACAACCAGCTCGCTGTTCCCCGCTCAAGCAGCTGGTTGGCAGAGAGATACATCCTCCTCTTGTAGAAGCCAAAATTTGGGCCTGCGTGGCACGTGTAATCAACACGTGCATCAATTCTGAGGAGCTGAGAAGATGTACGTGGTACTTCCACGAAAGACTTGTCATTAAGCGATTCTAGGAAATGTTTTGTTCCCAGCTTTTTCTGGCCTCTTCAGAACCAGACAAATAGGCGCCTGAAGGCGCCACTTGGCTTATCCTGAAGATAGGCCAAGTGGTTGCGCTGGCCAAGAACACCAGATGTTTCCCGTAAGTGACGCAATGAGTAAGTATAAAAGAGAGAGCTCCCTTTAGAGGGGAGAGGGTTTTAGTTGGTCTGGCTGGGATCTCAGCGTGGACGTCTGCTCAGAGATAAGGTATGTCAATTATTAACAGACAATGGATACAGAATGTTAGATATCGAGGTCAATGACCTATGTAGCATTGTATTGAGAACCAAAGATCCAATAAAACCCGGCTGAAGCTACTTTCTAGAACAGAGGCTGTGTTGTCCTGAGTCTTCATTATAGCTATATATCTATATCTATGTTTTGCATGTAATGAAAACCAACAACACTCTCCACAATGCGCACAGAGCAATGAGGAGCAAAAAAATGTATACGGGTCGGTTGCGCTTTTTTCGGAAATCAGCCCTGGTGTGAGGTGCTGCTAAAATTTCTCCCCGACTTGAGAGCTTTCTGCCCGGGGGGGCTCCAGCATTCAGGGGAGCCGGGTTGCGCTGTGTTCATCTCCTATTTGCGGTTCGCTGGAGCGCGAAGCAAAGAGGAGATGTGCTGCGCTACATTAATTGATGCACACACAAATGCCCTTTAAGCAGCGGGCACACGAAGAATATTCGGCTGTGTCAGTGTGGTCAGATGCGCTCCTGTTTAAAGAACCGGTAAAATACAGAAAACATTCTGTTACTGCGGCCCTGTGTGTGAACAATAATCCCAGAGAAACGTACAGCACGTTTATGTTGTATTCTCATGGTTTTGACCCACCCAAACTTCTAACTATGGGCGGATTAGGTTAACTGACATTCTGCTTTTGTTCCCACTTCCCAAAAAAATTAAATATTTGTTTTGGGATTTAAAAAAGCAGTCTCTTTCTGCACAAAACATGTACCGAACTGTACCGTGGACCGTTGCCCAAGTACCGAGGTTGTCATATGATGATGTCGTTGATGACTTTGCCTCAAGAAAATCCAGGAAAGTCAAGCTGTAGTAAGTCATGTAAGATTAAGGAGGTGGTGGTGTAGTTCCTGAAGTAATTTAAGGCAGGACCAAAAACACCCATAGAGCTCTTTTAAAGATCATGTTTACATTTTTTTTATTCAAATCCTTGTGGTATTTTTGTGCCTACTTAAAGATACTAATAGATAAGATATATAAGACAAATAGATAAGAGAAGAGAAGATAGATAAGATAGATAAAATAGATAAGATAGATAAGATAAGATAGATAGATAGATAAAATAAGATAGATAAGATAGATAAGATAAGATAGATAGATAAGATAGCTAAAAGAAGATAGATAAGATAGATAGGCAAGATATACAAGATACTAATGTCTTATTTTGCACAGTGCCGTTCTTCTATTGTATTTAAGTTAATGTCACTTGTTTACGCTTTTCATTTCGGGAGTATTTAAATTTAATACTTTATGTAAGCTATCTATATTGTATTTAATATGTTGAGTTCATTTTTTTATTTATTTCTTTAATTATTAATATTATAATTAGTATTTTGAATGTGCAATTGTTTTATTTAAAAAAATGAATGTCTAAAACAAAGCTATAAAGTTTCTTGTGAGTATATGTACAGTACAGGGGATAGCAGTGCAAGTACTGTACTGCAATGCAACGGGGCGCCACTTAAAATCTTGCCTAGGGCACCAAATTGTTTAGGACCGGGCCCTGGTCAAATCCGAAACACTTTGAGACAGCATTCAGTTCTGCTATATGGTTTTCCGAAGAAACTTTTTCATACATTTCAACGATGGAAGAATGTAGTTTAAAACAACACTTGAGCTCATACATCAAAGTTTTTACCACCGTTGTGACTTTGCCGTCGGTCGCTTGTATACTTTTGCAATGCAGCAGGTTTTGAATAGCTGGTATGAATTTAGGGGTGATCATTCTTCTGCTAATCCCCTCAATATGAAGCTGCAGATAAACTTCATTCATCTTGCTTAAGCATGGGTGTTGGTGTTGGCTCGGATGCGAGATTTGGCAGCCGTAGCAGTTCTCTCTCACTTATTTAATATAGGTCACGTTGAACAAGTGAAGTAATGCTGTTTTTATAGTCTTTACCAGTAATGAAGAGAACCATCCATCCACTTCATCACCCAAATTTGGCAGATGCTCCAGCGATAATTGCAGCAGGGTTTGCTGAGAACAGCCGCTTGAAGGAAAAGGTTTGGAGGGTCCTGGAGGCTTTTCATCCATAGGGCTCAAACCCGCCTGTGCGTTGTCATCAACAGCTGCTGATAAACCATCATCATCAGTGGCGGTATATGAAGCACCAGTAGAGGAGCCTTTTTTCAATGCCTCAAATTGTTCATACGGAGGTGTTGGAGATACTTCTGGAGATGCGGGTGAATCCAAGGTAGTGAGTGGATGGTAAGGTCCGGGAAAACCCATCTCTTGTAGTGGTTAAAATAGATCCTGAGAAGGGTTGAAAGAGCTCCAGTATGCTGGTAGGGTCATCTGAAAGCTGGAGTCCTTCATTCTGTTTCCACAACTGGCGGTGAGCTGAGGCTTTGTCATGAACCAGTTATATGCATGTTGGACTAGGGCGGAGCTCAGCGGAGGTGTTGTTCGGCAAATGAGGGGGTGTTGCTTAAAAGAAAAGTGTTTTTTTTTTACTTCCTGGAGCCTCTTCAAACGGCGACTGCATACGAATAGGAAGGTCACTACAGGATCAAACCCTTGAGCGAAATCTTTCCATGCTTCCAAAAGTACTAATAGCACAGTGGTGAAGCACCTTATCTTTAAAGAAAGCGACTCGACCACCATCACTACCCCGTGTTCTTCACTATCACGCCAGCTTTTAATAAAGAACAGTTCCCCGGGAGGGCTGCTTTGGATTGAAAGGTGCCTTGGTGGGTAACATTTTTGTCACGATTTTCCAAAGTATCGATGCCAAGCCTGTGGAGGGATACTGACCAGTTTCCTTTCTCATCATTATAAGTAGCATCATCATCACCATCATTGCTGCTACTCCATAAAAATTCCACTGACCAGTCTATTCCAGTCCTTCTGTGCAACCGGTGGGAGGGTGGAAAAGTTAGGGGTTTCATCCTGATCACTGTGCCTTTGATAAAGAAAGAATAGGCCGACATCATAATTAAAAATGTAATCCAATTTTCCTTCCACGCTGTACCACTTTAAATGCCATTCATTTTGCATGATTTCAGCAGGAGGGTTTAAAAACAAACGAGTCTCTTCGTCCACCTGTTTCCTTCGGAAGTCATAAACTCCATCCCTTATCCCCCGGAAGTCATAAACCCGTCCCCCTCTTCCGGAAGTTATATATCATTCCAAGGGTCATAAATCACGGTCGTAAATACCAAAGTGACACATTATACCCCTATAGCTCTCTCTTATGAGAGATGCTTTTTGCTGGAGCTTTGGTTGTGACTGCATTTTGCTGGAGCTTTTGTTAAGCCAAGCCCACCCACTTCGTCTCCCACCACAGTTCTTTTGAGATGGTAATAGTAACACAACCTACCCCTACCAGACTGTACTGACCTGTTCCATACTGCACTGTACTGGCCCTAGTGGAAATGGGGCACTAGAGATCTGCTATCGCGGTACAAACCATCCAGATCACTCAGGTCCTCCAGCTCTAGTCTACTGATCGTTCCTAGAACCAGAACCAAACATTAGAAGCAGCTTTAAGTTTCTATGCTCCCCACATCTGGAACAAACCCCTGGACGAATGCAAAACTGCAGCGACACTGAACTCTTTTAAATCTAAAATTAAAACGTACCTATTTAGAGTTCCTTATGAGTAATTGATACTAATATTGCCAATACTCTGCACGGTGGCACAGTGGTTAGCACTGTTGCCTTGCAGAAAGAAGGTTGTGGGTTTGTATCCCGGCCAAGGGCCTTTCTGCATGTATTTTGTTCTCCCCTTGCATGCGTGGGTTCCCTCCGGGTACTCCGGCTTCCTCCCACAGTCCAAAAACATGACTGTCAGGTTAATTGATCACTCTAAATTATCCTTAGGTGTGGGTGTGTGCGTGCATGGTTGTTTGTCCTGTCTGTCTCTATGTGTGGCCCTGTGATGGACTGGCGACCTGTCCAGGGTGTACCCCGCCTCTCGCCCGTTGACAGCTGGAGATAGGCACCAGCCCCCCCGCGACCCCTTGAGGAATAAGCGGTTCATAAAATGGATGGATGGATGGATTGCCAATACTATTATTAAATCTTTTCAGAGGCTAAATGTTGTCTTCGTTATTTCTTTTATAAACTTTCATTTATGCTGTCTTTTAGTGATTCTATGTTTTAATTTTCACTTTTTTGTAATCATGTAAAGCACCTCAAATTCCCTTGCGTGAAAGTGTGGTATATACAGTACATGTTATTACAGCAGGCAATCTTCTGGCACTTACTCTGTCCTCTGGTCTGCATCTGCTGACATGTGTTTATGCTAATCAGGACTCTTGAGTTGCAGTCATGAGAGGGAGGAGGGAGCTTTCCCTCTGGGCTGCTGGTTCCCATACACATTTAGATAAACAGAAAATAGCCTAATACTGATAATATATAAGCACACAGGATTATATATGTATATATAAAACATTAATAAATGCAGTTTATAAAAAAGACATGAGACATAAGGAACTTTATTATCCCCCAACCTGAGTGCCAAAAGATTAGTTCATCCTATAGGCAGAAATGATGGATATGATAATCTAATGTAAGAGATTTAACAAAGCAAATACTTAACGTAATTCTGGATCCTATATTGTGATTTATTATTCCTACTCTATCACCAGCAGCAGAAGATTGATCCATAGATAACATTTGCTTTTGAATAAAACTCTAATTTGAAGCTACATTTGTTGTGTTTGCACTTGGTTGAATGCAAATCCCCTATCTTTCTCTGGTAGTGTCACATTTGCAGACCAAAACCAAGGACTTTTCCCTTCAAAACAAAGCATATAATTTGTAACCCATGACTGAGACATTACCCATAGCAATTATTCAAAGCATGAATGAAATGATGAAGAATCCAAGGTGGTGATAAACTATTTTTTTGGGTGACATTTTAGTTACCATGTACAATCCTGAGTACTCTTACAGCTGTGGAATCAAGGCCTTTTTGTAATATGACCTGTCTGACAATAGTAAGGAGGCTAAAACATCTCAAAAAGCAAAACATAATACTATAATGAAAAAGTTCAACAACTGGTGATTAATTCTAGAAAAGCGTTGCTATGGGTAGCTCTATGTTGGAGGAGCTCTGTTGGCTCTGTTTTGTTTTTTTCGGACGTTGGTTCCTCTGTTTTCTTAAGTAAAGATGGCGTTTTATGGGCCTGTATTTTGTCTAGTTTATGGTGCTGTGAAGTTGGAAGGATTTTTGGTGTTAATTCTTTTTACTTTTTGAATATTTGTTATGCTGCATATCCAAGGTCCTTTACAGCAGAGAGCAGATGATTAATATTGCAAAATCTGAAATAATACCTCAACTGAAACCACAAATGCCAAAAGAGGGCATGTGGATGGATAGCAGGAGCAAAAAGGACAGAGAGAAGGGTGAAGTTCAAACAATCTCTTCTATTGATCATAATGGTTAATAAGAGAATACTGGCTAACAAGTTGACTGAACTCCAAGTGTTTACATGGACTCCGCCAGAGTGACAGGAATGCAGTGGTATGTCCTTCACTGAGATGTTGGTGCAGGATCATATCCTTGACTCCAACATCTCTCTGCCAGGCTTACTGACTGTATGAGCAGACAGAGATCTGAAGAGAAGCGGGAAAAGAAAAGGAGGTGGAGTAGCAGTGCTTGTCAACAACAGATGGTTTAATCCAGGACGTTACTGTGAAGTGTCGGCTCTGCAGCCCAGATACTGACCCCTTGGCAGTAAGTTTTTGTCCATATTATTTATCAAGTGTCATTATAATACTCGTTTACACCTTCACTTGTCATCATCAGTTTTGTTGTCGCTAAGCTACACACACATTTGTGGCAATTTCTGGTCATTTTTATCATTTCTCCCTATCCACTACAGCTCCAAGATTTTAACAGTTTGTCAGTGCTCTTCCAAAGAAAACAAGACACTGGACTTGTTTTATGCAAATGTAAAGGATTCATATATGTTAAAAGGAAGACTTCTGGGACAATCAGATCACAATCTTGTTTTTCTCTGCTTAGAATATAAACTACTTGTGCAAAGGAAAACTTTGTCAAAAAGAAAAGTGATAAAATGGTCACAGAAGTTGAAGAAGTCCAGTAGCGTTGTTTTGAGACCACACACTCTTTGCCCAACCTATATAAACTTCTGTGTGGACAACATCATCCCCACAAGAACTGTGAGATGCTTCCCTAATACCAAACCAACGCTCAGGCACGTCACAGGGCACTTCCTAGTGATGTCCGTACGCAGCTACTCACTTGCATGCATGGCAGCGGTGCATTGACGTAAACGCACAGCTTGCCCAAGGGGGGTTTTATGACTTTTTATTACTAGGGCAAGGTACCGCATGGTCTTTTGTTTAACAAAAAGACCTCATGGCTTTTATAAATGATCTAGCTTTCTGCTAACAAAGGCTCTGGTTTGAGATCATGTGTGAAAAGAGAATAAATGACTACATTCGGCGCCTCGTGTCTCTCGGAACCACTCCTTGCGCTAATCCTAGTCGCCTAACGCTAAACACTGAATTGAATTCAGTTGGTGGCCTGAGGTCCTATCCAATTATAGCCCTGAATTCTTGTCTCACTCAGCGCCTGATCACTACTGATCTGAAAGATCTGTCAAACAAGAAAAAAAGAATCTTCAGAGTGGGAGACACAACATTTTTGAGGAGTATACAGAAGCAACTTAAAGTTAAGATCAGAGACAGCAGGGAGGCATACAGGAAGAAGCTGAAAAGCTAACAGCAGAGAAACGATATCAGAGATGTCTGGTCAGGGATGAAGAAGATTACAGGCTTCAAGCATAAGAATAGTTATATAAATGGAAGCTGAAGTAAAAACAATCTTAAATGAGTACCAGGCTTTTACAACAGTCATAAATACCAAGTTGTGTTTAGGAAATTGCCCAGTTGTGTAGAAAAAGGAAGAAAGATAGTTTACGTTAAGACCCCCATAAAAGCGGGTGTCTGTAAATCATTTTGGGGGAAAAACAGACTTAGGGAAGTAGATGATAAGGGGCACACAATGAATGTTTATGTACTGGGAGTAACCATGTCATGTGATTCTTTTTGTCTTTGTTATCAATAAAAAGAGAGGTCTGTGAGTCAGCGCGCACACTTGGTGAGCCGTCCTGCAGGTCAGTCTCATGACAAACAGATCTGTGTTGTTGTATTTTCTGCTTTGTTTTCTGGAACAGGAAATCACTCTGTCGACCCTGCGGAGGAAAGCTGGATCCTCAACCGTGAATAGAGTTAATTGACAGTTTTGGAGTTAATCCACAATAGAGGAACACTTTAATATAGAATTTACAATCCAGCAACTTGGTGGAGAACGCAGGCAGTGATTTTCCTGGAGCAAAGTAGAAAAGTAAGTTGATTGTTGATTAAATATTTTGAGGAAACACTGAAGTGAATTACTGATCTGAGTTTAACAGAATGATGGGGAACTGAGGACTGACCATTGACAAAAGGACCCGGGTCATTTTCTCAGTAATCTGGCAAGCGCTACAACAAATTAATAGGTAAATGTTGGTCTGAAAATTCTCCATTTTAATGTTAACTCTGTCTCTTTAAAGGAAAAGAGGAACGTGCGAGACAAGTTCTGAGTCTGGGCTGCTCTCGCTGGGGAAAGACGTTTCCCCAGCGACAGGTCTAGTGGGAACAAAGGATTCCTAGACCAGCCTGGGTGACTGCACAGCCCGTGACCAAACATCACACAGTGTGCATAGAAAAAGGTCTGCGTTCCTAAAGAGATAAGGTCAGTGTGTATGGATGACTAAGACTTAAAAGGAAATAAATTGCCATGGTAATATAAACATAGTTGTGGTGTGTGGTTTGGAGAGTAAAGATACAGATAAATAGTTTCCAGGAAACTATTTTGCACATCTGGATTCAAATAAACTCTCATTTAGAGGATAGTAGTTGGGTTGAATCTAAAACTCGGGTTGTCCGGTGAATCTTAAACACCTAGTGGATGTCCGCTCCCACAGAACTAGTCTGGGGTGTAGAAGATTGACATTCAGGGACAATCTGGGGTAATATCATTTTCACCTGACTTAATCCTACATACTTTAAGGAAGAGAGCAGATTGACATAGTTGCTGAGAGCATGGACTATAAACCCCGCATTCCCCTGCCAGGGAACCGTTGGTGCACCTTAGGAAGACAATTAACACTGTATTTGGATAAAGTACTACCAATGATAGAGACTAGTCTCAGCAAGGCAGATAGAGATAAAGTAGAAAGGAGGGTCAGAAGTATGTGGAAAGATGAGGGACTAGACGCACAGGAGAGGAGATGTTTGTCCCAGTTGTGTTTCAAAGAAGCAGGGAAATGTGGAGATAAAGCAGAAAAGGCCAACGTGGTCACTGGAGGAAAGGCAAAATGGAAGAAAAGACAGGCAAAATGGAACCAGTTAGGTATATTAGGGCAAGGGACAGAACATCTTTGTCAGGAACCAGACTGTGACGAGGAAGACAGCTCGAGCCCTCCCCCTTATACAGGGATTTATCCCCCGATACCCCGGACAAACAAATGTATCCTGTAGTTAGAACTGCAGATGGGACTGAAATTCATTGGGAACTCACTAGGACAGATGCTACAGAAAGAGGTATCTATGAGGAATATGGCCCAGAACACAGATCACACCCACACCCCCAATGCACACCCTCTGCTCCTCCGGTAGCTCCCCCATCTTCTCAATACCCCGTCCAACCCAGCTCTCGGGACGGAGCCACACAGTTGTGGCAAGTAATGAGCAAGAAGAAAGTAGGTCACTCAAACATTGGTCCAAAACCCCCTCAGGTTAATACACCACCTCAAGCATCTGACAGGACACCCCCTCAGGCGTCCGGCAGTCAATCAGGAGCCATAGAGATTAAAAATGAGGACCATGAACCCACACATGAAATTGTAATTGCTGTTAAGGCTCAGGGTACACTAGGACACACAAGTGATGAGGAGGATTATGTAGAAAAAGAAGTGAGGAAGAGAGTAAGAGAGGAGTTAGAAAAAAAACGAGAGGATGAGAACAGACGGGGGCCAATAGAGCCAGAGGAGGGCTTAAAGTCCACACCACCCCTGGGACAGACAGGAGTAACGACTAGATTACAACTCAAACAGCAGAAAACACATCAGGAGGAAGAGCCGGAGGGAGGTCAGTCACAAAACATAATGCCTTTAGTACAAGCACCAGGGGGAGGAGGACTGTACAAACCTCTAAAATTAGCAGACCTTAAAGGATTGATCCAATCTTTGCATTCTTTATCAGAAGGAGCTAATTTGTGGTTAAACAAGCTGTACCAGCTTACAGCTAATCAAACATTGGCCCTAGGAGATTTAAGGGGAGTAATGGGGTTAGTAATGACAGCTACAGATTTTAGAAATATGCAGGAAGAAAATAATTTAGCTAACCTCCCAGATTCTACACCTTTAGCAGGACTAATTAATGGAATAGCCACCTGGTTGAGACAGGAATATCCAGGAACCCATGCCTCAAAAGTGCCAAAATTCATGTGGAAACCTGAGGTGTCACCCATTGATTATTTATCACAAAGCAAGGACACCTGGGTGGGACAAACAGGGGAATATCCTGATCAGCAGGGAACAAACAGAACTTGGTTCAGGGAAGTGGTGTTAGCAGGGGTGCCGGAGACTGTACAACAGAAATTAAAAGAAAATCCGGATCTACTAAGTGCTGACCAGGGTAGATGGGACTTGCATTTAATTCATCATCTTCAGAAAGAGGCAGATCGGTATAAGAAAGGATCTGAGGAGACTAAGAAAATGGAGACTGCTTTGTTAAAACTATAGTTAAAAGAAGCCCAATCTAAAATAGCTGAACAGAAAGCTGGTTCAAAGAAAGGAAAGGAAATGGTGGCAGAAATTGCCCCAGCTGCTAGAGGCTCCTCCCCCTTCATTTCCCATAATGTATGTTGGAGCCCCCCCTAACCAGTCACCCGTTGCCCCCTATGGGCAGCAGTGGCAACGCCCCGGAGAGCACGTGGGAGGGGAATGGCCCGTGGGTTCAGAGGTGCTGGGGGAAAGCAGCCAGGCACTAACGGTTGTCATCGGTGTGGCTCCATTGATCATTGGGTGAGAGAGTGTCCTTACCCACCAACCGGGAACCAACCACAATACCAGCCTTCTCACCACACAGCTCCAAATCAGCACATGGCTCCTCCTCCGTATGGCAGGGGAAGAGGAGGCCAGCACTATTGACAATGCCCACAGATTTTCCCAGTGGGCGGGACTAAGGGAGATCCCTTGCTCACATTGAACATTTCTGGACATTCATTAGCTTTTTTGGTGGATACTGGGGCTAATTTTAGCACCATGGACAAATCATTACCACAAACAGTCTTGTCTGGAGAAAAAGTGTCAGTAATGGGAATTTCTGGGGCTCCTATGATTCTCCCGGTAACTCAACCTATGTCTGTGTCAGTGGGAAACCAAAGAGTGAACCATCCTTTTGTGATAGCACCCACCACTCCAGTGAATCTTCTTGGCAGGGATTTACTTATTAAGCTGGGAGCTACCATACTATGCACAGCTGATGGACTTGAAGTGACTTTTCCCAATGGACAGAAACACTGTTGTGGTTCCCTGAATGGACGATATCTGCTCAGAGATGACGCATCACAAATGGCTGACATATTCTAGGGCAGGCTTACCACACCTCCTGAACATGAACACTCTGCAGCCACATTCTTGGCATGCTGGAGGCCTTGGCTGCTGGAACTACAACCCTTTGTCCCGCCGCCTGACCCTATACATGTTATTCTCCTGTATGAAAGGGGCGATCCTACTATGTATCAGGAACAATTTGAGAAACAGCTTGAGGGCCACACGTGGTCTGTGACTTCCGGTCCATGCTATGTGGGGAAAGAGGGAGTAGCACTGTTTGCTAATCTTACATCTGATCAACTGAAATGGTACATGATGGAGACTGAAGCTCTCCCACATGTGTCACTTTTACTACACCCTAAACATCAAGCCAAGGATCTGGGGGGAATGGTAAAGAGGGGGGGTCACAATTACAGATTGGATTCCAACCCAGATACCTACAGTCTCCTTTTCTCCTTCTACTCAGATGTATAAAATAGACACGCAAGTAACAGATCAGACTCTGTTAGAACACCTCCAGTTGTCTAGAACTCATGGTAGAGAAAAAACAGACCACCCTATGGCCATAGAGACGTTACAAATTCTCCCCGATTACCTCTGGTCAGACGGTCCCACAGATCTAGGATTGGTTCACACCACACCCATCACTTTTGAATTAAAACATTCTGATCCAATTTGGCGTACGCAGTACCCTCATAAACCTGAAGCTGAGGAGGGAATAGCGGACACTATTGCAGGTTTATTAAAGGCTGGAGTTTTGGAACCTTCTTACTCACCTTACAACCAACAATCTTACCTGTAGAATAACAAGGTACTGGCAAATACAGGATGGCAGATGACTTAAGAGCAATTAATGAGGTACTTAAAACAGCACCCATTGCAACCCCTAATCCCTACACGGCTCTGACATCCCTGACACCTGATTTGAAATGGTTCACCTGTATTGATTTGGCTAATGCTTTTTTCTGTTTACCGCTTCACCCATCAGTGAGGGATGTGTTCTCTTTCACTTTCAGAGGTAGAAAACTGAGATATACCAGACTTCCCCAGGGCTTTTCTCTATCCCCTGGCATTTTCAATCAGGTTCTTAAACAATCCTTAAGCACCTTACTCCTCCCACCAGGTTGTGTTCTGATTCAATATGTGGATGATTTAATTTTAGCCACGCCCACTGCAGAAATATGCATTGAAGCCACATTGGCATTAGTCTCTCATTTAGGAAAAGAGGGTTATAAAGTCTCACGTGACAAATTGCAACTAGTCAGACAAGAAGTCCAGTTTTTGGGGAGAAAAGTGACGGAACAGGGTTCTGGTTTAACAGAGGCCCACAAAAACTCCATATTGAAACATCCAAAACCTCTTATTGTAAAGTCAATGCTGTCATTTCTGGGACTTACTAACTTCTCCAGACATTAAATTCCAGGTTATACTAACCTCACTACACCATTGAGAGCATTGGTAAATGAAAATGGCATGAAGAATTTACAGGCACAGTTACAATGGAATTCCGCAGCAGAAGAGGCTTTCATTCAGCTCAAACAACTACTAGCTCAGGCAGCAGACTTAGCTACACCTGACTACAGCTGTACCTTTTTTCTAGATACACCAGAAACCGATGGAGTGGTTAATGGTATTCTTTTTCAGAAAAAAGGGGGCCAAAGACACATTCTTAGGTATCTTAGTGTCAAACTACAAGCCATAGAGAGGAGACAACCTCCATGCACTAGACATGCAGCAGGCAATGCACATCTAGTTGAGAAAACAGCACATGTAGTCAGAGGATACCCACTCCACATCCTCACATCCCATGGTGTTATGGCTCTGATCAATTCTGAGACCTTCACTTTGTCCACCCTGCGCCAGCAACGTCTCAGTAAAATCCTAGAAGCACCAAATCTGACTTTCATCCATGATGGCATAAACATGGCAGATCAGTTCAGCGACACTGGGGAACCTCATGACTGTGTTGCACTAAATTTTGTGGCCCAAAAAATAAGACCAGACCAGTTGACAGAACCACTCCCCACAGGACTGACCCTGTACACAGATGGTTGTTGTTTTAGGGACAGTAAAGGTGACTTACAATCAGGTTTTGCTGTGGTGTTGCAAGATAACAATACTGAACAGACAGTGGTGTCAGGAAAACTACATGGCAAACAGAGTGCGCAGCGAGCTGAGATCAGGGCTCTGATTGAAGCCTGTAAGTGGGGAACAGGAAAAGAAGTTACCATTTGGACTGATTCTAATTATGGTTTCTCTGTTATTCATTATGAGCTACCACAGTGGAAAAGGGCCACAAAACAGTACACAAAACATATTTGTCACCACCACAGGCAAGCCTATTCAGCATCACTCAGATATCATGGAGCTTTTAGGAGCAGTGCAGCTACCCTCTAAATTAGCCATTTTAAAGTGCAAGGGCCACAGTAAGTTAAACACAGCTCAGGCTAGAGGTAGCTGCAGATCTGGCTGCAAAAACTGCTGCAGGTTACCAGCCACAGACAAATACACAGCTAGTGGTTACAGATTTACAGGAAATATCAGACAGCTTTGCAGAGGAAGTGAAGCTAGCTCAGCAGAATGCAGCTCCACAGGAGAAATCAGTTTGGAACGACAGAGGTGCAGTTTTCTCAAATAACTACTGGAGAGGCCCAGTTGGGAGACTTGTGTTGCCAGCCAGTTTGAAACCCACACTTTTCCAAGAAGCTCATGGACAGGCACATGTCTCTTTTAATCAGATGAAGAGGAACCTGTGTTTCTGGTGGCACCCATATTTATCAGACTGGGTAAAGAATTTTTTGAGTGAATGTACGGTTTGTGGGCAGTTTAATCCAAAACCCACTTTCAAGCCAGAGATGGGAACTTTTCAGAACCTGTCTCGGGCAGGGGAGGAAGTGGTTATTGATTATACAGATATGGTAACTCCTATTAGGGGTTACCAGGTATTTGTTGGTTATGATAGACCGCCTGACATCATGGGTTGAAGCAGTTCCTGCTAGGCGCGAGGATTCTAAAATGGTGGTTAAGTGTTTAATTAACCACTGGATCCCGTTCCATGGCTTTCCCACCAGAGTGAGATCTGATAATGGCACTCACTTTAAGAATGAACATCTACAATGGGTTGAAAAGCATATGGGGATCACCCATAAATTTGGCACTGTGTATCATCCCCAGTCGCAAGGGGTGATTGAGCGCTCAAACCTAAATTTAAAGTCAAAGCTAGCAAAAATATCAGCACAAACAGGGCTAAATTGGCTGGACGCCCTCCCTATTGCTCTAATGGCCATTAGATCATCAGTCTGCAGAACAAAAGGTCTTACTCCTTATGAGATCCTTACTGGCAGGATCTTCCCTGGTCCCTGGGCCGGCAGGGAGCCTCAAGTCTCTTCTCATCTTGCTCCCAACCCTCGTGGTGAACATCAACAGCTGAAATCTCTGGTGACCTCCTTCATACCAGCTCCACATGTCACTCACGGTCCAGCTCCGGCACCCACAGAGGCTGAGTGGGTTTGGCTGAAGGTGTTCAAAAGAAAGTGGCAGGAACCTCGATTGTCTGATCCATTTCTGGTTTCTGCGCGCACCACCCACGCTGTCCAGCTTAAAGGCAAAGGATCCACCTGGTTTCATTGGTCACAGTGTGCCCTGGCTCCTGATCCATCCCGCACACTGCAGCAGATCTCTAATAATCTAAGGGAATCTATCTAAAGAGGGTGAGAAAGGTTTTGACCAAGCGGGAGCTTAAGCCACTGGAGGCGGGGCCTGACTCACCAAGAAGAAATTGGTTGTGGGGGGAAATGGTTAATTAATGAAGTAATTACCATTTCCAAAGAGGGAATATGTTATTTTAGCTGAAACAGCTGAAAAAAGCTGTTACATCGCTCTCGCAGCTGCCAGGTGCCATTAGAGGGCTCTACAACGAGAGTGAAGAACGAAAAAAGAAGATTAAAATTATACTGAAGGACTAAAAGACTCGCTTAACCATTTATTGCATTTTACAGGTTTTTTTTTAACCATTTACTTAACCATTTCTATTCACAGGTGCAGTTTCTTAACACTGCCTAAGAAGGTTTATTAACACCCCAGTTAACTAATTTTTAATCATTTAATTTTCAGGATTTCTTAACATCCAAGTATTTTTAAGGTTTTCTTAATAAGCAAAAAGGGTCCTTTAGATAGAAAGATAGACTAGCTGAGGTAAGGTTACCTGAGGTAAGTTTTCCTGAAGGTGTGGTATGACCCAGTGTACAAGGTATTACAAGCCAGACCTAGGGAAAGGAAAGACTAGAGAGATTCCAGAAGTTAAATAGGTTTCTTAAGATTTTATCAAGGTTTCTTAACAGTTACATTATTCTTTCAGTTTTATTTAGTTATTTACAGCACAATCAATAATGTTAACTGATGGTCAATTGTGTTTTTTTATTACATTCTGGTCTTGTATTTGCTTTGTGGTTCTTTGAGATCTGCTTATCATTGCCAGGGTTTTCAACTTTTAATAAAGTTCAAAAGTAACTTGTGCTTCTCACATTAAAACCTTAACAAAGTGAAGACTAAACTAAAATAGCACAACAAACATTGAAAACATGCAACTCTGGGGCAACACAAAGTTGCTGTGTGGCCTAGGACTATGCAGCATAATCATAGTTCACATCATTTTCTACTGCTGTGGGGATTGGCCCTATAACAGTTCCAAAAATCCGACACAGGTCTCTTTTAGCTCACTCCCACTAAGTAATAGGCCAAGGAGACATGTGGTTGCCAAACCATCCCCTAACTCGAAGTGTAGCGACACACAAGGACCATATTACGCACCAGGATGGTTTTCCACTTTCTGTATCCCAGAAGGAGGATCGGCAGTAATTACCATCCCACTTAACACTCTAACATGGAATGGAAAACAAGCAATTTGGTATAAGGATTATCCCTCCTGGTACATAACTAATGACCAAAAGCATACGAGTTGGTCCACTCTGATTGCTGACCCACCAGGATATGATTGGAGCAGTTACACCACATCAGCTTTTGCAAAACATATGGGCCCCCTGGTGAGGTTAGCTAAAGCTGCAGATAAATTACTCATCACTGTTAACCTAACTAAAAGCCATCTTATCCCCTCACAAAATAGTATCAGTGGCCAAGGGTGTGCGCTTTTCCTGATCTGGGTACACAAAGGTGGAAAAGATGTTCGATTTCCCATTAAAGTATGCCAAGACCCCCGCAACGTATCTTCCTCAGTAAGCCAGAATCAAGCCTCAGTATCACGGGGTAGCATAGTTAAAGAACATCCTACTCCAGATGATTATTTTGAAATGATGACAGGAATTGGAGGATCCACTAATAATTGGTTGCTTATGGCTGAGAAAACAGGTAATACAGTAGGCCAAGATTGTATAGTTTGTATGGGCCCCAGGCCTCTTTTAAAAGTAGTAGCCACACCAACTGAATTTAACACATCATGTTTAGTTTCCTTGCTCTCCCAGGTGAATGCAGTCTCTGAATGTACGCAGTGGGAAGATCCATTTCCCATAGCAGATAAACGAGCTACCCCTCCATTTTTCGACAGCAATGTAGCTCTAAACAACTTCACCTGTTTTAACAACACCTCCCCAGGTAATAAACCGGTAGGTACAATGAACTCCTCCTATTGCTCTTTGATCCAAAACTTTACTAACCCATTCCAGGCTAGAGCAGACATTTGGTGGTATTGTGGTGGAAAAACGTTGAGATCAACTTTACCTAGAAATTGGACAGGTCTGTGTACACCGGTCACCTTAATCATGTCAGTTGTAGTGTTCGTTTCCTCTCCAACGGGGGAACAACCTCTGATACAGTACACAGGAAGAAGATCCAAGCGTGAAACTACTGTTCCAGTTTCTGATCCCACTTACATTGATTCTATAGGTGTTCCCAGAGGTGTACCTGATGAATACAAATTGGTAAATCAAATTTATGCTGGATTAGAGTCCAGTATTTGCTGGTGGTGCTCCATAAATAAAAACGTTGACAGAATAAATTATATTCACTATAATGTCCAGAAATTAGCAAATAACACTAGAGATGGATTTGAAGCCATACATGAGCTACTTAGCGCAACCTCCCTTATGGCCTTCCAAAACATGATTGCAGTAGATATGTTATTAGCTGAAAAAGGTGGTGTATGCTCAATTTTCGGTGAGCAGTGCTGTACTTTTATCCCCAATAACACAGCCTCCGAAGGAAAACTAACTAAAGTAGTGGAAGGACTTAGAACACTCTCAAATAGGCTGAAAGAACAGTCTGGCGTTGACACCTCTATGTGTGATGATTTGCTAAACAACATGTTCGGTAAGTGGAAAACTCTGGCAATGTCGTTAATGGTGTCATTAGCAGTTTTTGTGTCAATTATGGTTCTTTGTGGATGCTGCTGCATCCCCTGTCTCCGTTCCTTAGTTAGCAGGTGTATTGAGAAGGCAGTGGGTGATAATTTACAGGGTGAATACCTGTTGCTACCCCTCCAGGAACCTGTAGGAGACATTCAGAGAAATTAATTCATTCGTACCAGGCTTTTACAACAGTCATAAATACCAAGTTGTGTTTAGGAAATTGCCCAGTTGTGTAGAAACAGGAAGAAAGATAGTTTACGTTAAGACCCCCATAAAAGCGGGTGTCTGTAAATCATTTTGGGGGAAAAACAGACTTAGGGAAGTAGATGATAAGGGGCACACAATGAATGTTTATGTACTGGGAGTGACCATGTTATGTGATTCTTTTTGTCTTTGTGTTCAATAAAAAGAGATGAGGTCTGTGAGTCAGCACGCACACTTGGTGAGCCGTCCTGCAGGTCAGTCTCATTACAAACAGATCTGTGTTGTTGTATTTTCTGCTTTGTTTTCTGGAACAGGAAATCACTCTGTCGACCCTGCGGAGGAAAGCTGGATCCTCAACCGTGAATAGAGCTAATTGACAGTTTTGGAGTTACTCCACAATAGAGGAACACTTTAATATAGAATTTACAATCCAGCAAAGCCTAGAAATAGTCAATGAAGTGAACACATTCTTTAAAAGGATCAGTTTGAAAAACAATTATCGTTAATTATACGCCACTATTATAAGGTGAAACTATTTTTAGTTAACCTTTAATAGGCTATAATCAGTCGGCATGTTTAGGTTTGCGCTTTTATTTTACTAGAGGATCTTTCAGCTCATACAACAGGCTTACTTACACACCTCTAGTCCCCATAAAGGCACGGAGTAGGTCTACTTCAGCCTCAGCATACTTAATCGGCAAATATGCGTAAATATCCCCCGATTCTTTCTGCAATCTATATTGGCTTACATCCCCCCCGCCGGTCACCGGGTAAAAGCCTGTGACTTAGGTTAAAGCGTATATTTTAGATTCTATAACGAATGTAATTTTGCATGCACCCTGTATAGAAACAGAGCCTTCAGTCTCTACCTACTTTATTAGAAAATGTGCGTAAATACCCTCTAATTCTTTCGGTTTATTGACTTACATTCTCCCTGCCCTAATATAGTAAAAACGTCCCTGTTCTGGTTACTTATACAGTCTGCTACAACTCGTTTCAGCTCCGGATACTAAGAACAGCCTAGACTTACGACCTTCTAAGTAACACATACATTTATTCTTATATATATATGCAGATACAATAGATGGAGCCAAGAAACTTCCCTGAGTTCTGCTCATCTAATTGATCTCTTCAGAGATTGTCCAATTCGAGTTACTTGAACTTTAAAGTGATCTAACAACCTTCTATATAACCATGCTTCTATTCATCACGGATGTTTTGTTTAAAGAGGCTTTACTGAGAAATTCCTGAAGCGGTTATTATGGTCACTCCGTCACCTCTCCAGCTGATTATGGCGATCCAGACATCAATCTCACCGTCACAATGTGAAGACAGATGCCCGCAAATCTCCTCAGAACCGGAGCCCGTGCAGAGTTGAGCGAATTTAAGATGCTAGACTTACCAATTCTGTGTCATGGTTACAGGAAGCCGGCTACATAGGTCGCGGGGTGGGCCCCTTGTCACCTGAACACACAGCCATGCCCACACGTCAAGCGGCTCTTCTGTCAACACTTGTCCCCGAATTTGAGAATTCCTGATCCCCCGTGACTGCTAGTCACTGCTAGCACTGCCGTTGGATAAGTCGGTAGCTGGCATGTCGATCAACCCCCAGGCCGCACTCTTATTAGAGACCCCAAGCAGTGGCTCTTTATGAGACTTACTTGCTTAGAAAAAGAAGGTAAATTTTAAAAGTTTGAATCTTAACTCAAAAAGGATTACAATACAAAGTTCAAAACCTTACAATGGCAACAGCTAAAAGTCAAAGTCTCAAAGAATCTGCAAAGATCTAAGCACAGGAAAATCTAAAGTCCCAGCAAAATCAAGCTGCCCATCATCTAAGTTCTAAAATCTCAAAAAACATTTGTTCAGTCATTACATATATAGGCTGCTCTTTGAGGTGGGTCGTGTCTTATTGCTATGACAGGTGAAAATTTACCACATCTTAAACATAATACATGTTTTTATAATAGGCAATCTTCTTGCACTTCCTTTGTCTTTGTCTTTTAGGGGTGACTGTGGCTCAGTGGTAGAGTAGTTGGCTTGCAATCAGAGGGTCGTAGGTTCAATTCCAGCTTCCTCCAGTCACATGTCGATGTGCCCCTGGGCAAGGCACTTAACCCCCAAATTCTACATTGTCCTACCGAGCCATGTCAGTGTATGAATGCAAGTGTGAATGCGGCTTCAATGTAAAGCGCTTTGAGTGGTCAGTAAGACTAGAAAAGCGCTATATAAGTTCAGTCCATTCTGGCCTGTGTCTGCTGACAAGTGTTTATGCTAATGAGGAGTCGTGGGTTGCAGTCGTGACATGAGAGGGAGGGGCTGGGCTGCTGGTTTCCATACACATTTAGATAATATATTTTAAAGCACATATACTTTATAAGCACACATGATTGTATATGTATATATATAAAACATTAATAGATGCAGTTTATAAGAAAGACATGAGACACAAGGAACTTTATTATCCCCCAACCAGAGTGCCAAAAGATTAGTTCATCCTATAGGCGGAAATGATGGGTATGATGATCCCATTACTAATCTATGAGATGTAACAAGTTCAGGAACAAGCACAGCATCCTCCTTCCCTGTCCCCAACCAAACAGACATCCCAACCATCTTTGAATCACAGCCAAGGTTGCCTTAATGCACGGACCAACGGTGCCACGACGGTGGCCAGGGGCCTATGACGCTTAGGGGCCTATCATTTCAGATAAAAAAATTTAAACAAAAAAACATTGTTTTATGTCAGGTTTTCTGTCAATCATCTTATATGTTTATTTAAGGGTGCTGATTGATTAAAATTACAACTGACCTACTTCAGCCGTATGGCCTCTGAAGTTCCCATTGCACCATGATCTCACCAATCAAACAATTTAGTCGAATTTCAGAGTGTAGTCGTCTAGATGTAAAGAAATGTGGAAAAATGTTGGGAAAGAAACGGAAAGTGCTTTGTGAGAAGGAGCTCAGAGACTAAGAAGTAAGAAAGAAAATACCTAAACTGACAGAATTCCTTAAGTCAGCGAATAAGGAAGATGAACATAGCTTGTTCACTGACACACCAGGCAGAGAGGAGGATGAACTCAAAACAGGCTAATAATATACCTCAAATTATTTTTATTTCAGCTCCAGTGAAATTTGTGTTGTGAAGAAATTAGTACACACCACTGAAGGGCTCTGAGTAAAGCAACGTTGTAGGCTACCAATGTAGACCTGAACAAACAATTAACCAGAGGTGAGTCTAATTAGTAATCACACAGGTGTTAATTAGGCAGTTGACTACAAAAGGCTGTAACCTAAAGCAAACCACCCTTACCCATTTCCTGCTGTCAGCAATGGCACCTCAAGGCAAGGAAATTGTCATGAGAAAAGTTGAGTAAAATCGGCATGCAAGTGCACAACAGGTATCTAAGAAAGTAGAGACTGAAATTGGAGTGAATGTGTCACATGACACAATATGCCGTACAGTGCAGCAGAATTTCATGCATGGGTGTCGTCCCCGAAGGAAGCCTCTCCTAAAGCCTCTCCTAAAGCCCAGTCACAAAAAAGCCCATCTAGAGTTCGCCAGGGCACATGCTGAAAAGGATGAAGGCTACTGGGACTCTATACTCTAGAGTGGTGAGACCAAAATCATCTTTTGGGAACTGATGGCTTCTCATTATTGCATTGCACTGTACAAGCAATTATTCCTAGGAGCAAATAACATTGTAGATATCCATAATCAGTTTGTCTTAGTAGAAATGAACATTACGGACATCCAAAATGTAATTCTTTCTAGGACAAATGACGTCACATTTCCTATTCATGCGTGTCGGGTTTGAAGTGGCTCCTTTCAAAAATACATTATTCCTATCCAGAATTAACATTGTGGATGGGACCAACTGAATTCTTACAAGGACAAATTCTAATTTTAGACAGCTAGAATTACATTTTTATTATTACAAACTATACGGTTGAATTCTGACTTTTCAGGCACTAAAACTGCTATGTTAATCTCAGCCTTAAACAGGAGAGGTTGTTTTACTATATGTATCATATGTACCAGAGATCGACCAACTGATCGACTGATCTATCTATCTATCTATCTATCTATCTGAGCCGTATATATAACACACACATATATAGAGTGAGGGTGGGCCTACTGAGCCTCTCTGCCCTTGGGCCTATCAGCTGTTGCGATAACTTTACAGGACATTTATCTGAAACATATACAGCATACATATAACTAAACCTTAATACATCGGCATTTACACAGTTTCCTCGGGCTTTAGCTTATTTTTAGCCTACTTTAGCATTTGCTCACTATATAAGTGGTCCAGCTGGTCTCCTGTCTTGCTGCTTTATGGCGTCCTCCTCTCTCCTTCACTTCTTCAGAATATTACTCCTTATCTGTGTAGGTTGGTTTTGGAGTCTGACAAAAGTTGAACATCACTATCGTATCCTCCATTTTTAAATGCGTAGCCTAGCAGCATACATCTACTCACTAAAGCAGACCTCCGTGATCGTAAACTGGCTATCAGTAAAATAAAACACCTATCTCTAACGCTTCTCTTTTCTTGCCTTTTCTTTAATCCACATATGAAAAGTCAGGCTGTCCGTCTGTTGTGGCAGCGTGTGTGTATAAACAAACAGCTGTCTATACAAAGTGTTTGCTTCAGCTTCAGAGAGAACTTCCGGGTCAGGTCACTCAACTCAAACAAAAATACCAAAATCAAAAATGCGCTCTTGTTATCCGTTTTTTCCATTTTAGTTTTGTGAGCCAAAACGAAAAATCAAATAAGGGTTCATGATCTGTTTTTTCGTGTGAAACAAAAACAAAAAAACGAGTGTGTTTTTGTTTTTTAATTTTTTGTTTGAAACGAAAAAACGAACTGCCTGAATGTACACGGACCTGCTGGCTGGAACACGTAAATATAAACAGTGCAGTGGGGTTGGAAAAAGTTAATTTTTTTAATGATTTTAGTAAAATATAACTTTTAAAGGAAAGGGTGCACTTTCAATCTGCAAACATCTAAACACCCCGTTGAAGTAATATTCGTTTTTTTAAATAGATAGATTTTAAGAAAAATTTTCAAATTTTAACATTTAAATAAACCTTCTCAAAAGACTTTTTGTTTAATTTACAGATATCTAGGTTTATTTTCTTATTATACTATTATTGTTGGAACAAAGAATTTCGCTTTTATGCTGTATTAGTTTTGGTTCCCAAAAGTGTTGCTAGTGGGACCTAATTAGATGTAGTACGGGGCACATTTGGGTGACGTAGCTGCAGCAACCTGGCAGTAGCTGCCTAACTCTGCTGCTGGGAGCTGTGAGTGTGCACGTCGTGCTGCGACCTGAGTTTGTCCTATGCTACTGTGTTTATACCTGCCTGACATCACTGCTGAATAAACCCATGGAGATCTTGATCCCTGGTCTGACAACATTATTGAGCAGACTCTCACCCTTTTCACAACTATTACAGGTGCCTCTAGGAGGTTTGGGAAATGAAAAATGTAATGGTGAAAAATTGTAATGGTAATAATTATGCAATTACAGTGTTTTTCCGCACACAAAAAAGGGGTAAATACCCTTTTCCTTTGTAAGATTTAAAATAACAAATTAAAATGTACTTAATCTTAAAATGAAGTGAGAACACCAAATGGAGAAAAAAAGAAGGAAATATGATGATGATTTGGGTCTGGGCTTTGCTTGGATTGGAGATACAGACCGCCCAAAGTCGCAGTGCGTGGTGCGCAGTGAGGTTCTAGCAAACAGCTGCCTGAAGCATTCTTATCTACATCTCAAACTTTACATGAAGCATGCTAATGTATTCAAAAGCCCTTACATTTTTAAATCAAAATAGGAGCATTTGCAAAGCAGCCAAAGACAACTGCAGTTTCATTCATAGGTTGGGTCTACAAAAGAGGCGATACGAGCTTCACATCTTCTCGGCTACAGAATAGCAAGAAAGGGGCAGCCTCACACAAGTCCCAAAGAAAGAAAGAAAGCGAGTTTTACTTTCTACAAGTAGATAAGTCTACAGATGTCAAATCTGGCCAGGCTTCTGGTTTATGTCCGTAACCTTTTTGAAGGCACAGTACAAGAAGAATTTTTGTTCTGCTGGCCCCTTGCTACCTGAACAACAGGAGAGGAAATTTTCAATTTACTGATGTGTTTATGAGGACAAATGGGATTGACTAGACACGCTGCTTGGGCATTTTCACTGACAGAGTGGATGGGGAAGCACACGACACAGGCCTTATAGCTCACGTCAAGAAAGTATGTCCATTAACTCAATGGTTGCACTGGAGAGTTCACAGGGAGGCCTTTGCAGCCAAAACCATGCAGCTGATCTACTTGCAAATAGTGGCAGACTGGGACTAAAAAACAGCCATGGACTTTGACTCGGCCCAGCCCACAACAACAGATGCACTCGACGTGTTAAACGCATAGTGTAGAATACTCACTGAGAGATAAACGCTCTCTATAAATGTCTCAGTTTCTCTGCTGAACAATATACAGGTGAGATGACTACCGAAAACATATTAAAAAAATGGTATGACTTATGATAAATCACAATGTAAATAGGTTGGGATTATACAATTACCTTGAATACTCACAGAAATAAACATCACTCTTTAAATGTCTCTCTGCTGAACAATATACAGGTGAGGTGACTACCTAAAACACACAAAAACAAATGGTATGAGTTGGTAATGGTACTAACCTAACCCTTAAAATACTTTTAAGTATTTTAGTCTAAACTTCTTAAATTAAGTGAAATAATCTGCCAATGAAACAAGACAAATTGCACTTGGTGAGAATTCAACAAATAAGACATTTACTCTAAATGAGATTAATAAACTAACACGTTCTGCTCTTGCTTAGTATATAAGTCTCAAAACAATATTAAACAATACTTTTCAGCCGGAAACAAGATTTTTTTTTAACTTAATTAGATGGACAGTTTTGCAGTGTGCACAAAAACGGTTTAGTTACTTTTATAAAATATTTCTTCTGCGTTCATGTTGATGCTGTGGCAGGTTTATATTGTGTTTTACAGCTAACCAACTGTAAAAAGTGCAATAGCTTTGTTTCATTGGGGTATAAATAAAAATGTAGCAATCTGAAATAATATCTGCTAACGTCAGATTACCTAGCATATAACCCTAATTTATCCTCCTTTCATACTTACGTGCCCTGCACTTGTCTGGGGAACATCCACCTGCTCATGCATCTGTCCCTCATTTCTCTGTGCCTGTGTTGTGGCTGCAGCCTCCTGCACAACTGTCTGGCATGGTTAAGTAACGAGCTATGAAGAGTGAGCTTGCGCATCTATGGGCCTGCAGGCACATTGTTGCCACCTATTGGTCTGGATATGGAACAGTCACTTATATGGCTATGCAGAGGCCGGCCGGTGTTGTCCTGCAGCATCCACCGTTCTGGTATTCTCAAAAGCGTCCAGATGGCCAGTCCGCCACTGCTTGCAATCCATTTAATCTGGGTTCCGGTCTGCATGATGAAGACTTTCTGAAGAAGCTCGTATATCTGGTGGACATATTTTCTGATCTTAACTGAATCTCACTCTGCAGGGAGTCAGTGTTACTGTGTTCAAGACACATGATAAGATCGAAGCTATGATAAAGACGCTATGTTTCTGGGCTAGAATTGCGCTGCTCTGGGTGGCTGGATGTTGGAGTGGCTCTATTAGCTACATATTGACTTTTGGGTTTTTGGACATTGCTTCCCCCTTTTTCTTAGGGCAGAATTGCCTTTTTTTTACCTGTGTGCATCGTGGGCTTTTGTCCTGTGAAATTTGAGGGATTTTTGCTGTTGATTTTTCACTTTTTGCTAATTCGTTATTATGCGTAACCATGGCAACAAGGTGGTTTACAGCCGGGAGCAGCTGATTAATATTGCAAAAGCTGGAATAATACCTCAACTGAAGCAACAAATCCCTTAAGAGTTGAGAAGGATGAGGCAAGGATGCAGAGCAGGAGTGCAAAGGAGACAGAGAAAGAGGAAATTCAAACCATCTCTTCCATCAGTCATAATGGGAAATGTGAGATCACTAGCTAACAAGTTGGATGAACTCCAAGCCCTGACAAGGACTCTGCCTGAGTATCGGCAATACAGTGTTATGTGCTTCACTGAGACGTGGTTACAGGATTATATCCGAGACTCTAATGTCTCTGTGCCAGAATTTCTGATTGTACGAGCAGACAGAGATCTAAAGAGGAGCAGGAAAAGAAAAGGAGGGGGAGTAGCAGTGCTTGTTAATAACAGATGGTGTCATCCAGGACATGTTACTGTGAAGTGTTGTCTCTGCAGCCTAGATAATGAACTCTTGGCATTAAGCTTATGCCCATATTATTTACCAAGAGAGTTCACCAGTGTCATTTTGGCAGTTGTTTACATTCCACCTTCAGCCGTTGCCGACCATGCATGTGATGTCATCAGTTCTGTTGTCGCTAAGCTACAGGCCCAGCACCCCAATACATTTCTGGCAATATCTGCTGATTTTAATCATGCCTTACTAGGCCTGGACGTTATACCGGTTCATACCAAAAACCGGTGTTTATTTTCGTTATATGAATTTTTAATATACCCCTATATCGGTGAATATCTCAGACAACTTCCGGAATGTTTAATGAGGGTACGTGTTTCAGCCAGGACCGATTTCACAGCTACACGCTCTTCAACACAGTGTAGAAAATAACGTTTTTAACTAAGTGCATCTACTGGCAGGAGCGAAGCACACAATTCTGATGAAATAATTCCAAAAAAGAGGAGCCTCGTCGATAGTTTAAAAAGTTTAGCGGCTTTGAAATGTCAAACGAGAACCAAACGGCATACGTTTTACAAACGCTATTGAGAATAACCAGTAAGGGGAAGTGTTGAGTGCTATTTGACCATCTGTAGGTAAACCCGGTCAACGGCGGCAAAACCAGTAGGAAAGAAATCATTAATAGCTGTAAATATATTTTACATACCATCTACGATACTTCTGCAGTCTTTTTTTATGTTATCTGAATATTAACCAGTTAATATTCACCTACGGCCGCCATGTTTATTTTACTTCTTCTTTGGCAAAATCTGATCTGAGTCTATACTCTGTCCCCTAGCGGGATTTTTCAGTACTACATGCAAAGCAATTAGAAGATGCAATTTGTTGCGCCAATGTGAGGTTTTAAAAAAATTCTACTTTCAGCCCCTAAAACATCAAGAATGCCTACTAGAATCATAAGCAATCTAATTATTTTCATATCATTCACCTGTGTTTGGATAAAACAACATGATGTAGTCCATATGGCAGTAAAATGGGGTATCTAAAGGACATTTTCATGTCCTACATTCTTATAAGATAATGTTGATATGAACGGTCTTGTATGGAAAAAAAAATACTGTAATACCGTTATGTTTTTAAAAAATACTGTGACATGAAAATTTTGCCATACCGGCCACCCCTATGCCTCACTCTCTTCTACACTTCCAACATTTCAACAGTTTGTAAGCTGCTCCACAACAGAAAACAATCAGATCATAATCTTGTCTTTCTCTGCTCGGAATATAAAGCCCTTGTTCAGAGGCAACCTCCAACAAAGAGAGCTGTTAGAAAATGGTCACATGAAGCTGAAGAAGCCCTGCAGGGTTGTTTTGAGTCCACAAACTGGATGACTCTTTGCTAGCCACATGGAGAGGACATCGATGCCATGACTGAGTGTGTGACTGACTACATAACTTCTGTATGGACAACATCATTCCCTCCAGAACAGTGAGATGCTTCGCTAATGACAAACCCCGGATCACCAATGAGCTGAAGGAACTGCTAAACAAGAAAAAAAGAGCCTTCAGGGAGGGAGATAGGGAGTTATTGAGGAGTATACAGAAGCAACTAAAAGTTGAGATCAGAGACACCAAAGAGGCTTACAGGAAGAATCTCTAGACCAAACTACAGAGGACCAATATCCGAGATATCTGGTCTGGAATGAAAAAGATCACAGGCTTTAAGCCCAGGAAGGACTTGATAGATGGAAGTCTTGATAGAGCCAATGAACTGAACACATTCTTCAATAGGTTAAGTTCAGGAACAAGCTCAGCATCCTCCTCTACTGTTTCCAGCCAGAGATATCCCACTCTCCTCAGACCAACACCTGTCCTGTCACATCTCAGTCGTGAACTCTTCGACTTGCACAACTTTGTCTTCAACCAAGTCAGGAGATGCTGCTACCCGCTTTATCTCAATCTCCCATCTGTCTGTCTCTAGAAATCAGGTCAAGAGGCAGCTGGAGAAACTGAACCGGAACAAGACTGCAGGTCCATATGGTGTCAGCCCCAGAGTCCTGAAGATCTGTACAGAGTAGCTCTGTGGGATTATGCAGCACCTCTTCAACCTTAGCCTGACCCAGGAGAAGGTTCCAGTTTTGTGGAAGACATCCTGGCTTGTTCCAGTTCCAAAGAAAACTCACCCATCAGTCATCAATGACTATAGACCTGTTACCCTGACATCCCACATCATGAAGGTCCTGTAGAGACTCCTGTTGCCCCACCTGAGTAAGCAAACTAAAACCTAAAAGGACCCCCTGCAGTTTGCTTATCGTCGTGGAGTTGGCGTTGAAGATGCCATCATGAACCTTCTTCAACCAACTCACTGTCATCTGGACAAAGCAGGCAGCACTTTGAGAATCATTTTCTTTGATTTCTCAAGTGCATTTACACAATTCAGCCTGATTTGCTTTGTCAGAAACTCCTGAAGACACAGGTGGAAGCCTCAACAATCAGCTGGATCAATGACCACCTGACAAACAGACTACAGTGTGTGAGACTGAAGGATTGTGTGTTCAGCTGGTTAGCAGCACAGGAGCATCACAAGGGACTGTACTCTCACCATTCCTTTTCACTCTGTACACCTCTGTACACCTGTCTCTGTCTTATACTGACAGAGACAGGTGTCTCTGTCAGTATAAGACAGAGACACCTTCAGAGTATCTTCAGTCGGAGGCTTCTTCAGTTTCGCTGCAACACGCTACAGAAAATGCTTTCTCCTCACAGCCATCATGGTCTACAACAACTCCTTGAAAAAGAATCAGTAATGAGCTACAACAACACTTAAATTCCCTCTGGGATCAATAAATTATCTTTGAATTGAATTGATTTGAGTGGGAACACAATCCTGTTTCCCTACACATTACAAGCTCTTACGGGAAAATGATGAGCACCTGGGTGAGCATTTGAAAAGTCTCATTATTAAACAACTTAACCTACTTGCTGTGTAGGTACAGAAATACTTCTCACCTATCAACGCACCTCAAGCATGGGTTCGTAACCCATTTGAAGTTTCCCTCCTGGTTCCACAGCTGTCATTTCACGAGCAGGAACTGCTGATCTAATCTTCTGATGGCGCACTGCAGTTACATTTCAAATGAAAGCCACTTGTGGAGTTTTGGACTTTTTGTTTGAGTTGTCTCCCTGTGTCTGTCTGTTAGTTATCATCAGCTGTTTCTCGTTGCCCTTAAGTGGGGATGCGCCTTTGAAGCTCAGTTCAGCCCAAAAAGTTTATCAAACAGCTGCATTTTTCCCATTCCAAGCTTGGGTCCTCTACCAGAGGCCTGGGAGCTTGACGGTCCTGCGCAGGACTGCACTTTTCTGGACTGAGATGTCTGAAGTTCTTCCAGGGATCTGCAGGAGCCATTCCTCCAGTTTGGGGGTCACTGCCCCAAGTGCTCCGATTACAACGGGTACTACTGTCAGCTTCATCTTCCAAGCCTTCTTTAGCTCCTCTCTGAGCCATTGGTATATATATATGTATATGTATATATATATATATATATATATATATATATATATTTTATACACACATATGAGGTGTGCAGGACGTGCTGTGATGGAGCCATTGCCAGCCCGGGGTAGTGTTACAGCCAACAACTCCTCCAGAGAGGCTGTCTGGGTGAGGGAGACCGGTTAAGAGCATTGTTGTATAAATAGTTTAACCTCTTTATAATATTTTTTTTTTATTCATGTCTCTGTATACAAAGCAACTGGTGTCGTATAGCTTTGGGTGATTAGCCATCAGTATTTACTCAATGTCATACTGATGCTGTGACTCCATGTCAGTCACAGCATCTCTGACACCCTGTCACCCGGCTCCTGATTGGTTGGCACGCCACAAAATGACACCGAAGTTCAGATTTTTCTACTTCAGCAGGAGACCCAAAAATGCCTGTGACAAGCGAATGCACAAAATGCACCACATAAAATGACGCACATATTATCTCATGTACCAATGCGTCAGAAAAGCATTTTTGTGACGCAATCTGCTTGTGATGCGACATGGTGCTTCAAATACATTCAGTTTTAACGAACCGTGACACTGGCTCCCTGTAACTCAGAGGAAAGACTTCAAAATACTACCGCTAGTTTAGAAAACAATCAATGGCTTAGCTGCAAATTGTTGAAGATCTGCTAATACAAGGGGTGACCTCGAATAGTCGAAGATTCAATGCAAGATAGGTGGAGCCCGATTCGACCACCATTCTCAGGGTCAAATCTTCAAAGATGAAATAAGCATAATTTGGTCAATGTATGTACAGGATGCAAGTCATTTTCAGTTACATGAAGTCTAAAAGCCTTTGAATATAAATTGGCAAATCAAAAAGTAAGGGAACATAAAATTTGATTGACATCATGCCCACACATAACCGAGAAGTCACAAGAAAGGAATTCAGTTTTACTTCTCTCAGCCTTCACTCTGCACAACCACTAGGGGGCAGTATTTTATGCAACTTCAGCTTAAGTGGGAGATTGATGGCTGCTTGTGGCACTCATAAGTCTCGTAAACTACCATCTCTAAGTGGGTGCACAGACAAACACAACCAAAAACTGACAACAACATAACTCAAAGAATAACTAAAGAACATGACTACATTTGGAACATAAATTATAAAGTAAAATGGAGAAATTCTACAATTAACACGAACACATTACCCATAAGTCTTTGTGGTGTACAACAGTCCAGCACAGCCTGCACACAGATCATTCGACCATCGGTCGAATATAGAAAGATTCGACAGTTCTGATTCAAATGTGTAAATCCTTGGTCTGGGACACCCCTAGTTGTTACAATACCAACCCCTCGGACCACACAGGTCCTTCAACTATAGTCTATGACTCACTTCTAGAATTATAACTTAATTATACTTTTTAGTTTTTTTTGTTTAGCTTTTAATTGTTTATTCATTAATCTGCTTAGCATTTTATCTTGATTATATCTTATTCTTTTACACTCATTGTTTTACACTTTATATACTTTATATTTTATAAATTTTTATATTTTAACTTATTTTAATCTTTCGTCTCAGTGTTTCCTCTATGGGAGCCCTCTAAATCAGGGGCGGTGGTCTGCTGTGGGTGCCTGGGTACCCCCAAGGAAGTGCCTGGGTGGAGTTGGGGGTATCATTCCCTCACTCCTCTAGGCGCCCTGGGTTGGTGCTTTGGCTGCTGCTGCTGATCTGCTGCCAATGCAGATGGCACCCATGTTGGCGTTTCCTGGCTCATCTGTACTCAGCCCCCTGTTTTTTATTTATTTATTTTTAAGCTTTTAAGTGTGTGTGTGTGTGTGTGTGTGTGTGTGTGTGTGTGTGTGTGTGTGTATGGCTGATTGGTTCGGTTGGGAGGGGGGTGTAGTTGTGATGATGATTTTATTTTTGGTTTTTGAATGGGGGGTTGGGGGTTTGTGGGGTCATTTTAAATCTGTAAAGCACTTTGAAAAACCATGTTTGAAAAGCGCTTTATAAATAAAGTTTGATTTGATAACCAAAGATGGAGAAGCAGCTTTTAGTTTCTATGCTCCAGATCCTTTCCAGATCACAGCAAAGTTGTTGAAACACTGAGTTAATATAAATCAAAGCTAAAACCCCATCTTTTCATGGCTTCCTTTGAGTAAGTGATTACCTTATTAATAATAGCCGGCATGTCGTATATTTTAAATGTGTCATATGTCATGTGTTTAATTTTTTTTATGCTTTTACTGTGGTTTTACTTCTGCTTTTATTTTATACTCTAATCATGTGGGAAAAAAAATCAGGAAAAATATATCCATCAATAGAAATAGTAAAACCAGAAAGGTAACAAAATGAAAAATAAACTGTTGCATTTACTCTTTGAAATTGCCTTGAAAGAGATCAGTTTACTGAAAATTACAACAGAGACAGATATGCAAACACTGCTGTAGACACCTCCCTCATCCTCACCCATTGTTTCATGGCTTAAGTTATGCTGCATAAATATGACCACATATTACACAGCCTCTCTACAACCTCCACCAAATGTAACATTCGTGGGCCAGGATTTGTAACTGGTTTGCAATCAAGCAGGTTTAGAGTGCTGCAGGAACTTTATTGAATAGATACATTTTTAGTCACATCAGGCAGGGTTACTCATTTGTTGTGCACAGCACAAGTTGGCAGTTGAGTACACTGGCACTGATCAATAACATGTTCTCAGAATATGATCAACACCTAGGTCAGCTTTCCACCACCAAAGAAAATGTAGTTCCCTAACCCCTGCTTTCCACTGGTGGTGCGTAACGTCTGCAAAGTGTAATATTCAGACACCCCCAAATGGTGTCCAGGGGTGGACAGTGCCAAAATGCTGGACACATAAAAAAAAATCCAAACAAATAATTTATACCAAAATTTGTCTACAATTAACACCCTGCAGCATTATGTGTCAAAATATTTCAAAAGATACTTTCAAAAATAAAATATTTCAATCAGGAATGCAGAGGGCAACCATAGACTGTATAAGACAATGGACTAACCTTCCGGTACGTCCCCTATAGGTTTCTGAATAGCAAAAATGAGGCCAGTTGGGCGGTTCCCACCACCGCCATGTTGTTCACGTCACTCGCCTCGTCACTCTCAGAAACTCCAAAAATGGGCAAAGAGGTGGAGCTGAGAGTGGCGCTGTGACGCTGGGGGCGGAGGGTTAACGCTCCGAGCCGACGTAGCTACAAGCTAGTCAGAAGCTAGTCGGGAGCTAAATGAAGCTAACGTAGGCTGCAGCCAGTTTCAGAGGCAACTGATAGTGGAGTTTAGAAACACCAAATGACTGAAGTCTTTACGTCAGTCCCAGGCTGTGAAGAGCTCTGCAAGCACACTACGGAGCAAGCTATTAGCTACAGTTAGCCACCATTAGCCACCAGCGTTAGCCTAGACGGACCTGTCAATCAAAGGACATGCCCCTAATTATTCATAATTTCACAATTAAATTACAAATAAACGGAGGAGTTAGAAAAAAATTTACCCCCTTCAGAGTTATCATGATGGTACACCTGAACTATCTAACCTAAAATGTTTTTTTGTACCAGGCTGTAAACATGTTTATTTTTGCTGTAAAGTTGGCCTTTTTAACATGGGGGTCAATGGGAATTTGCTCCTTTTTGCAGCCAGCCCCCAGCGGATGAGGGCTGAACTGCAATTTTTGTCAGTTCCGCGTTGGCTTCACATTCTGCGGGCAGAGTCAGCCCCTTGAGGGCAACTCACATGTTGGTTAATGGTTGAATCATACTGAGAAAATACAGGTTTTTTAACACATTATTTGGGATGCTGAAGCACACCTAAATATCATTCAAGCACCCCTAAAATGTGCCCTTTTCCATTTATTGATTTTTAAAGTATTCGTCAGGAGTTGAAGAATGGACTCAGAGGCAGAGTAGGGTTTAGATTGGTTGTTTCCCATTTTAATTAAAGTAATATCCACAAAAAACACGTGAGACAACGAGAAGGTAACAACCTGGGTAGGTTTGATGAGGAACTGGCGAAGAGCGTTCAGGTTCAGGATGGAGGGAAGAAACAAACACAAAGAAAGGTCCAATGAGGAGACTGGTGGTGAAGAACCTGACGACAAAGGTACAGGTGACGAGGATTCCGACAATAACGGAACAGGTAACAAGGAGTCTAGCAACATGGAAACAGGTTACAACGAGTCCGGCGAAAAGGAAACGGGTGACGAAGAGGCAGCAGAGCTGAACCTTGTGCCCTATGAGGCGGCAGAGCTAAACCGTCAGGCTTGAGGTGAGGCATAGGCTGGCTGAGTCAACTTTTTTTGTTAGGTGGATGATTTGACTGGAGCTGTTGTTGAGGCCGGCTGGACTGGAGCAAGTATTGAAGCCTGCAGAGCTGAACCTTGTTGCGAGGCCGTGGCCGGCAAAGCTGAACTTTGATGTGAGGACAGCTGGACTGAACTGAAGCTTGTTTAGAGGACGGGTGAACCGAAGCTGAAGCTTGTGCTGAGGACAGCTGAACTGAACCTTGTGCTGAGGACGGCTGAACTGAAGCTGAAGCTTGTGCTGAAGACAGCTGAACTGCATCTGAAGCTTGCGCTGTGGACAGATGGCCCAAACCTTGTGGTGATGTCGGCTGGAATGAGCTCTGTGGTGAGATGACTAGCTGCGCTGATCCTTGTGATTTAGCGATGTCCAGCAGAGCTGTTCTTTGTAGTGAGGCAGACCCCATCTGTGCTGAGGCAAAGGGTGGCAGGCCACAATACTGAGCTTTGAGGGCCAGCAGGCCTTAATCTTGAGCCTTGCGGATTGGCGGGTGTTAATATTAAGCCTTGGGGATCGAAGACAAGAGAGGGACCCTTGACGAGGCGTATAGGATCCTAGATGTGCAGAATTTCTACGATGTGGCGTAGAGAACTCTGGCAGAGGCATTAAGATCCAACGACGAGGCATAAATGTCCCTCTGAGAGGCACCGAGGTCCCAGGGTGAGGCATAGAGGACCCTCAGAGAGGCGGTGAGGCCCGATGACTGAGTGTAGAGGACCCTCGGAGAGGCGCAGAGGTCCAAGGAGGGAACAAAGAGGACCCTTGGAGAGATGCTTAGATCCAACGACTGAGCATAATGGACCCTTGGAGGCGCTGAGGACCCATGTCGTGGCGGCGCAGAGGACCCTCTTGAGGAAGGTATATAGGACCTTCTGGAGAAAAGGCATAGAGAACCCTTTGGAGCAAAGGCATAGAAAAACCTCCGGAGAAAAGGCGTAGAGCAGAGATGTCAAATTCATTTCCATTTTGGGCCACATAAAGATAATGAATGTCCTTAAAGGGCCGGTTGTGGCAGAAAGTATGGATAAAACTAGATTTAACAAACCGCTACAACATGAATAAATATCTGTCTTAACAAGTACTTCTTAAAATTAAATGATACATGAACATCTTTTCATAATGATGTCATTTGGGACTATTCAAATAGACACTTATTTGAATGATAAAAGGGTATTTAAAGGGTATATAAAGAGAACTTAAAAGTTCTATGTATATGGTCCTCTACAGTGAACTGGAATTCACTGGAGGAGATTAGTGCCTACTGGAGGGAGGTGCGGCCTGCTGCTGGCAGCCACTGGAGTGTATTGTGGCTTGCTGCTGGCAGCCGCTGGAGGAAAATAACACAGGAGACTCAGGACCTGGAAGGCTATATGGAGTCCCAGAGTCTGGAAGGCACACTACAGTCCTGGAGTCAGGATTGCTTCCTGCAGTCCCAGGGTCTGAAAAGCTCTTTGGAGTCACAGAGTCTAGAAGTCCCACTGCAGCTCCAGAGTCTGGAACACACTCTGGAGGTCCGGGTCTCGGAGCACACTCTGAGAAGTAGGATCCTAAAATTAATTCTGAATTCCCAGATTCCAAAATGTGTCCAGATGGATCGGATCCCGGATTATCTTCCAACGTCCCATGAGAGGTGGGGATGCAGAACTAGAGCAGCCTTTAAAATCCACTCAGGCTCTTCCCAAATCCATTCCAGACCCAGAATTTGTCGGTACTCCCGAGGAGGTTCTTTAGCAGCTGTACCAGTCATACCCCTCTTGAGGTAGCAGACAAAGCAGCAGCTTTATCCAGGAGTCCCCTGACACCCCCAAGAAGGATGGACCACCAGGGGGTCAAGCTATAGGTTGGGCTCGGTAGAAGCTGGAACCAGAAGACAGAGGAATGGGGAGGAGAGTGATGCAGGAGCTGGCGACTGAACACCAGAGAGAACCACAGCAGCTGTTTGCGGCAAGGACCGTCTTTTTGTGAGGTTGCGAAGGCAGCAGCTGGGTCCTCCTGGAGCAAAGATGGGGAGGCCCCACAACGTTTTCTTTGTCAACGCCGGGAATCGGGCTGAGCGGTAGACTCTGAGTTATAAAGACCTGAGGTAAGGAGGATCTGTGGGTATGCCTCTGGAGGTCGGGCGAGCAGCCCGGATGGCGTCCCCTTCCGGGACGTGAGTCTGGCGGGTGGCCCGGGTGGCATCCCCTTACGGGACGTGAGTCTGGCGGGTGGCGCAGGTGGCGTCCTCTGGCTGGATGGGCGTCGGGCGGACGACCCGATGGTCCTCTCCTTCGGACCTTGAGGTCCAGCGGGAAGCTGGACGGACGTCCCTTGGCAGGACAGGAGATGGGCAGACGGCCTTGCAGACCTCTCCTTGGGGCCTGGAGGTCCAGCGGGAAGTTGGACAGACGTCCCTTGGCAGGACGGGAGATGGGCGGATGGCCCAGTGGTCCTGTCCTAGGGACTGAGGCAGGCTGACTAACTGAGAGCAACTGCTGCCGATACAGCAGCTCTGGCAGCAGCGGCAGGTCCAGCAGCTCTGGAAACAGAGACTGAAGGGGCTATGTTGGCTCTAGGAGCGGCAGCTCAATGCTGGACTGAAGGAGGGGGAAAACCGAACAGGCTGAAGCAGACGTCAACTTCGGGGCCGAGCAGACTGAAATAGACGCCATGGGCGGAGCCAGTGCACAGTTCGGAGCAGGGAGAACCAGCGATGAGCTGACTCCTTCCTTCAACGCGGAAATCGCTCCTCCACGTCGGCGCCGCTGTCTGGTGAGACGTGAGGGTGCAGCGCCTATCTGCTGAGGATTGATCGCAACTGTAGCCCCCATGCTGGCTGTCGGTGCAGGAGCTGCGTTCTGCTCCCCGCTTCCAGAAACAGCCCTGGCACGGCGGGACTTTCGCTTATGGCTGGGAGGTGAAGACTTAGAGGGTGGACAGACGACCTCCTCCCACGCCTCCTGGTAAACCCACTCAGCCTCGTTAAGCAGCATGGCAAGGTCTTGGCAGAGAACACCCTCCAAAAATGAGGAAGCACCTTTAGGATTTCCTCGGCTCTGGAGATTCACAGAGGAGCATGAGGAGAGGCAGAGAACTTGGACAGATTAGCCCAGATGTCCTTCTGCAGGGCGGAAATCCCGTGGGCGACAGCTTCCACTAGGTCCATCTTTTTGGGCCGGATCATTCTTTCAGGAAGTGCGGTGGGAGGTATGGACCTAAACGCAGAAGCTGAGTGCAACGTACTTTCTCTAATGTAATGATGGTGGTGGTCTGGATGGCAGGAACAAAGACACAGAACATCAGGACGAAGACAGCAAGGAAACACAGTGAGCATCTGTAATGGGTTCCTGAAATGATCCGGCGCTGACTGAACAGAGGTGACGGGTTATAAAGACCTGAGGTAAGGAAGATCTGGTGTGGATGATTGGGGACAAAGGAGAGGATGATGATGATGAGGAGCGGGAGTGAATGACGTGAGAGTCATGACAAGTTCAGGTCCTCAGATCAGGCTCGTCTTCTTCGGGAGCAAGGAAGATTGCCACAGAGGTACCAGTCATACCCACCTGGAGAGACGAGGGAGCGCCATGGCGGCGATGATGGTAGCAGCAGTACTCCTCCAGAGGTGAGTCCATCCATATTTCTTCCTTTGCTTCTGAGTAGTTGTTTAGGCCAGTTCCTACTGTCAGGAGTTGAAGATCAGACCTGGATGCAGAGTAAGGTTTGGATTGGTTGTTTTCCATTTTAATTAAAGTAATATAAACAAAAAACACAAGAGACGATTAGGAGGTAACAACTTGTGTAGGTTTGACAAGGAACTGGCGAAGGGCATCAGAGACGATGGGGTATATAAAGGGCAGGACAGTACTCGGAAGACTAATGAGACAAGAGAAAACAGGTGAAAGTAATTAGTACACAGGGAGACAAAGAGTGAAGCAGACAGTGTCAGGAAGTGTGGTGGAAGGTATGGACCCAAACGCAGAAGCAGAGTGTAAGGTAATTTATCGGACTGCTGATGGAGTGGAAATGCTGACCAGTGTGATGATGACGGCAGGAACAGAGGCACAGTACAGCAGAAGGAAGACAGCAGGGAAACACAGTGGGCATCTGTAGTGGGTTCCTTTAATGATCCGGCGCTGACTCAAGGGAGGTGATGGGTTATAAAGACCTGAGGTAAGGAGGATCTGGTATCTGGAATCGGCTCTACATGTCATCGTACTAGTGATGACATGTACAGCCGTATGCTGTCATATCACGTTTGGTTGTCAAGGTGGTGTCCAGAAAACGATGTGGGCTACATTGATAACTGGGGGCCTTGTGGGGAAAACCTGGACTGTTACGTAGAGACGGCATCCATCCCACCGCACACTGAGCTTCGCTTCTTTCCAGGAACATTGATAGGGCTATCTGTAGTTCCCCAAAGCGGTGAAACCCAGAGTCCAGGCCAGGGAACAGGGACTGCCACCCACCCACTACCCTATGGAGACAGTTTCCCGTCCACTACCCAAAAAAAATGGATTAAAAGTTAATAACACTAGAGCAAAGTATAAAAATCACATAAACATAAATACAACTCAGACTGAACAAAAATAGAAATCAATTAAATGTGGTTTACTAAACATAAGATATCTCCCCTCAAAAACACTCTTAGTAAATGACTTAATTTGTGATAATAATATTGATTTGTTTTGTGTTGCAGAGACATGGTTGCAGGAAGAGGACTCCCCCTAGCTACTTAAACTTTAGTGTCCCTCAAAGTACTGGTCGAGGATGTGGAGTAGCCACCATCTTTCATTCAGATTTACTAATTATTCCCCCAAAAATAATAGTTTGAATTCCTTTGAGCATTTAATCTTTAGCCTTCCTCATACACATAACAAAGCAGTAAAGCCATCTGACTTAGTTTTAAACACTGATAAAGTCATTATAGTCGAAGACTTCAATATTCATGTTGATAGTGAAAGTGATAGTCTAAATACAGCTTTTAACATTATCTTAAACTCAATAGGCTTTACTCAAAATGTGCAGGAACCAACCCATTCTTGTCACCACACTTTAGATCTTGTGTTGACTTATAGCATTCAGTGTGAAGAAATGACAGTCTTTCCACATAACCCTGTCCTTTCCAATCATTTTCTTATTACTTTTAAACTTACTCTAACGGATCATATCAAACCTGAAAGAAAACTTCATCATACCAGAACCGTATCAGACAATGCTGTAGCAAATTTTAAAGAAGCTTGTCCAACTTTAATTTCCTCAGTACATAAAAGTACAATAGAAAACAGTGATTTATCTCGTGACCCCTCACAACTTTACGTTCTAGTTCATAGCGTTAATTCCTCCCTGCGTCTGGCATTAGACAAAGTTGACCCTTAAAAAGGAAGGTAGCTAGTGTAGAATTAAATATTAAAAAATAATTCAGTGCATGTTCAAAACAGAGACGAATGGAGCCAATTTCCAGTTCTCACTTTTATTTTAAACAGATTAACAAATTGCGGGTTTTACAGAGAAAACATGCCCTATTTCTCTGGGACAGATAAAAGCATCTGACAATTGAATGATTTTCATGTCATAACTTTTATAGACACCAGACTTCGCCAGGATTCTAGGCGTTTCTTCTCCCTCGAATCTGCTCCAATCAGAAACATTTTTAAACAGTGTCTTAACCATGATTGGCTGTCAGAGAATTATGCAGTCATAAGATGAGACGTGTCCTTGTCCTTGGTCAAAAGTTCATTCTGAGTTTTATGGTTTTATGGTCTCTGCTCCTCCCCAGCAAAAACTCTCAGTTTTATGGCCTGGAATAAATCCTAATCTATAAACATCCTAGTTTTACAGCCTGCAATAAAACTCTTTGTCTCAGAGGTCCTCAAAGGTCACACATACTCCCAACAATATCCCAGGCCTCTGCTGCTGGTAGACAGTGTGTCTTTCTACCTCTGAATAAAAGAAAAACAGACCTCTGACTAAAGATATTTAAAACATATGTAGCCCCATCAAGAATAAATACAACACTAGCCATAGGAGATTAGTTCCCTGGTTTAATTCAGAGCTACTTACCCTGAAGAAGAACGTTAGAAAACTAGAGAGAAAATGGCGCTCGACGCATTTACAGGATTCCTATTTAGTGTGGAAAAATAGTCTATTGCTATATAAAAAGAGCCTTCGAACAGCTAGAACAGCATATTATTCATCTTTAATCGTTGAGAATAAAAATAATCCTAGGTTTCCTTTTAATACAGTTGCCAAACTCACACAGGATCATAACTCTATCGAGCCAACCATTCCCCAAGCTCTTAGTAGTGACGACTTCATGCAATTTTTTATAAATAAAATACTCTATAAAAAATAAGATAATTGGGAACCTTCCCGATATGCTTGCTTCCTCCTTAGTTAATGAGGCAGCATCAAAAATGGTTGAACCTAATATATGCTTAAACTGCTTTAATAATGCAGCTGAACCTTCTGATGTACTAAAATTATTAGCTTCATCTAAACCTTCAACTTGCGTTTTAGACCCAATCCCAACTAAACTCTTAAAAGAAGTTTTCCCTCTGATCGCTGGTCCAATTTTAGATATAACGAATTTATCCTCAGTCAATGGATATGTACCACAGGAGTTTAAGATTGCTGTAATTAAACCTCTACTTAAGAAACCATCTCTTGATCAGAACGACTTATTTAACTATAGACCGATATCTTCTAAAATTCTTGAGAAAATAGTGGCACACCAGATATGTGAGCATTTAAACAATAATGAGCTGCTTAAGAAGTTTCAGTCAGGCTTTAGAGCTCATCATAGCACTGAAACAGCTCTGGTGAAGGTTACTAATGATATTCTCATAGCCTCAGGCAATGGACTGGTGACCATTCTGGTCCTGTTAGATCTCAGTGCTGCCTTTGACACTGTTGATCACAATATTCTCATAGAAGGGCTTCAAAGTGTTGGTATAATAGGAACAGCACAAGGCTGGTTTAAATTTTATTTGTCCAACAGATTTCAGTTTGTTCAGGTAAACAATAGATCTTCCTCTGCCTCAATGGTTACTTGCGGAGTACCACAGGGTTTGGTGCTTGGGACGATCCTTTTTACTATATATATGATTCCTATTGGTAAAATCATTAGGCAGCATGGGATAAATTTCCATAGTTACGCAGATGATAAACAGCTATATCTATCCATGAATCCAATCAGTTAGGTAGACTACAGGCATGTCTCGAATATATAAAAACTTGGATGACTCTAAACTTCTTGCTTCTGAATTCTAATAAAACAGAAGTAGTCGTCTTTGGACCTGAAGCTCTGAAAAAGAAACTACTTAGTCAACCCCTTCACCTGGACGGCATTAAATTAGCCTCCAGTAAAAAAGCAAAGAACCTCGGTGTTATTTTTGACCAAGATATGTCATTTAGATCTCACATTAAAGAAGTCTCTAGGATTTACTTTTTTCACATTAGGAATATTGCAAAAATTAGAACCATCCTGTCCAGGAGTGATGCTGAAAAACTAGTCAGGCCTTTGTTACTTCAAGGCTGGATTACTCTAGCTCTTTATTATCAGGTAGTCCACAGAATACAATTAAAAGTCTTCAGTTAGTCCAAAATGCTGCTGCTAGGATTCTGATGAATATTAAAAGAAGAGATCACATTTCCCCTGTTTTAGCTTCTCTTCACTGGCTCCCAGTAAAATCTAGAATAGAATTCGAGATCCTCCTTCTGACATATAAAGCTCTTAATAATCTAGCTCCATCATACATAAGAGACCTGATTGTTCCATATGTTCCTAACAAAGCCCTTTGCTCTCATACTGCAGGTGTACTGGTAGTTCCTAGGATTTCTAAAAGTAGAATGGGTGGCAGATCTTTCAGCTATCAGGCTCCCCTCCTATGGAACCAGCTTCCAGTGTTGGTTCGTGAAGCAGACAATTTGTCTATCTTTAAAACTAGGCTTAAAACTTTCCTCTTTGACAAAGCTTACAGTTAGAGACAGGTTAACAGGTAGTTAGAGACTGGTTAGACAGGTAGCTAGGAAGAGACAGGTTAATTTTAGTAGTCAGGTAGAGTGTCAAAAGTTAGGAGGAGATAGGAAGAGGTAGAGTAGCTAGGTAGAGATAGATTAATGTAAGCCCGGTATAGTGTTATTAGCTAGGTCTCCTAGTAGCTAGGAGACAGGTTAATGTTAGTAGCTATGCTGCTTAAGGCTAGGCTGTTGGAGGACATTATTAGAGACAGTTCCTACTATCTCTCATATTTCTGCCCAACTGCATGATGTGCTGTCAATTCAAGCGCTAACCTGTTTTCTCTTAGTCTCTTCTTGTAGTAGGTGCTCCTGACCCGCCCTGCTTGACGACCCTGACTAAGATGGCATTGCAGTGACGGAAAGTTCTCCACGTCCTGCTACCAACTTCTGCATCAGTTCTGTTGCTCTTTCTGTGTCTCTGTTCTGTATTCTCCAACCCACGGACGGTCTCTGCAGATGACCGCTTGTGCTGAGCCTGGTTCTGCCTGAGGTTTCTTCCTGTTAAAAGGGAGTTTTTCCTTTTCACTGTCGCTTCATGCTTGCTCAGTGTGAGGGATTACTGAGAATTACACGACGCAATCATCTGTGGTTCTCTAATTTCTACATTAAAAATTGTATTGTAATAACTCTTCTTGTAAAGTGCCTTGAGATGACATCTGTTGTGAAACGGCGCTATATAAATAAACTGAATTGAATTGGATGATTGGGGACACAGGTCAGGATGATGATGATGATGAGGAGGAGCGGGAGTGATTGAAGTGAGAGTCATGACAGACAAGGAGACAGTCACACACCGTGACAGTATTTGGTTTTTTGTTATTAGTAAAATATAAAGTATTAGTAAAATATAAAACCTCTACAGTACTTGGTTAAAGATTATATTTCAACAAGAACATACAGTAAACCTCGGCAAAAAAATTGTTCGATCCTGCTCACCTTTCCTAGACTCAGCTCTAAGTGTTATGTTCACACAGCAAAGTGCTGTTTTCCTTAGTGGCTTGTATGTCGTAGTTGTGTTAGTTGAGTGAAACCAGGCCATCTGGCACAATTATTAACTTCTACCAATCAATACCAAGACACTATAATTATTAGTAGTCCTCAAGGCAAACAAATATTACAGAGACATGTTCGATGCCTCTAACATTAGTTTATGGTATTAGGAAGGAATTTGCTGTCTACTTTCTAACTACTAACCTGCAGTGTTGTCGAACACACATTATACATTAACATATTTTAAAATTGTAATAAGACCTCAAATCAGTCGACCTGCAACTCCTTAAGCATTGCAAATATATTGCCATTAAATACATATATTTAACATTCTAAATTGTCTGAAGTATTTCGGAATGTTTTATGATGTAGAGTCTGATGATTTCATGATAATCACTGTTTCATAACCCAGAAAAATTCTGTTCATTAATACACTCATTCAGGAAGCTTCCGTCTAAAGCAGGGGTGCCCAAAGGTCCCCCCCCCCCCCCCCCCACACACACACACCAGTTAATTTGGCTCCTCAGAAAGTCAACCTAATATGCACATTGATTATTCTTCCACTTATGGTAACACTTTTTATAAATAGGCCCAATGCATATATATTTGAGATACATATGACGTATCACAAATTATGTTTATAATTGAAATACGAACAACTCTATAGGGAATGTACGTAGAGTAGATTTGTGCACATATTTACATTTGGACACTTTAAAAGACCATAAATATTCATCTTTGATCAATGTATGCAATATCACAGGAGCCTTTGCTGCAGCACCAGACTGGATCAAACTACTCCAGGTTCATGGGTCACCATACAGGCTGCTAGTTTGAGCAGCTGTTACATAGAGCAGCAATGACAGTGGCACAGAGACATTTTAATAAATGTCGAGACTAAATTTTTTTCTCTGACATCAATACTAAATCAGTCAAATACTGTTGGTTAGCTGCATGTTCTAAATTCTGAATTATGACTTATTTGTCATATTTTATTTAATGTTATTTATACAGAAAATAATGTTAAACAACTGTATAATAAACAAAAGTAATTTTCTATACTATTAGTATTTGTTTTTTTGTGTAAAATATTAGATTTGACCCGTGGTACAATTATAGAATTTCATTTTTCATTTTGGTTTGCTGGCGGTGTTGCTGCCAACCTTTACTGGCTGCGGTCTCCCTGTCAGGAAGTTCAGCAGCCAGTTCCAGAGGGAGGTGCTGAGGCCCAGTGGTCCAGTTTGTGGATGAGGAAGATGGTATTTTTAAGGCCAATACGCAGCCAAAATGCCTGTCGATGTCTATTACGGTTTTGCTTTCTATTACATTACGTGACCCTTCCACTTCCAGTGGAAAGCAGGGATTAAGTCCTGCGTGGTTTTTTTAATCTCTACATTGCTTTTCACAGGTTTTTTTAGAAAACAGATATCATTGTGTAAATCAAAGATGGCTTTGAAGTTATTGAATTGTCACTTCGTAACACTTTAAGAACTGCTTAGACAGATTAATAGTAATGTATAAAATGATGCACAAACCAGTAGGTTCGGCTACAGGAGCACTGTGGAGGCAAACAAAAAAACCGCAAGGATTAGTTTTTAATTTATGCCAGATTTATGTAAAGTTGCAAGTGCAATGAGAATAGTTTTCAAATAATCCAAGTTTTTGGCCAATGCTCACAAAGGTGTAACCTATTGAAATATTACAAGATTTACACTACTCAAAGAGTTTCACTTTACAGTTCCTTTCACAACCAATTCAGAAGAAATTTAGCATTTTTCCAATTTAAACCCATACAAGGTCCAAAAGGAAATAAAAACATGTATTAACAAAAGAGGCTTAATATAGTCCAGCTAGGGTTAGCAAACGGCTAACAACTATAATAAATACAGTTGTTGCCGAAAGTTTTGAGAATTACATGAAAATTGGAAATTGGAAAAGTTGCTGCTGAAATTTTTATTATAGCAATTTGCATATACTCCAGAATGTTATGAACAGTGATCAGGTCAATTACATAGTCCTTCTTTTCCATGAAAATTCCACTGCATTTCATTGGTGTCATTAAAGGAGCTGCTGAGATCATTTCAGTAATCGTCTTGTTAACTCAGGTGAAAATGTTGATGAACACAAGGCTGGAGATCATTATGTCAGGCTGATTGGTTTAGAATGGCAGACTTGACATGTTAAAAGGAGGGTGATGCTTGAAATCATTGTTCTTCCATTGGTAACCATGGTGACCTGCAAAGAAACGCGTGCAGCCATCATTATGTTGCATAAAAATGGCTTTACAGGCAAGGATATTGTGGCTACTGAGATTGCAGCTAAATCATCAATTTATAGGATTATCAAGAACTTCAGGGAAGGAGGTTCAATTCTTGCTAAGAAGGCTTCAGGGCGTCCAAGAAAGTCCAGCAAGCGCCAGGATCGTCTCCTAAAGAGGATTGGAGTGCCACCAGTGCAGAGCTTGCTCAGGAATGGCAGCAGGCAGGTGTGAGTGCATCTGCACGCATGGTGAGGCAAAGACTTTGGAAGATGGCCTGGTGTCAAGAAGGGCAGCAAAGAAGCCACTTCTCTCCAAAAAACCATCAGGGACAAATTGATGTTCTGCAGAAAGTATGGTGAATGGACTGCTGAGGACATTTAAAAAAAATAACAAAAAACACTAAACACCCATAAACTTCAGTTACATTTTTTTTGCAAGTTTTGATCAACACTATATATCCCCTCAAATTTTTTTAAAAACTATTAAAAAACAAATAACTGTATTCACTCCCTTGATTTTGTCTTCTTAATATATCTCATCAATGTTTTAGAACTAGAAATTCAGAAGGTCTTGATGTCTTTTTGTACATTTTGTACTAGTTTCCTTCTCTCAGCAATATGCTTCAGGCAAAATAATATAACACGTTACACCGGCTCTTCTTGAGGACAAAAGTCACTTTTCACTCTAGCATGTTTCCTCTGTTTTAAAATGTTAGTATTTTATTAATATAAACAAATCTTAATCTAGATATAATCATAGTCTGCTTTCTGTTTCAGTCCGTTTTCCTCATTACACCAGCTTCATTTAAATGTTATAAAGTCACCTACCAGTTCTTTTTTCCCATTACTTTAGCTATCTTTTTTGACCAGTTGAGGCTGCCTATGGGTGTTTTTGTTTTGACATGTCTAAACACACTGGTTTAATTGCACACTGGTTTAATTTGTTAGAATAAAGCCTCACAGATTCAGTTGCTGCAGGAATCCAGCCTTAATTTTGAGCATCCAGGTTTAATCTCCTGATTACCTGCAATCTCTTTGATTTTTTGAATAAACTTTTTATCAGGCCCTCAAAAGAACATACGATCGACAACACAGCAGGAGTGAACCATCTGCTCCACTAAATTGTCCTCAAAAAGTGCAAAATAATAAAATTATAGGTCAAATATGCTGTTTCTTGCCACCCAGCACCATGATGCTTTGTGAGAAAACAAAGATTGACGTCACAAAAGATCCTCCTATGAACTCTTCCAGGAGGAAGAAATACTGCAAGCTGAAAGAGACTTGATGGAATCTGCTGGGTTTCCTTGGAAACAAAACTTAACCAGTTTGAATAATAAACTGAACATAATGGCATAATTATTTGGATCAATTGAATGTATGAATGATTGGATTTGTAAAGTGCCTTGATATTATGTGTTGTGGATTGGAGCTCTGGGAAGAAAATACACTAAATTGTGAAAAATACGTTGTTTTGACAATTCAAGTTACAATTTAAATGAAATCCTTGAAGGTCACCTAAGTATTATTGCGTCAAATACAAACTTCACTCCAAAGAAAGACAAGGTCAAAGCACTGACCACAGAAAAAACCTAAAGAATAAAGCCACCTGCTTAGCTTGCTTTTAGCTGAAACAGTACAACCCTACTAGCCTAAAACAAGCACCCCTAAACAAAAACCTTACACCACAACCAATTCAGCCAGCAGACTGTTAAGTGGCCCACTGGCAGAGAAACAAGGTTTTTCCAGCTTTATGTGTTGCTCCTGTCTTGACTCCTGATTGGAATCAGCTGTGTGCCCAACTTCCCGTATTTGGCCTGGTACATAGATGGCAGGGAGTAGGTTAAACATATAAAACTGTATGTTACGCAAAGCACTCCTACATCAGTTTTTTCTGTTTCCAGTCTTTCTGCTTATATTGATTTAAAATGGTCGAACCAGTTTTTTCATTGTCTCCTACAGTATTGATTACCCAATTTAACTTATTGTAAAAGACACCTTTTCCCAGGTCAAATTACCACTAAATAGCACAGTATAAAGCCTAAGCCTATTAGCAAGGAGGCTCTAATATTTACTGGCAGTATTAATATATCTACTTGTAATGTTAATGTTAAAAACTGTGAAAAAAACTATTTTTGGTGTTAGAATAATCTTTATTCAGAAAGGCAAACCAAGTGCAAGAGAGGAAGAGACTCTTAGGCCTGGTTAACACAGATGGATATTTATGCCAATCTTGCCCCAATTTTGCCCCTTCCAGCAACCCCCGATAATGGGCATGGCTCTTAAAATAATCCTAACAGATATTCCTACCATCTGTGGTGCATTAGCTGGTCCACTCACAAGGATGTCAGGACTGGTCCGATTGCAGCCTGATATCACAGCCTCTGTGGTGTGTTTTGAGCATGGACAAGCATGCAGCCTGTTGAATGTGAGGTGTAGCCAATCAGACAGCCAACTGAAAGGCAGAGATGTAGGATGTGCCTTTCTTCAATATTTCAAATTCTCCGCTCACTTGAGCAAAGTTCACAGATGCATTGAAATACAGATCAGTCAGGTCAAAGTGGGTGATGTAGTGTAAAAAATGTATGACAAATTCACCTCCATATCTTTGCAAGTAGAGCCCTTGCTCTGTTCCAATATCCCCCAAAAATTGTACACATATCAGTGTATGTCATTTGTGAATATATTCTGCATGTTGAGCTAACAAAATTATTTCTGTCAGATATTTTTATTGAATTTTACAATTTTATCCCCTCATATACAGTGATGCCGGTAATGCATTACTTAGTAGTGCGTTACTCCTAATATGACCAATTTTTCAGTAACGAGTGATCTAGCAACTAACCTAACCCTAACCCAAGGGATTCAAGTTACTTGTTTAAGCCACTGAGTGTTACTATTTTTGTAATTTTCTTAAGCAAAAGATATATTTGGTACATTTCGGCTAAAGCATTAGGAAAACAAGCAACAATAGCGTTAAATATGGTCCTACATACCTTCAACAACAATGCTGACGTCTTTTTCAAACATATCGGAAACCGAAACAGTTGATCATCTCCTTTATGGTTGCCATTTTTGTTTTGGCCTGAGTCTGAGGGTGTTTCTCAATGCCCAGGAACCTCGCCTTGATGCCTTGGTCCCGCCCCGGTTGCCTAGGAGATACGTCATCAGGGACCGCCAAGGCGTGTTCCAATGTTCATGTTCTACCGAGGAATCTGTCCTCCGTTTGTTAGCCGTTTAGCAAACTAACCAAGGATGCTCTCGGTCAAAAATTTCCCAGAATACAACGCGGTTGCATTTATTAAGGATTTGGACGGGTTCAACATCATCTGGTGACATTGAGATATAAAGCTGAGTATCGTCAGCATCATTGTGGTTGTTGATATTATTTGTTGTTATAATCTGTCTTAATGGGAGCATGTAAATGTTAATAAGAGGAGCCCTAAGATGGAACCCTGGGGGACCCTGCATGTGATTTCTGCGTTTTGTGTTGAGAATTGATAAGCGATACAAAGACGTTCCTGTTCTTGTGGTAGGATTTGAACCAGTGAAGTGTCGTACCAGAGACCCAACTCTCTAGGCGTTCCAGTAATATATCAGAATCAACTGTGTCAAATGCCGCACTGAGGTCTAATAGTACTAGTACTGTAGTTTTACCACAGTCAGTATTTGTACGGATGTCATTGAGGACTTTGACGAGGGCTGTCTTGGTGCTGTGGTCCTACGAAAATCAGACTGTTAAATATCGAAGCAGTTGTTCATTGTTAGGAAGCTGTATAACTGATGGAACACAACTTTCTCAATAATTCTTCAGATAAATGGGAGATTAGAGATTGGTCTGTAGTTTTGCATTTACATGCTGTCTAGGTTCTTCTTTTTTTAGTATTGGCTTGATAACTGCTGTTTTTAGAGCTTGTGGGAAAACACCTGATTGGAAGGATGAGTTAATTATTTGGATCGGATCCGACCTGATGACTGAGAGGACTTTTTTATGAAAACCTGTTGGTAAGATATCTAAGCAGCAGGTAGCAGAGCTTAATTTCTCAATAATTTCATCAAAGCTCAATTGATTTATTGTTTGGAAATCAGTCATTTTCTCTGCATGGGTTGAATGTTGATGTACTTTCTGATGTTCTTTTCAGTAAAGAATCTGGCAAATTCATTGCAGGCCCTGTTGGAGCTTAGTTCAGGGGCTACTCTCACAGGAGACGTAGTTAATCTCTCCACTGTACCAAATAATATCCTTGCATTATTATTTCTGTGAATAATCTCAGAAAGGAATGAATCCCTTGCATCCTTTAAGGTTAATTGCTATTTGTTCAATCTATCTTTATTTATCTCATAGTGAACCTGGAGTTGAGTTTTCCGCCATTTTCTCTCGACGAGTCGACACTCCCTTTTTTCTTTCCATACCAGGGGATTGCTTCTCCATGGAGACTTCTTTTTACTTATGATAGTTTTAACCTTAAATGGTGCAATCTTATCCATCATGGATGAGATTTTGGAAATTAATTAATCTCTCAGCTTGTTTACTGAATGTGTGTTGGTGGATTTTGGGGATTTGGATAGAGTTAGATTGTACATAAGTTAAAAGTCTTCAACCGAGTTTTCTTTGAGGAAGAATTTTTTAATAGTGGTGTTACTGTGATTAGATATTTTAGCTAAGATGGTGTGTCCTCGGTTGTGCATTAGAAAAATATAAGGTATAAGGTGTTACTTTAGTATTTATGACCCTGATGTATGACACCTGGAGTGATTTATGACTTCCGGAAGAGGGTGAGGGGTTTATGACTTCTGGAGGAGAAGGGGGGGTTATGACTTCCGGAGGAAAAGGGGGGGTCAAAAGCTTTCTGTCAAACATGATTTATGACTACCGGTGGAGGCGGCGCCGGAACTTTGTAAAAAAGGAGGGGTCTTTTACCTTTAAATAGACCTCAATAATCACCGGACCTCTTTTCTTCAGAAAAGCGATGGAGCAGGTCATTTTAGCACTCCTCAGATTTTATGTGTCACAGTTTATAGGCCTCCGAAAAGGAATGCACTTTTTATTCCAGAATTTTCAGAGTTTTTATCAATTTTACACAACTCTTATGAGAAGGATAATTTTAGCTGGTGATTTTAATCTACATATAGATAACCTTTTAGATCCTTTTATCAACAGATTTTTTAAATACATTAAATTATATGGATTTTTGTAGCCAACATGTCATGCATGCCGACTCACAACAGAGGACACCAAACCTGGACCTGGTCATCACGTATGGCCTGTCCACCAGTGTGTCCTCTGTATGTTGGACTTTGGCTGTCTCTGACCACTACTGTGTGTATTTTTAATATCACCAGTTTATCCAATCAGGACCTCTGCTGTAGAACTGTCAGGAAGCGTCATCTAACCCCTGAAGTGCTGCAGTTTTCTTGAAGTTTTTTAAAAAATTTCTCCTCCTATACCTTTACCTGCCTGTGATTTTATCGTTAATGATTTTCAAACAGTAGGCTTCATTCTGCTCTCGACCTGCTGGCTCCAATTAGAGTTAATAAACCCTCATTCAAAACGTACAGTAACCGTGGAAGAAAATGCAGCTATTAGAAAAATTAAAGAGGAGCTGCAGGGGTCGGCAGAAAGGAAATGGAGGAAAAATAAAATCACAATAAATCATCAGAGATATACATAGAACATCTCAGATTATATAATAACGCTTTATAAGACATTCCAGAAATACATACTTTTCCAGAATCATCTACAGAACATAAAAATAATCCCAAAAATTCTGTTTTCCACCATTGACACACATTTATACATCATAATTCTAATACTTTTCCGAAAAACCCCCCTCAAACAGTCTCTGTGAGGATATGCAGACCACTTCAGAGGGAGGTAGACACCATCAGATGTAATATTTTATCTCTCAAGCAAACATGGTTTTTAGACAAATCAGAGTGTCTGCCTCACCAGAGAAACACTGGACAGTTTGTCCCTGGTGAGAAGCTGGGACCCGTGATAAAGTTTTCTCCTCAGTGAGGCCCACCACAAGCGCTTTGGACCCGATTCCCACCAGGTTTTTTAAGCAATTTTATGGTTCTTTTTAAAGATGATATTTTAAACTTTATGAATTGCTCCCTTCAAGACGGGGGTTTTTCCTGCTGCCTTTAAAGCGGCGTAGTTAGGACCCTGCTGAAGAAGGAGCAATTTAGATTTTAAATGATTTAAACAACTACCGACCAGTATCTAACTTACCATTTTTATAAGCAAAGTTTTGAGAAAAACTTGTTTTTATTATCAACTTAATGAATTTTATTAACGCTCATTAATGTCCTAGAGAAATTTCAGTCTGTTTTAGGATGAACCACAGCACAGAGACGCGCTTTTAAAGATTTTAAATGATTTTAGATTATACTATGATGCTAAAAAAGGTGACAGTGTTGGTTCTTTCTGGATCTAGCGCTGCCTTTGATACAGTAGACCACACTATTCTTTTAACTCGGTTTAAAACAGATCGGCTCTCTGGTGCTGTTCACAAATGGTTCACATCCTACCTCACAGACAGGACTTTTACGGTAAGTTTTAGATACCTGTTCCCTCTAAGGTCCATAAGATCACTTGTGGGTGTTCCCCAGGGTTCAGTTTTTAGGGCCCAGTGGCTTTTTAAACCTGTATATGCTCCCTCTTGGCAGTGTTATCAGGAGACATGGAGTTAACTTTCACAGTTATGCTGATGATACACAGTTGTACATCTCCATGTCTCCTGATGACACACGCCAATGGATGCACTTTTTTAACTGCATTTTAGACATTATAAATCCTGGATGGCAGAAAACTTTCTCCAGCTCAACCAGGACAAAACTGAGGTTTTAGTTATCGGTCCTGAGGCTCATAGAGGAAAAACTTTTACCAAAATCTACAATCATTGTCTTTTAATTCTTCTTTACAAGTGAAGAACCTTGGTGTGATTTTTGACTCTGAGCATGACTGTTATCCCTCACATTAAAAACATCACCCAAAAATTAGGTTTTTATCACCTAAAGAACATCGCCAGGAGTCCGCCCCATTCTCTCTCGGGCCAATACGGAGACGCTAATGCATGCTTTTATCACCAGTAGAAATTTGATTATTGTAATGCCCTGCTTTCTGGTCTTCCCAAAAAGACTACCTCATGTTTACAGACTTCTACAGAATTCAGCAGCTCGTGTCCTGATGAAAGACTAGGAGGCGGGCAGCACATTACTCACGGTCTTAGAATCACTGCATTGATGCGACGCTATGTTTTAGGATCGATTTTAAGGTCTTTGTAATTGTCTTTAAGTGTCTTAATGGTCTTGGGCCTTCGTATCTGTCAGAAATGCTTTTACCGTATGAACCCTCGCGGTATCTCTGCGCTCGCTCTGGCAGCCGGTCTCCTTATCAATCCCCAAAGTCATGGACACAGACTCATGGTGAGGCGTCTTTCCATTATTATGGCCCTCCACCTCTGGAACAGGCTGCCAGAGGACCTCAGGGCCGCAGAGAACATTAATGTTTTTAAGAGCAGACTCAAGACTCACCTTTTTAGCTTAGCCTTTAACTAATTATTAGTTTATAATATATTTTTACATCGCTCAGCATGTTTTACCTGATTTAAATTTTTTAGTTCAGCTTTTTAAACTGTTTATTTATTTAATCTGCTTTTGCATTTTTATTATTTGTTTTACACTTATTGTTTTATACTTTATATACTTTATATTTTATTAACTTTATATTTTAATGTATTTTAATCTTTCTTGCCAGTGTTCTCTCTGGGGAGCCCACCTGCATTCGGGGGCGGTGGTCGGCTGTGGCTGCGCTGGGTGCAGGTAGCGCTTGGGTGGAGGTTGGGGTAACCAGCCCCTCCCTCCTTCTGGCGCCCCTGGGTGGAAGCCTTGGCTGCTGCTGTTGATCTGCTGCTGCTGATGCAGATGGCTCCATGATGGCATTCCCTGGCTCATCTGTACTCAGCCCGCTTTTTTGTAGCTTCTAAGTGTGTGTGTGAGGTGAGTATGGTTGATGGGTTTGGGTTGGGAGAGGGGGTTGTATTTGCACATGATGATTTTATTTTTTTGAAGGGGGGGGTTTTGGGGTTATTTTAAATCTGTAAAGCACTTTGAGTAACTTGCTTTGTTTGAAAAGCGCTTTATAAATAAAGTTTGATTTGATTTGATTTGATGTAAAAAGATGGACCGAGGAGCGGCGTCCTACATTCTACCTCTATACAAGTCAAAAAGAGAGAAAAGGTGATAATCGCGTCGCTTAAACTTTAATTAAACTAGGAATACATTTAAACAGTTCTAAATAAAATAAAAACTTTGATTAAACTCTAAACTTTAAGTAAATTTAAACGCATTTCCCCATATAGTACGTTTATTTTATTCTAAACTCTATGATTACACTTTAATCTCTGTAATTAAACTTTAAACAAATTTCCCCAATGCATGACAATTAAACTCTAAACTTAAATGTTAAATACTTTTGTTGGTTGGTGTTTTTAAATTGAAAGGGTTACTTACTGTGTACTTGTTGAAAGTGTGTTGCAATCCAGCTTAACAACAATGATTCTTTCCCCCCGGTACATTAACTTCCGGTAATGCTTTTATATTGAAAAGGCACACTTCCGGCGCGCGTGTTTATGATCTTCTACTTAACTATGATGAAAAAAATCATGGATGTGCACCTCTGCAAAATGTTTAAATTACAGAAAAAACATGAAACTATCCGGCCCAAAAAGAAATCGTGCTTTCTTTAACCTTGGAATGGGACGGTTTACAAAACCAAGATGTTATCCTTTCCACAACATCAACTGATAAATCAATTGCTCAAAAGAGCTAAACGTGTCCGTGTATTTTAGAAAAAACATTGATTAAATGATTCAAAACTCTGTTTAAACTTTAAACAGTAATCAAATGATTAGTTTCAGCAGGGAATGAAACTCATTCTAGAAAGAGCAGCGCTTCAAGCTTTTTACTAACTGCCCTGTGACTGCGCCAACGTGGCGCGCTTCCATCTCTGTTGATTGACAAAATAGTAGGGTTTATTGAAAGACATCAAGCAAACCTGCGACTTTCATGGTATTCTAAAACAATGCATTGATCCTTTATGCCTGCTGCTCAATGACCGGTGCCATCGTCTGCTCCCGCGCCAAATGGTTTCATTCATTAAACCTACTGCTGTTAAGGCATTCTTTAAAACACCTTAAGCTACCGTGTGGTCGCGCCAGCGGATGTTTCCCACCATCCGATGGCAGTTATTAACACATCAAAATGGTTCCTTACAACGCAGGTGGTATTACAACACAGAAAGGCCTTTTGTTATCTACCCCCCTGAACATCCACGTTTGTGCTCGCACCGGGGGGTGCAATATAATAATAAAACTGTTCTACCAAAACAGGTCGTATCGAACCAGTCGGTAAAAACAGAAGATAGAAGCGGGCCTGCACGTTTATTTGTCAATGACTGTCATGCTGAGAAGAGCTGGTAACTTTCTTACACGAAAAACATATTTTCTCCTTTTCTAAATCAGCCTAAACCTAAAAAAAATTCTTCAGTACACCGCACACAGGTGGATCCTGTTCCGGCCTCACTTTGATGAAGGAAGGATATCTGTTCTGTCCAGTATTAATAAAACAAGCAGCAAAAGTACTTTAGATACAAAGCGACTGTCAGAGGGTGTCATACATACACACACACACGCACACAGACCCAACCCCCTTGTAAGAGCATAGTTAGACTAGGCAAGTTTGTATGAGGGGGTAACAGAGGGCCTTTTTTTGTGTATGGTATCACCACATAGTTCTTGATTAGCCAGCATTATAATAAAAATGGAAGAGCAGAACTCCTCCAAAAAAAAGTGGGGTGAAAATCAGTCTTTCCCTTGTGAACTCTCTGAACCCGGATTAGTTGACTTTACTCATGAATCATGACAAAACCCTTTGCCTTATACCACTTTACCACTTTGAGTATAACTAATGCAGAATATTAACTTTTTGCACAAGCTAAAACAAAGTTTGTCTCTTACTGATATTTAATCTTAATTTGAACAAAAAAGATTTACAGTGAAGGTGGCATTGAACTGACTATAGACAGACCCCCATTACTAGAAATTAACAAGCACAAAGTGGGAGAAACCCAACCTAACCTAGGAATAATTATTGCTAAATCTGAACAAAACCAGTAAAACGTATTTGATTTTCATCGTTTAAAAGGTGAAAAAAATTGTCTAGTTCCTAAGGGTAAACTAATTAGAGATTTTTTGGTTGTTAAAGGTAGGTATGTGAGTGTTAAAAGGTAAGCATAAGGATACTTGATTAGTTCCTTGGTAACAGGTTAAAAATCTTTTGGGTTAATTTCTAAAAGTTAATACATTTTATGATTTAAGCAGGTAAGTATTAAAAGGTCCATAATATTAGATTGTAGGTATAAGGTGTCTCTAAGATTTATTGAATTTTTGTCTTTTAACAGGTGAAGAAATCTGAAGAGTTAATCTATTTTAGCTTTGGAAGGTCAGTATTAAGAGGTAAGTATTAAAAAGAATTCTTGCATCTATTTAATTTTCCTTTTTCACAAGGGGAAAGTCATTTTTATGGTAAATTCAGCTTTAGAGTTTTCGATTTGAAAGGTAAGTATAAAAAGGTAATTATTAGGCTTTGGCGATTGATAAGGAACTAATGGTTCATTCATTCCGCAGGCTTTGTCAGCGTCAGCGACGTCAAGATTACATGTTAAGTCTATGGCCGAGGCCGTTGGAGGAGCGTCACGGTCTCTTTTCCACGATAATTTATAAATAAATTCGTTAAAAGTCCTACAATGTGAATTCCTGGATTTTTTTTTCAAATTCTGTCTCTCACAGTTGAAGTGTAACTATGATGAAAATAACTGATCTCTATCATTATTTTAAATGGGAGAACTTGCACAATCGGTGGCTGACTAAATACTTTTTGCCCCACTGTATATGTTTTACAGGTTCTTCACAAAACTGAGAAGCACATGACACCCAGAGGAAGATCTTCGGCACACAAAAGAGGAAGCAGGTAAGACAACCAAACTATATTTAGGTTGACACTAAAGAAATAAAAAAATAAATTGTTCTGGCCTTTTTTAATTTGTATTATTTGTATCTGAAAATGTTTTAAAGTAATATTTTGACCAGATGTGATATATCATTATATAACCCCACCTTTTTACATTAAGGTGGTTTGCAAATGGAAAGTGTTAAATGTTTTGTGATTTCTCAGCATTTTCTCTTTTAAGAAAAAACAAAGTAATAACACAATTATGTGAGTAGGACATTGTTCCATTTTACTCAATATAAAAATGATTTTTTTTTTACTTTTGTCTTTAATAATTTGTATTATATTACAAAATTTAGAAGTAACGGGTTGACAACAGCATCCCCATGTGGAAGACATTTATTTTGTAGACAGATTTCAGTGGTTTGAGAATTGAATATTATGGATGATACTGCAGACTGCATTCAACACATGAATGATTTTTTAAATGTATTTATTTCCAAAATAATTTGTTTTGTCTCTCAGTATCAGCATCTCTACGTTGCCTGTAAAGGTGCTGTTACTCAGCAGCAGAAAGAGCCATCCTAACAGATAAAATTAGCAAGAACATGCATTTTAGGCATATGATATTAGTGCTCTTTTAATATTCATGTATACACTATAAATAATTATGTATTACAGAAATAATTCTAGTGTTGAACACGTATAGGATTCGATGAGAGGATTGACGGGAACAGAGCTAAAAAAAATACGTTGTTGGCAGCCATTACTAGCCATGTGGTGGACACCGTGACACCACAAGGTGTGCATTCAAGAGAGGTTAAAATGCTGGTAAATATTTGGATTCAAAATTTAAATGGCATTACTTTTTAATACATGATTTTGTGGTAACGTGGTTGACTAAATTACCCTGTCCCCTTCTGTCGAACAGGGCAAAACTGCAAGAAAAGTAATCAAAAGAAAACAACACTTGTCTTTTCACAATCAACTTCCTGAAAGGCAGATAATATCACTTTCTGATGTTGGGTCACACACACAGCCATCAGGTGGCGCTACTGTGCTCTAGCCCCACAGGAAGTGGAAGCGCAGAAATCTATAAATAGGGGTGCTCGCCCAGCTGCTCGTTCTTTGCCACAGCCTCTGGCCGGGGGCAGCAAGGCAAGGTCCAAGACTCAATAATGTAATTTAAGCTACTCAATCAGACAGGAGTTTTCCCTTTTTTTGTTGAATGTTTAATAAATGTATTTGAGCCACTCTAAACACCCCACGTGCGTCGCAGACAGCTAAAGCTAACCAAGCCCACGTGTTGGTTTAGGCCGGCATTTCATAAACAAAGATCAATTTTAATGGTTCAAACAGAACTTGGTTTAAAACTAGATTGTTTATGAACAGAAACTAATCTCTTTAGCCGTGTTTGAACTCACCTTACTCGATCAAAATATGGGAATTAGATTGTTTTACTGTCGTGATCAATCCATGAATTAAGTAATCCTCCAAAGGTTAATTACTTTTATCCAGAAAGTTTTTAAAAATAACACTTCTTAATCCAAAGAATGTTTTGTGTTTTTTTACATTGCTTATTGGTTTAGAGGTAAACCACTAGTGTTAAACTGGTTAAACTAATTACAATTAGTGAAACTAATTCAGTTTTATTCCAGCAGCTGCAGATCAAGCTTTCGCTCCTAAATGACCCATATTCCTCAATAATTATATCAGAATTAATGGTTTCTCATCTTATAACATATTCATCTTTTGGTGTTCTTTTATTTTATCTATTCGTTTATTTTAAATCAGTAGAGTGTTCTTTTCTTGCTTGGTGATCAAAATGTTTCTGTTATTTTTCTTTTTATAAATAGGCTAAATCTTGTATTGTTGGAAAGTAACTGTTGTCGTTCTTGATTCAACACACACACATTGCAAAGTTTATGTTCAATAAACGGTAAAGATTATGAGACTGATATAGACATTTGGCTATTACAATAGTTCCTGATAAAGGTGGTGTCCCGAATAATAATAATTTTCCATAAATTATTAATCTTATTGACTGCCATAAGCAGTCCGTTGAACTTTTAATAGCCAGATAACTACATTCTTGGTCATTTCCCCAACACTGGAAAGGAAGTAACTTTTGGGAAAGTAAATTTTCTCCAAGGGGTTTTTATACAAAAGTAACAGGGTTGACGACAATATGGGGACCATTGTAAAATGTTGATTTTTTTTTCTTCATAATTTTAAAAATATTTCAAATAAAACTGTTTCATAATTAAGAAGCAAACACGTCAGACTTTTTAGAAGTATATTTATTTTTTGTGATAGTTTGACTTTTTTTATCCTAAAAGTCCAATGATACTAGACAAATGATACACAGGGACAAACCCTTTTTACTGCTTTTGCAATACATCTAGTATGGAAACTGTTTTAAATCCTTTAAAAACAACAAATTATGATTTACTTATTTTTTAAAGTAGCCTAAATAATAGATTTTTCACATTACACAACTCAATTGTAAAATAATGATGAAAAATATTGTTAATTCGGCGTTACAAGCCACTTTTGTTTGAGGGACATAAAATGGCACCTTTTCGTAGAATGACCCAAAAACTTTTCTTGTTGAAGCAGAAGGAAAGTCTCTTTACTCAGCTAAATTAAAACTAGGCTCTCTGCAGTAGGCTATCCATGCTTTTCTTTCTGTTTTCTTTCGATGTTCTTTTCTTCATAGTAGGCTACACTGTAGTATCATTCATTCTCTATCATCTGTCCCTGTCTCCTGTTTCCTTGCCTCTTCTGTTTGTCTTCTTTATTTGCTTATCTATTGTTTTGCTTCTTTATTTCCCCCATTAGCTATCAGCTTAGCAGTGCATTATGAGTGTGAGAAGCGCTGCTCGGGCTTGTTGTGTGAAAGAAATGGAGCCGGCGTGACCTCGAACTGTGGGCGGTGCAGCGCTTTAGTCTGGCGGCTGTTCTTCAGTCAGAGCGGAGGGAGGACAGGGTAGCCTCACACACACACACACACACACACACACACACAACGAGCAGCAGCATGGAGCTGTAAGGACTGGGGACTGAACGGGACCCGCAACCCATCCAACGAGCCCACTTTGATTTCTAGGACTTCTCTGAGCTGTGTGCGTTTTTCCCGCAACATGGAGAGGAACTTTGGCTCTTGGCTGCTCCTGGCTGCCCACTTTATCCTAATCTACCAACAAGGTAAGACACTATGGTGGTATGGTGTTTGGTCCGCACTATACGCATTATATTGTTTTCTCGAGCTGAGGTTCATATTTAGCTGAAGTTATTAGAAAATGTAGTGGCCAACTTTCGGAGTTATCGCAGCTCCAGGTGCGCTGCTTCGCCAGATACAAACTAAAGCGATGGTGCTGCATTGAGTTTAGATTTGATGCTTTTACACTAATTTGGTCCCATTAAACAAAGAGATATGGTGGTGGTAGATTTTTTTTTTTTTTTGGTTTCGTGTGTGTGTGATGTCTCACTGGTTTTCTGTTGGAAATCACCCGGTGGATTCGTGGCATGATAGATTCAAACGTTGGAAGGAGCAGAAGGTCTTGTCTCAGATCCAAAGCGGAGCTGTCAAGCATGAAAAAGTGGTTTGGACGCGGTCTCATTGGTTCATTAAAGCTGTCAGATGCTCCTAATCTGTCTGAAACAACAGCCGTAATCCTCCAGTGCTGCACAGACACCTACTCTCACTGCGATGAACATGAACGAATCTGATTGCTAAATGAGTCAAGTTTCTGCTGCTGAAGGTCAGAGGTCAGAGGCAACACAGGGTTGTGGGGCAGAGAGGTTTATATCAGGATTTCATCTCATTTCCTAAAAGTAAACATGAAGTTATCCAGAGTTAAATAACCAGCAGAGGAATGGATGAGTTGGAAATCTAAATTGTTTGTTCGGGTTATTCCACTTTCATCTCCTACAATGATGCTTAATATTTAGTCTCACTCTGATGCACATCTGAGAAGAGAAAGCAGCTCAGCCAGAGGTTGTATAGCAGTGATTCTTGAGAATTTTGACAAAATATGCCCTGTTGAGAAATCACTAATTCTGTTGAAAATTAAGAAATATGTCAATCAAATAAAAATTCAGGGTTAATCTCCTCAGGGTCCTTTGCAAAAATGTACATTTGTTCCATAATTTTATTTTTCATTTATATGTTTTGGGGTAAAATATCAACTCATGACTCCCAAAATGTGCTGTCCTCAGACATGAGGCGATCATGTAAACTTGACAATAAACAAAAAACTATTTTTAAATTAAACAAATATATATAAAAATGAAAGTATTGAGGTAACACATATTTAAAACTGTGAGCAGAGATTTTCCATTAATATTTTGGGGGTTTTCATAGTCGCTCAAAATGTGTCCTACCTTTCTGTTAACACCGTCAGAAAAATATAAAAAGGCAAAAAAAAACATGCAACCACACGGTCACCTATATTTCTGAAGACCCTCTTGTCCACCTTCGACATGTGCGTCACACAACCGGTTATATCTGCTCTCTGTAAGTTTGATATTTCATCTAAAATCTTTACACATTTCTTGATAACTTGATTGTCACAACCATGACAAGTCAACACTGTTGCCTTTGTACAAAAACTATTCAACTGAATATTTGCATACATGTATTTACTTTAAGAAGGTTTCAGAGGTAGCTAGCAATCATGGCTAACACAGGGTAGCTAACATTTGCATCTGTCAGATGTAATTTTTATTAGTTTTAAGTCAATATTCTTATAATTTTTTCTGCTCAGTTGAAGTATTACAGTACTAGTCTAAAGCTATTTAAAAAAGTGTAATTTATTTGCAAATGTGTTGCTTTCTCCATTTAAAGCTAATTATGAGCATGGCATCAAGGTGTCACATGTTTAAGGAGAGTAAAATGATGACATAAAAACATAAAAAGACTACAAAATACTTAGCCGACCACATATTTCTACATAGATGGTGTCTCACACCATTGTTTAAAAGCTTGACATTCACATTAAGCTAAATAAAAAGGAATTGTTAACTTTTTGTTGTGTCTGACGGTGTGAACAAATATACATAAATCCTGATAACCAAGACATGATACCTAAAACTAATAGTACTTCAAACTTTTTCTTTTTCAAAATTAAAACCTGTTTTATCAAAATTCTCAAGAATGAGTGACAGACTTTGTAACTTTTCCTATCACAGATTTCTTAAAAAAGGAACATCTGAAGGGAAAAAAGAACCTTTTGGGTCCTTTGACAGGAAAATCTTTCTAAACTCTGTCACTATTAAACTGCTATTTTAAAAAGAAATGATTTCCTTAAATGAGAGAAATGTAAATAATCCATCTGATGATGATGATGTGCTAGTAAGGACCTACAGCCCAAACATTGATCGTTGAAGATTTGTGACAGTAGAAAATAGGGCTGAAAAGTTTTTGAGAACTTCTGGTTCAAACTGAAGCAGATAACAGTGAACCAGTTAACCCAGTTTCAAGTTTAAACCCAGAGGGGTTTGCTATTTTATTGACCAGCCTAATTATTATTAGTAGGACAAGCTTATATTTATCAGCATTTTGTATGTTTAAACGCTGTAGCAACATGTTCATTAGGGTGGTTGTATAGCACTGTATGAAATATTCACTAAGCCTTGCTTTCCGCCATTACGCACAAAGTGTGTAATGTAATAGCTGCTTTTTACTCTCAAATTCAGCAGTGTCCCTTCCCACTGGGAGCGTTTTAGAAACATATAACTCAAGAAACTGTTCCACCCAGCTGGTCCTGGGAGATTAAGAAATCACAGGAAAATTAAAGTAGCTCAAATAAAGGGTAGTATGCAGCAAAAAATAAAATTCTGTGTTCGTAAGTCGCATAAACTCACCATCCACTCCCAGAACTGCAGATATTTCTGTTGTTGCCTTGTCCTTTTTCATGTTTTCCTTGTAAAGATGATCACTGGTGTCAAATAAACTAGTTGATTCTCCACTCTAATAATTCAATTCTGGTCCATGATAAAATCGCACAAATTAGACCCACATACTTCAACCCTGGTGTCACAGATAGTAATGTTTTGCATTGTTTTTGATATAGTCAAGCAATCACAAATCTGCATGTCTTATTTTGAAACTTCCAGGTATTTTACTTCGCTCCAACGCCTGATTTCCTGTCTGGTCCAAACTAAAGCGCTGAGTTGGAGGCATTTTAAAAGTGTAGTTTGTATAAAATCGAACTGTCGTGTAAATTTGGAAGAGGGTCTGCGACACGACGCTTCTGAGATGTGTTCGATTCTTGCTGCTTCGCGCCCGGTGGAAACGTTCCATTGACTTCAACGGCGGCTATCAGGCGTGTTTTATGCTTTATTGACATTACCTGCTGCTTACGCCTCCATTGCGACAGAGGGGTTAGCGTTCTACTATATGCAAGGCAGTCACACTACATCCTTAGAGCTGATGTTAGTAACGGACCAATTTCTTTGCCACCAGAGATTGTGAACTTGGTTGATATTGTTCTTATACTTCCAAGTTTAACCTGGGGAATTTTCATTTCTTTTTAACAGTGGAACATAAATCAACAGCATGCTTTTTTATCTGGTTTTTGCATTGACAAAATGCAAGAAACGTACAAAGTTTAACAATCGCTGTGCTGCTGTTTCTATAATCTTTGTCAGTTTGGTTCTACTTGGAAAACTCGTCATTTTAAGATTCAGAGGTGGTTGTAACTATTATTAGGGTTGTCAAAATAGTTGACATCTCATTATAATCAATACTGGCAAAAAAATTGTATTCGAAGATACTAGTTTATGTCAGAGTCAATGTATCTGACTCATTTATATGGCATTCATATTGCATTTATAGTAGATTATCAGTAAGGCAATACTTTTATATATATAGTTATTTCAGAACGAGCACACACATCATGACAGTAAAACAAAAGTTCATTTTTGTATTCATGCAGTTGAAATGTGTGTCAGCTACTTTATCTTCTTTTAAAGTGGATTTTAACCCAGTTTAGTTTTCAGACATTTTCACTGCACAAAGCACTGAAGAGAAGAAGACATTTAATTTAATTACTTCCAATAGTTCTACACATGTATACTGAATGTGCGAGCACCTACACGTTAAACACTGAGCATATTTTTTTCTCCATACCTGTTGGTGGCGGTAATGTGCAGATGTGTTATCTGGCAACAAACCATATGGTCCAAGAAGAAGTAAATGGGCTCTTGGGGGGTGGAGAGATGGGATAAAAACGGACCAATTAGAGGACATGCTATTTCAGCCAGAACACTGCCTCCAGAGTCCCAAAAGTCCAACAAGACCAACGTGTGCAGAGTTTGATTGACAGTCATGTACACAGATGTTCATGTACTTGCAGGTCTTTTTTGCTCGTATGTCATTGAGCTATTGAATAATGTTGACCCCTCTGAGTTACTGAAGCGTTCACAAATGACTGGTTATGATTGTAACATTGTATGTATAAATTCTCTAATGTGTCTTATAACTATGTCCTGGTTAAATGATTTAACAACAACTTCAAAATTTACCTGTTTTTATTTGATGCTATCATAGAGTAGGAATTACTGTAGGGATGCAACTTTGCCACTTTTAACTACTACTACTACTACACAGTTAACTACTGGCCACTAGGCAGTAGCTAACTGTGGCTAGTTACTTTTCTGTTACCAACAGCAGAACATCTTTAGAAACTACTGTGAGCAGCAAAAAAACGGCACAAGTGCAAGTGTAGTAAACACTGCCATGGGAACATGGAGCAGTCTTTGAGCATCATTTGGATGACGCGTGAAGCTGTACGTGGAAGCGCCCTGCTGTCTGAACACTGCCGTGGAGCACCACTCATGCATAGCCAATGAAGGTGTTTCTGAGTTGTTCCAGGCAGTTTCGCGATTCAGAAATAGCCAAATGTTTCACATGTGGAAAGGACAAAACTAGCTCAAGGATTATACTAATTAATTATTTAAATTTATCTCAAGGTACTTTAAAATACACTGTTTTGAGACTTTCTATTTTATGTATATATGTATTCATGATTTGTGGGTGCTTTTGATGGTCTTAAAAGTTTTAAAAATGGCATTAAAAAGGATTAAATTAGACGAGCTGATTTCTGCAGAAACCCTCTTATAGCTTTTGTTGATCAGGTAAATAACTAGGGTTAGCTAAGCTGCATCTTCCTTGTTTTTTATTCATGCTTTTAGCTATCTTCACCATTCAGTGGGCAGGAGGCAGGGTACACACTAGAGTCTTTATCAAATGCCTTTTTTTTTTGCTGAAGCCAAGCCTTTTCGAAAATATAATTTTTTCTGATACTTCATTGAAGTATTGATTAAACTTTTAACTCCCCACCAGTAAAGTTTTTACAAGTACATTTGTTGCTTAATAGTTGCTTATACTGTGGTTGCAGTTTTTTAATTAAAACAGCAACATACACAAAAGATTGTAATATGATTCAAAAATAGTCACCAAAAAATATTTAAGTGGGAAATATGTTTTTTTGCTAACAAAATGCTCAATTATGAAACAACAATGTGGTGTAATCTTAGCAGGTTTCAGTAACTTATTTTTCATTGTTCAGAACATCCAATAAAACTGATAAGAGCTTCTTCTGTCAGGCCTTAAAAGGTAAAACAATTGTCAGTCAGAAACCCATCTAATGCCTCATAATGATGTTAGATCCCTTAAATTTACATTTTGAAACATTTGTTTTGTTTTAAAATTCCTAATTATGGACTGTAATGTTTTGTTATATGAGTTTTATGTTCTGCTAAATTAAGCTTCTATTGTCTGAAGAAAAGTGCTGAACAACAACTGTAAGGCTTAAAAGTACAACATGGGTAGAAAAATTGGAAAGTCTTTGCATAACTTTTATTTTTGTCATTCATAAACTGACCTTTGTTCAAATTTGTGAGGAAAAAACAATAGCAAAAAATGTATGTAATTCAATATATGGCTCCTATAAAGTTAAGCTAATGTCAAGCGTGACGCATGATAGCATTGCAATTTGTCTCAGTGCCAGTCTTGGCTAAAAGGACAAGACGCTGTGAGGGGCAGAAGTGTGAGAGCACAGAGTGAGTGGGTGGCTGGGAGATTGGGGTGGGGAACTTTGGGGGGTTCCTCAAGCCCGGAGGCCTCACAGAGAGATTGGAGTGCAGGTTAAGCAGCACTCCTTCTTTCATTAGTCTTCTTCAGCATCCCCAGCCTCGTTACCACCCCTGTTTCTTTGCAACTACCATCTCTGTTCTCAGCCCTGCTTTGTCTACTGTGCACTGTAAAAAAAAAAACCATCAGTTTTTTAGTTATTTTTAATTATTAGATATCTTTATTTTTTAAATGGTTTTAAAGTTTTTTGTGTTTTGCTACACCTGGTTTAGTTGCATTGTCACTTCAAATTTCGGGGACATGCTGCAAATATTTTGAAGAGACACTTTTTGGAAGGTTTCCCATGTTTCCATATTTTCTCCTGCAGTGGATGAAGCTTCTGCTTGTGGTTCTGTTGAGTCCCACAGCCCTATATTGTCTCTGTGTAACTCTTTGCAGACAGATGGATATTAGTCCGTTTGTTTCTCAATGCCTTCTGAGCTCTGTTACCCTGCTTCATATTGTTAGACAGATTTTTTTAAAGTAATTGTTTGATTCTACATTTCTGATAGTAACTTATCTGGTAGTGGATGTAATTTAAATGAGCTGTTCTGGATAAGCACAATTATTTCATAAATATAAACAATTACTGTTTCCCCTAGGGCCAAGTGGTGCATCTTGTTTTTCCTTAATAAATAAAACTGTTTGCAAACTGCTTTTTGAATATGTTTAATTAGGTTAATTAATATGCCTGATGATCAGAAACATGGAATGTGACATGAAAAAAAATGTGTGCAGAAAGCTCAAGACCAACGTTGTCTGGGTATGTCTGGTGGTTTATTGTAGCTCTGTATTTGGTAGTTCTTGACATGTGAAAAAAATGTATTCCCTCAAACAAGACCTTTATATTTTGCTATTTTACATTTTTTTTCTAACTGATTTCCCTTTTCTTAGCTCTTAATCTGTCATTTTCCTTCCTTCTTTTACTTCTTGTCTGCTGCACGTTTTGTTAACCGTTTTCATGCATCACTCCCTCTTGGCAGCAGCACGGCTTCATTCATCTGCTGTTCTCTCTCTTTCTTTTCTCCCCCTTAAGGTTTTTTTTAGATCCCCCTCTTCCTTTGGCTCCCTTCCCTTTTCTGGGTGTGTGAGGGACGAAGGATGGTGTTATGGGGTGGCCATATTGTCCCAGTTGATGCATGCCTGGCGTTCTGCCACGGAGTTGACCCACAGTCTCTTCCACCTCATCCTCTTTGGTTGCTGCTCTTCAGGAGTATGTAATGGAGGATGGCGGCAGCTCCAGGTGGCTTACAGTACCCCTGACAGGACCCCCTCACACCAGGGCCCTATGTTGCAGAAAACAAGTGAAGCATCTGTAGAGGAACTTGTGGAGAGCCGATGGATTTGGCATCCACTTGTCAACTGGTTATAAGAATGTGGTCTGTATTTGATCCCAGATCTTCGATGGCCCTTATCTAAAGGGCCATAGACCAACGAAAAGCTACAAAGAAAACGCTATGCAGTAAAAGGCCATCGATAAAAAGCCTGCATGGGGAGAACATGGGCTGGAGAAAGTCCTCAACAGTAAAAGGGCCGATACGCTCCTTTTCTCTTCTATTCATTCGCTTTTGGTGGGGATCTAAGCAGGTGAAAGGAGAACTGCTTTAGGCAGATGTTAGCTGGCACAAAAGGCCTTGATGGGCTTCATAAGGGTCTTTCTAGTATTTACAGAACATTTACATTTCATGAATTAGTCTGATCTTATTATCCAGATCAGAGTCCAAAGAGTTCAGCGGGAATGAGCTTAAAGCCTCAGTCTTAAACATTACAAGCTTACAGTAGCAGGGGGTCAGGCTCTGCATCACCATGTCTGGATTCAAGTCAGCATAATAAATTAAGAGAAAAAGCTGTGCTTAAAAAACAAAATACAAAAAAACAAAACAAAGGTCAAACAGTTGGTTTCAGGTTCTCTTAGGAAGATTATCTCATTTTTTACTGGTCATGTCATTGAAAACTGTGCTGAAAAAGTGGTGGAACTATAATGCAAGGCTGTTTCCAAAAGGTAGCTTTTTAGAGGGTTAAATAAATAATGGCTTGAGTTCCATGAGAAAATTTCGTAATTTTTTCAGCCTGTATTGTAGAAAATCCTGTTGTTTTAAATAACTCATCCAAAGTCTCACATCTTTATGAATCAAGGATTAAATGTTTTATTGGGTGTTGTTCTTTGTTTGTTTTATATTAATCCTCAAACTTGTACCTCACAATAGTTCTTTTTCAACACATAAAAATGAACAATATCTACACAAAGCATAAAAGGCACTATAATGTTTCAGAAGAGTGCTGATTTTTTGTTTGAGATACCCCTAGAGGTTGGGCTGACGACCAGGAGGATGTCCAGCGAAAATGTGGCGATCAGGGGGACATCCCCTTCAATGTCCCCTGGCTGGACGCTGATTTGACGGGCGTCCCCTGGCTGGCTGCTGGCTGGCCGCTGGCCTTGGGACTACTGGCTCAAGCTGGATAAGTTTTTAGCGGGCCGGGACCTGCTACTGACAACCGTGGCGTCTAGTTCTGATGACGGCCACAGCAGAAGGCTGTCTAGCCACAGTGGAAGCTCGGAAGACAGGGACAGCTCCAGAGAATAGAATATAATAATCCTTTAATTGTACCACAAGGGAAAATTTGTTTGTAACAGAAGCAAGAAAACACACATACAAACAGAACAGGACACAGAACAGAAACACAATTGTTATAGAAGAAAAAAAGATTTACAGTACTTATTATTTACAAAACCAGAGTACTGTACAGTTATTAAAGTTAACTACAGATAAAGGGGAAAACCCAGGTTGTAGTGTGCCAACAGAGCAGGACACTGAAAGATGTTTTAATAATAGGATTATTTTAAAAGTTGGAAAAGTAGAGATTGTGCATTGCACTATGCATTAAAAAGCAAACGTTTAACCTCGTATAAGTTAGTATATAGTTTGTGAAAAATAATGTGCAAGTTATAGCAGTAGTGGTGTTGTTCGGTTCATTAGTGCAATTTACAGGGCTGATATAAATATTTGTTAGTTGGGAGCAGTTCTGATTGTACAATCTGAAAGCTGCAGGGAGGAAGGACCTGCAAAAACGTCACTTCATGCATCTAGGATGTAGCAGTCTGTCACTGAAGGAGCTCTGTAGTTCAGCAACATTTACATGCATGGGATGGGAGACTCTGTCCATCTGAGATGTCATTTTGACCCAGTCTTCTGTCTCCCACCAACTGCGCTGGATCCAGAGGGCACTCTAGAACAAAGCTGGCCTTCTTGATGAGTTTATCCAACCTGTTCCTCTCTGCTGTCGATTAACTCCTGCTCCAAAATACAACACCATAAAAAATGGCTGATGCTGCATAGGACTCATAGAAAGTCTTTAATAGTGCTCCCTGGTCTCCAAATGACCCCAGCCGCCTCACCAGGTAAAGTCTGCTCTGATTTCTCACCTCTGATTCTTCCTGTAAAGAGCATCAATGCTGTGGCTCCAGTCCTGTTTATTATTCAGGTGAACACCCATGTACCTATAAGAGTCCACTATCTCAATGTCCACTCCCTGGATGTTCACCGGTGTCAGTGTGGTGGGTCTGCGGTCTCCTGAAGTCCACCACCATCTCCTTGGTTTTCCCGGAATTGATCAGCAGTAGGTTCTGCGCGCACCAGTCCACAAAGTCTAGAGTCCACTGTCTGTCCTCTGAGTCGTCCTCACCTGTGATGAGGCAGACTATGGCAGAGTCGTCAGAGAACTTCTGTAGGTGGCAGTGTGGGGAGTTGATGGAGAAGTCTGCAGTGTAGAGGGTGAAGAACGGTGCCAGCACAGTTCCCTGTGGGGCCCCCGTACTGCATACCAGCATATTAGAGACACAGCCCTGTGTCTTAACATACTGTGGGCGCCCTGTAGTAGTCCAGTATCCACTAGAACATGTGGTGGTCCACTCCTGACAACTCCAGGTTCTCCCTCAGAGGTCGTGGCTGGATGGTATTGAAAGCACTGGAGAAAATCAAAGAACATGAACCTCACAGAGTTTGCAGGGTTCTCCAGGTGAGTCAGGGCTTGGTGCAGGAGGAAGATGATACCAGGCTGGTAAGCAAACTGCAGTGGATCCAATGAAAACTTCACCAGGGGCGCAGATGATTTAGAACCAAACTCTGGAGGGTCTTTAAGAAATCCGATATCAGGGCTATCAGCCTATAGCTATAGAGGTGCTTTGGGGGTGCTCCTGCAGCCTGGGGGGTTGGTTTTTGTCCTGAGATTGTCTGCAGGCTGTTCTAAACCCCTCTGATGTTGTCCTTTTGCAGCTGCTCTTCCATTTTCCTCCAGTAATTTTCCTTCTCTTGCCTTAACTTTAATTTCAGTTTCTTCTGAACACCTCAAAGCTCCTCTTTATCTCTCGATCTAAAGACTCTCTTCTTCTCCTTCAGGAGAGCCTTTATTTCAGGACTTTTCCAAGGCTTGTTGTTAGAAAAACACAGCACCTTTATGATGGGCATGGTGTTGTCCACAGATAAGTTGATGTAAACTTAATGGACTCTGTGATGCTGTTGAGGTCATCCTCCAAAGGGCTACAGAGTTTGTCCCACACAGTAGCACAGAAACAGTCCCTCAGAGCCTCTTCTTTTTTTTCTTTTTTTTTTTTCTTTTAACGTCCTCAGAGCCTCTTCAGTCTCTGCCGACCATTTCCTTACTGTCCGTTTCATGGCTGGTTTTCTGTGTACTAGAGGTTTATATTTATGGAGATGAACCAGGTTGGGATCTGAGCCTCCCAGGGGAGGGAGAGGTGATCCGCTGTATGTCTCCTTGGTGTTAGCATACAGTAAGTACAATGTTTTATTGTTTCTGGTATGACAGGTGACCTACTGGGTGAAGGTGGGGAGAGTGGAGGACAGGGAGATGTGATTTAACTCCCCCAAGATCAGAAAAAGGGCCTGAGGTTTCTGTGTTTGAAGTCTGCTGGTTACAATGTGCAGGACATACAGCTATCACTATAACACGTGTGAACTCCCGCGGTTGGTAGTACAGTCTGATGCTAACTGCTAACCACTCAATATCGTTACAGCAAAGCATTTCTTGGATGGATGGATTGATGGATGGATAGATAGATACTTTATTAATCCGCAACTGGAGAAATTCGAGTGTCCAGCAGCATACAGCATTTGCCATTCATAATCAAACACTCAAACAATACAAACATCAATACCAATAAATTAAATTTAAAAGCTACAGACATTAGTAATAAAAGGTGCAAATTACGAGGGTCCATTGTGCTGCCTTATGGCAGCTGGAATAAACGACCTACAGAACGTCTTGGTCCTGCAATGCATGGAGAGGAGACTGTCACTGGCTTTTCTGAGCTCCACAACAGACTGATAAAAATTATATAGCATTTCACTGCTGACCTCAAAGGATTTAAGACTACTTAGAAAGAAAAGTCTGCTCTGTCCTTTCTTATATGCCACCTGTCCATGCACCGGCTAGTCCAGTTTATGGTCGAGATGAACTCCAAGGTATTCATAACAGTGCACCATCTCAATGCTGACACCATCTATTAGCACAGGAAGATCTGTTTTCCCTCATCCTATATAAAGTCTGATGTATACAGGGTGAAGAGAAAAAGTTATAGTACAGTTCCCAAGGGGGCGCTAATGTTAGTACACACAGTGTCAGGGATGGTGTTCCCCAGTCTGTCCTACTGTGGTCACTGTGTTGTCTGATAATTAGTTATCCACTCAGAGAGCCGACGCTATGGTCAGATTCTCCAGTTTGCGTCCGAGGATCTGAGCCCTGATGGTATTGAAGGCACTAGAGAAATCAAAAAACATTAGCCTCACATACCCTCCTGGGCCGTCAAGAAAAGAGTGGGCCTGGTGGGGCATGTAAAGGATGGCGTCCTCCACTCCCACGTTCTCACTGTAAACAAATTGCAGGGGGTCTTTTGCCTGTCGCAACTGTGGCCCTAGCATTTTGAATCAACTGAAGGCTTTTAATTGCATTTTGTGGACTTCCTGATAATAAGGAATTACAGTAGTCCAGCCTTGAAGTAACAAATGCATGGACTAGTTTCTCTGCATCACTCCTGGACAGGATGTTTCTAATTTTAGCAATATTCCGGTGGTGAAATAAAGAAATCTTAGAAACCTGTTTAATATAAGAATTAAATGTCATGTCTTGGTCAAAAATTACATGAGGTTCTTTACATTATTACCAGAGGCCAAATTAATGCCATCCAGATGATTTGACTGATTTAGCAGTTTCCTTTTTAAAGGTTCTGGTCCAAAGAAAACAACTTCTGTCTTGTCTGAATTTAAAAGTAGAAACTTAACAGTCATCCAGGTTTTAATGTCTTACAGACATGCTTGTAATCTACCTAACTGATTGGTTTAATCAGGTTTTATGGATAAATATAATTGTGTATCATCAGCATTATTGTGGAAATTCATTCCAGCTGTCTAATTATTTTACCAATAGGAAGCATGAATATATATATATATATATATATATATATATATATATATATATATATATATATATATTTATATATATATATATATATATATATAGTAAAGAGAATCGGTCCAAGAGAACCCAGAACCCTGTGGTACTCCACAGGTAACCCTTGAGTGTGAAGATGGTTAATCATTGACATGAACAGACTGTGATCTGTTGGACAGATATGATTTAAACCAACCTAGTGCTGTTCCCTTGATCCCTACAACATGTTCAAGCCTTTCTACGATGTGTAAGCTAGGCGAATTTACTTTATTAATGACGAGAAATATGCTGTTCTAGCTTGTCGAAGGTCGTTTTTATAAAGTAGTAGACTATTTTTCCAGGTTAGAAAGGAATCATTTAAGTGTGTAGAGCGCCATTTTCTCTCCAGTTTCCTAGTATTCTGTTTTAAAGTACGCAACTCTGCATTAAACCAGGGAGCCAACCTCCGATGGCTGATTACCTTCTTTTCAAGGGGGCTACACTGTCTAGTGCCAAACGCAGTAAGGAAGTAATAGTTTGAAGTAGACCATCAATTTCTGAAGGGTTAGTGTTGGAATTACTGCCATCCACTGTTGTATTCTGAGACGGATAGGGAAGCAAGAATGGAACAGATTCTTTAAAACTTGTTACAGCACTGTCTCATAAAGTTCTACTGTAATGAAATTTTCTTTCAGAACATTTGTAACGTTGGGTAAAGTAAATTTAAATGATATCAAAAAATGCTCAATTAGGACTGGGTTATGTGGGAGGACTATTAGTTCATCACACTCAATGCCGTATGTCAGTACAATGTCTAAAGTGTGCCGACCAGAGTGTGTGGGTCCCTTCACTTTCTGAGTAAAGCCAATTGAGTCTAAGATAATATTAAATGCTGCAGTTAGGCTATCAGTTTCAATGTCCATGTGGATATTGAAATCCCCTATTATAATTACCTGATCAGTGTTTAAAACTAAATCAGATAAAAAATTAGATTTCGTCCAAGAATTGAGAGTAAGGGCCTGGTGGACGATACAAAAACACAAACAAAAGTGGTTTTAATGTTTTGCATTTTGGATGAGGAAGACTAAGGATTAGATGTTCAAAAGAGCTGTAGTTAATAATTGGCCTAGGGCAAATTTGCAAATCTGAATGAATGATGGTTGCAACTCCTCCTCCTCACCCAGTACTTCTAGGAATGTGAAAATGTTGATAATTGGAAGGACTTGACTCATTTATAATTACAAAATCATCCTGCTGCAACCAGGTTTCTGATAGGCAAAATAGATCAATTTTATTATCACATATCAAGTCATTTACTAATAAAGTCTTTGAGGAGAGGGATCTTATGTTTAGTAAACCACATCTAATTGCCCTATTTCCTTGTTTGGTAATCATTTTAATTATATTTTTATAGTTTGCTTTTGTCAGGTGAACTTTTAGTCTATTTGATTTTGGCTGTGGGCAAGACACTGTCTCAGTGGGGTATTGAGTGGGTAACAGTACAGAAGCTGCAGAGAGGTGGGTTAAACTAAGACTCTGCTTCTTGGTCTGGACCCTGGTTTGCCAGTGTTTTGACGGACTAATAAATCTGTCCAGATTCCTAGAAAGAAGAGCTGCTCCATCCAAAGTGGGATGGATGTCGTCTCTCCGGATCAGACCAGGTTTTCCCCAAAAAGTTTTCCAATTATCAATGTAGCCCAGGGGCGGATTTAGGATTGAAGATGATCAGGGGCTTACACCAGATGACTGACGGGAAATTCATTTTTGCTTTAAATAATTAGGTATCTCAGCTTTTGCATTCGGATCACCTTAAGGCAGATTAAAGACACTAGAATAACCTTAATATGCTTGAATCAAACAAAACAAGACTGAAACCATATTTACTATCAACAACTGCCAGCTGCTGACTGCAGTCGGCTAAAATCACTTCTCCAGGAAATACAGCTTACATCCATTAAGAGCACATAATGTAAAGCAACAGGGCCACTGAAATCTTATTGTCTTAGACATGAACCTGGCCTCTGTTGTTTTTCCTGCTCTGTTCTTCAATCTTACACTGATTTAATCCTGTTTTTCTTTTGCTTTCTGTTCAAGTTTTTGTACCTTTTTCCAATTCTCTCAACGGCAGCTTTAATTAAATACATTTACACACAAATATTTTCAAGATTACCATGACAGCATCTGAGCTAACCCAAACCAATCTCAGATATTAACATCATACTTAAGTCATCTGCCAATCTGGAAGCTCATAGTAGGTTGAATAGTTACTGAGGCTTTGAGGCACATTTGTGGCCTCTACAGCTGATCTGATACACTCCAAGCAGTCATTAGAGCCAGAATCAGTGTTTTTTGTCATTGTGTACAAAAAAGTGACATGTATTTTTGTGCTAGATGTGTGATGGCACAATGTGGATTATTCAGATCATTAGGACTCAGTATCAAAATTATTAAAAACTGAATAGCTAGTATCGGTACTAATTCGTCGAGGGTAAAAGCTGGTTATGATTTTCTAACTCCTTAGGCCATACTGATGAAATCTCAAAAATATAGGCTGTTACATTTATATTTTATACTCTCAATTTAAATACTTGTATTTACTTAGTTACTGTAACACAATTTTACTCTTCTTCAGTTGTTCCTCAGTCATCTTCCTCTGTGATCTTTACTTATTTATCCAAGTATTTCTACATTCTTCCCATGTCACCATATAGGCAAAATTGTGTTAACATTCATTTTCTCTACCAAAACTAATAGCGAACTGACATTTTGCAAGCCAGCACTTTTAAAATAAGATTCACAGACCTCAGTCATAATCTATTTTATCACAGCTGCTGTTGTCTGCTGTAGTTTTTATCTAAAATAGTTCCCTATATCCAATTCAGCAACACTCCTGCAGCAGTATCCCCAGCAGGCAGACTGCTAAGGCCGCCGAAGCATTTCTTCTCTCTGCTGCCTCTCTTGGGAACTGCGTTACTACAACTTATTTCAGAGAGGCTTTTATTCCCTTCCAAAATTAAAATTGGGCTTCGGGGCTTCTCAGAAAACATCCCCTAACTCGGCCCCTGATGTAACCCACGTTTGCTTGACACCACTCAGACAACCATCAATGAAATGACAGCATGCGTCTAAACACGTCATCAGTGGTCCGATCAGGCAGGGGACCAGAAAAGATTACACAGTCCGACATCTTTTTAGTAAACTTACACACCGAAGCAGCACTAATTTTAGTGACCTCCGATTGGCGTAACCGGGTGTCATTACCACCAGCGTGAATAACAATCTTACTGTATTTACACTTATCCTTAGCCAGCAGTTTCAGGGTGGGATTTTATGTTCTGTTCTGGCCCCTGTAAAACATTTGACTATAGTTGATGGGGTCTCTAAAGCCATGCTACGGACTATGGAGCTGCCAATTACCAGAGTCTGTTTCTCAGTGGGTGCGTCACTGAATGGGGAAAATCTGTTAGAAACGCAGACAGGTTGGTGGTGCCCTTTGGGCTGGGAAATATGCTTTCTACGTACAATCACCCAGTCTGCCTGAGCTTCCAGCTGTGTGGATTCTGTTGAAGGACCGCTAGGTGATTCTATCCTTGTTCGCTCCGCACTGGCTAATAGGTCTCGACTATTTACTGGATTCTCAACAGCGCGCAGACGGGCCTCTAACGCTGAAACCCTCGCCTCCAAAGCTATGAAAATGCTAAATTTACCATTATCACTAAAGGAGGCGGGGGAGTACCTAAACATCTGACACAGAGAACAGGAGAGAGGAGCCACAGAGGGAGAAAGAGACGGACGAGATGTAGCCATAGCTGCTACAAAACTAAGCTAACGAGCTAGCAAGATCTTAGCATACCAAGAACAACCGTGTGAAACATAAATGGTTCCCAAAACGTAAAGTACATCAATTGGAAATAAGTGTAGTAGTGTGCTTGTGTGTTAAAATAACTTAGAAAGACTTCAACAAAGAGAAAAATAGATAAATGGAAGAGAATCTGAGCACCAAACACCAAGCAGCTCAGAGGAGCTCTGCAGTGACAACAGCAAGTGACGCAGCAAAATCGCAATACTTAGAGCAGCCTGCAGGATGTTTTCCACAGGCTCGGGACCTTCCCTGTTCAGAGACTCCAGTTGAAGAGCATGTGCAAAGGCACCACCAGCTCTTCAGCACAGTCCCTCAGGAGCCTCGGTGTTATCCCATCTGGTCCCGCTTCCTTGCCAGAACGCACTCTCCAGCTCCGCCCGTACCTCCTCCAAAATGTAGTAATCAGCAGCAGCAGAGTTTGAAGAACAGCTGGGTGGAGCAGAGGAGGCAGCAACAGCGGTGGAGCGACCGCCGGTTGGAGAAGGACAGGAGGGAGCGGCAGAGCAGCAGAGGTGGAGGAGCTGCAGGGTGGAGCAGAGCAGGAGGAAGAAGCATAGGGGCTCTCATCAGTCCCCTACAGAAACTCTTGCAGCAAGCCAACTGGCGGAATAGGCAGGACTATGTTGGCCCCTTCCGGAGGTTTAACCCCTTAGGCCCGCTAGCTAACTTTTTGGGGGCACGCTTCCTAGGGTAACATTTAACTTTCAATTATTTGTTATTAAAGACACCAACAGTTGGTCTAAAGTCAATAAGAGTGAGTAGTTACTATTTATGATGTTTATTTGCTTCTTTACAATGAAAACAAGCTGCTCAGCTATCTATAATGTTTTTTTTTTTCAGGCATAATTAATATTTTATGTCTTTCAACCTCAATTACCATGGCCCACTATGATTTTCCTGAAAATTTTCACGTTCACAATATCCCCATAGATCTTCCTATTACATGAGAGCAATTAGAACATTTTAGACCTTTTACAAGCTGTACAAAGCCTTCCAGAGAGTAGGTATGCCAAATTCAGTTTCTCATGTTCTGCTTTCCTGATTTTTCCATCATTTGGGATGGCTTATCAATGATCACAATGTCTGGTTGGTTGGCCATTGCCTTTTTGTTTGTTTCAATCTAAAAGTCCCAAAGGATGTTAGTTCGATCATTCTCCACCCCATTGGGAGGTGATTCCTACTTTGAGCTGTTGGTCTCCAGTTTGTTTTTCACGCTGAAATTTTGGTACACTATACCAGCCAGGTAGTTCTAACCTAGGTTAGATTCCATGGTTCTATGTATCCCTTGCCTGTTAATATCGCATACCCTACTGTGAGTTGCTGAATTGTTTCTTTGCACAGCCTGAACCGGGCATCTTGCATGGTGTCATAGATCTGGGCTTTTACTGCTCTGGTGCTCAAGACCTGCTCCTGTGTAGCCATGATCAGTGCTTCTGTACTGTTCTTCAGCCCGGGCCTCTTTAGCCATTTTCAGTGGTAAATACCATTCAATGGTTTCTCCTCCCATGATGGTTCCTTCAGCTTTTCTTCCAATTTCCATTGTCAGGACCATCTTCCTGATGTATCCTTAGAGTTTGGATGTTTCTTTGTGAATAGTGGCACTTATGCTCACTAGATCTCTGCCTCTTTCTCTGCTGTACTGGAATCAGGGTTCTCTCAAATATCAGTGTCAGAACGTTAGCTTATAGCGTTAGCAAAGCTTGGATTTGGCATTCTTCTGCAGTTTTTTTTTTTCCTATCCATGTGCCTCATAGAGAAAGCTTTCGTTGTCGGCTAAAGACGGCCCGTCATGTTTCTTCTTTCTGGTTGTACTTCCAGTTGCAGCATATTAAAGTGGGCAAAGATAAAGGGTAACAATTTGAGTAAATGTGAAGGGGTCTGTTTATATTGATTCTGATACAAATAACTGTTTTTGAATAGTTCTTTTTTTCTAGTATTATTATTGATAATTTTGACAATGTTAGTCATTACTGACTCTGGAGGAGCTGCCGGCTTCTTCACAGCTTCCCTCCTGACCGGTCTGCTGTGTTCGTTAGTCTTGAGAATGCTTTTTGTTCTCTAATATTTTCTACCAAACCTCTGAGGCCTTCATAGAACAGCCGAGAACTTTACTTAGTAGATAATATATATATATGGATTTTATTTTGAAGTATCAGATTAAAGGAGATACAAATGCACTTCAGATTTGTTTTACTTTTAGTAAAAAAAAAAAATACATCAAATAAATTAAACTATTCAAAACTATAATTTACAACTAACTTCCACTTTACAATTATGAACCATAATTATGAAGTGGAACCATCTGTGGGTTGTAGAAAACTTTGCAAAGATTGATAAAAGATTGAAAAACATTTTAAACTCACAACTATGATGCATTTCTCTCCCTATGGTAAATCAGGAACTAGGCGTAAATAAATGAAAATCAGAAACACAAACTCATGTTCTAGTTATGTTTGCAATGATATAATTCCACTCATGTTTTTCTCATTAGTTAACAATCCTAAATGGCACACATTGCTCAAGTGTGTCAAGGTTAGAGAAGGACAAAGAATGAAATCCATAATTTCCTATGTGTCCCACCCCCTGCAGCTTTTTTCAATTGGGTCTTTCCTAAAAATAGGTATGCATCCCTACGGCACAATCAACAAATGTCTCCCTGTTAATGAGTGGCGCTTCCGCTGATGATGTTTGCCCTCTTGCACTGTAGCAGCGCAATGGCTTCATGCAAAAAGCAATTAGTTCATGGCAGCGGATGAGCAGCTCCTGTAGGGCGGCTCCTGCTGCCAACTCCTGATGATGAAGTGCTGACACGGTGGGGTGGCAGCAGAAGGAGGTGGAGTTTCCTGCAGAGGCATAGAGGACAGTTGAAGGATAGTCAGGGCGGAGGACATAGTCTCTTGGTTTTCATGTTTTAATTAGTAAAATATAAATTTTTCCTGTTCAAATGACCTCACATTGTTGGAAATTAAAACTCCCTCCTTGCTTGTGAATCCACTTGTTTATAGCAAAAATTGTATTAACGTCAGACTTCAAACTCTAGATGGACTAGCAATTTTCAGTTCAACACTAGTGTTGATTGTACCTTCCAACGGTTGTGGTAGATTTTTTTATCCATCATTTTCACTTAGGGTCAAAAAATCCAGTCATAATCTGTTGTTATGTCAGGATTTGTGCTGCAGTATGGGAGACGAAGGACCCAGACGCAGAAGCAGAAGCAGAAGCAGAACTCAGGTGAGGTGGTTTTAATGAGCTGCAGCAACGAAAGGCATGACACAATCAATGATCCAGCGAGGATAGAAGGCCTCGCTGGATCTTAAATGAGGGGAGAACCAAGGAGGAACAGGTGGAAACAATGATTAATCGGGCAGAGCCCTGGAGGTTCAGGATAACACAGGTGCAAATAATAAAGGAGTGTGAGTGGGGAGTGAGGCATGACATGTTACCTGTCAATTTTTAAAATGATAATAGTGACATATTCAACAATATTTAATTTGAATTCATTTTGATTAATAATCATTCTGAACTGAAAAGAGAATCCACACTGTCCCATCACACATGCAACAGATTAATAAATGTGTTCTGTTACTACACTAAAATGTGGAACATTTCTCTTATTATGGTGTTCAAAATTCAGAAAGACTCTCTGAATGAGGACTCTTCTGATTACATCAGCGGGAGGAAACCTTGTGGAATGCATTCATTTTGCATCAGTGGTTAAGCTTTAGAGATTGGTCATCGCCGTCTGTGTGCCTATATCCACCTGTGTTACTATTCTCAAATCCATTAATAATGGAGACCAAGTTGTAGGTTTGGAGGATTTTCTTCTCTTCACTCCGAGTAAAAGAATGTTTATCCAATTCTGCTATCTTTATTCTTTCTCTTGATAATTAATTTATCTCTCCCACATCACAGGTTAAAAGCCTGGGTGCCACCCTCGACAACATGTTCTCCTTCACTTGTCATATTAATAATGTAACTCCTGTAGCATATTTTCATCTTAGGAACATAAACCGATTATGACCATCCCTCACTTCTCATGGTGCTGCCACATTGGTCCACAGTCTTGTTACTTTACGACTGGAATATTGTAAGTCATTGTTATATTGTCTCCTCCTAAAAGCCCTCTATAAATTACAGATTGTCCATATCTCAGCAGCTCGCATAATCACTACATCTCCATCCACCTATCATATCACTCCAATTCTCCATAACCTTCATTGGCTGTCTATCACCTGGCGTATCAAATATAAAGTAATCATCCTTTCTTATAAAGCCGTCCATAATATTGCTCCTCTATACCTCTCTGACCTTGTTCACATTTCTGTTCCTACATGTATCCTCAGATCTTGTTCCCTCATGTCACTTCCATAGGAGGAAGAGCTTTTAGCTACTCTGCTCCCCAGCTATGAAATTCACGTTCCTCTTGTCTTTGAAATTGTAGTTCATTTCCACATCAGTTTAGATTATCCTACTCCGTTTAGTTGTATCTGCTCTATTTTGTTTGTGCTTACTTTTTAAATTGTGTATATTACTGTAGTTTTTCTTGCTTTTATATCTACATTTTATTATTTTCTTTTATTACATTTTTTTAACTTGTGTCTGATCTCTGTAAGGTGACCTTGAGTGTCAAGAAAGGCGGCTAGAAATAAAATCTATTGTTGTTTTTACTATTATTAAGTTGTTATTTTCAAAACAAACTTTATATCTGACAAATGAGCCTCATTAGAATGCACATTGTGATTTATTGAATATCACTATACAGGTAGAGCTTTTGATGTAAACTAAGAGAGAACGTTTAAAATGTCCTTTATCAATATTCTAGTTTATTAAGAAAACAAAACCATCAGCTTTTCATAGGTGTATTTGTTGTACATTCCACAAATTGAAAGTTTTCTAGACCTCTATGATATTAAGAGCATTGAAAAAACCTCCAAACTGCAATTGAGTCTATTATTAACTTCAACAGTGAAAGCTAAAAGTGAAGCAGAAAGTTGCCCTGTTTAATTGAGAGCAGTCCACTACTGATGTGGTAGCAGAGGGAAAGAGAAAGCCTTTCTTCACCATCGGCCCCTTCTGGGTGAAGTATCTGCTTATCATTGCCAGTTGTTCCAGAGTTTTTTTTTTTCCCTACAGCCCGTATAAAACAGTTTTTCAGAGGCCCTGAGAAAAGCTCCCCTAACAGAGAAACAGCTTAATTAGACTGAAACTGAATAGACAGTGCCGACACTGCACCCAAAAGGAGAGAATGAAGAATTGTATGTAAAGCCCTCTTACATTTACCAAATCTTTCTAGTTTACACACTTTTAAACTGTAATGAAAAAGAAATGTTTTGTATGATGATGCCAATATGTGCACATGCACAAAGTGTGAGGATGATGTGTTGAATGAACCTGAGGATTTGGACAGCATTGAGGTATTTTGACACTGCCAACTGGGGGAAGCAGACAGTAAACACTGAGTAAATCTACAAATGGTGGCAAAACAAGCCTAAATGTTCAAAGTGTTTTATTTGAACAATTTACTCTTAAGCGACTATTCTTCCTGAAGTGAATGTCGCTCTCTTGTCAATGGATTAAAGAGAAATTGGTTGGTTTCTATCACAATATTTGGAAAATGTTGTTTCTGTTCTTTATTGTGGTTCTGTTTTGGTCATTTTTTGCTACTACTTTGTCTCAAAATTGGTTTATTTTAATAGAGTTTCTAAGTTTAGCTTTGTTGTACTCGTTGAATTTTCTGCATTCCATTTGCCTTATGTGTATTTATTTATTTTCAGTGTTAGATGTTTTGCCTGTTGATCATTTGCACAGGGCTAGCTTTTTGAAGAGATATTACTGCATCAACGGTTGTTGCCCGAGCTTAAATATATTAAAAAGAGATAAAGAACATCATATTATTACAAATAAATCTAGTAGCTACATTGTTTGTTGTCAATTTAGGATTTTAATATCCTAAGATATTAATATGCACACATGAATAAGATTCAAAGCGGCTGCCTGAAATACCAAGTATTGAGGTAGTATTGCTGGATCTCACAAATAACGTTTCAGTTATGAAAAATTTAAAATGTCATCCTTAAAATGTTGCTGTTTAGATAATTTTGTAATGTCTTTGCTCTTTCTCTCTAGTTGTTGGTGTAACAAACGTTAGTAAACTTAGCAAACAAATTACAAAAGTATATAAATAATGTTGGGTTCTGAACCATGATTATGACATCAAAAGGAGCTCTACAATGATTACCCAGCATTCCATAACTTGGCGACACGCCCCCTCCCTCTCGGTCGCACCAGTCTAACCAATTGAACTATCCGCTTGCCTCCCATCTGAACCAGCTGAGTGCCGGGGGATCTGTGCCGCTGGTTGGGTAAAATGCCAATCCCTCAAAACGCCCGCAGCCTGATTGGAGACAGATACGGGAAAAGGGGGGGCGAAGCGCCCACACTCAGCATGAAATGCAAAAAAGCCATTGCTCTACCTCTTCCAACTTGTTTCTATAATTGGGCAAGTTCTGTCAGAACTTTAAAGGAGAGACCTCTTTTCCTAACACGTGTTCTTTTTGCATTTCCCCCCTTCCTGCAACCAAGCCGTGTCAATAATTTGGCTGGCCCCCAAACTATTTTCGCAGTCCGCTGAACCTCTCTCTCTCTCTCTTTTATTTTTTTCATCCCCTTTTTGCGCTCCGTTCCCCCTTCGCGTTTTTCCGTCGCAACAAAGGACGCGGTATCTTTTTCCTGCACCTGGGACTTCTACAAACTGTAAGACTGTTGCAATTTATCCTCAACCTGGGTGGAATGAGTTAGAAAGCTTTCGTTATAATTTTATGCAAGCATTATTTTTAACTTCAAGTGAATCTATGTCACTTGAGCGCTCCGTGTTGGAGTTTCTGTGCTGTGTTTGTATTTCTATTTACGGGTAAATTGTGAGCTTTTTGTACAATTGTGTTTGAATAGTTATTGTTTAATAGACGAGCAGTGTATGGGTTGATTGCATGTTACTGTCACTCGACCGTGGGTTTTAACAGCGTCACGACGCTCCTCCTGAGTGGCAGGTAGACTTCGAGAGTCGTTTTCTTCCTCTTTTTACTCAACCTATTTCAACTTTCTTTTTAGCCGAAGGCTAAACCGGTAGATACCACCAGGCTTCTTGCAGATCATAAAATATCAGCCATAAAACATCCCCCTACTTTCGTTGTTTGCTTGGTTGTAGACGTATCTCGCATCTACGAATGCGTGCGTGATCTGACGTACGTACCTACGAAGCGCCCGTGACGCGCCTAAGTGACGTAATCGCTGGTCGCCATATTACTTAGGTATACCGGTAGTCTTGAGAGAACTGTTTGGTGTAAGTACTGTTTTATTTTAGTTGTGTTTTAGAATAAATTAGTTAAATTGAATCAAATCTCTGGTTTCTTTTATTCTGAGTTTGTGTGTGTGATTTATTGCAAAGAATTCATGTCTTTCAGATAGGATCTTCCTGGTGTAATCACTAATAATTAATCATTATAAGTGAGATTATTGGTTGACAATTCCCTTTTGATTATACAGTGGGGCAAAAAAGTATTTAGTCAGCCACCGATTGTGCAAGTTCTCCCACTTAAAATGATGACAGAGGTCAGTAATTTTCATCATAGGAACACTTCAACTGTGAGAGACAGAATGTGAAAAAATAAATCCAGGAATTCACATTGTAGGATTTTTAAAGAATTTATTTGTAAATTATGGTGGAAAATAAGTATTTGGTCAATAAAAAAAAATTCAACTCAATACTTTGTAATATAACCTTTGTTGGCAATAACAGAGGTCAAACGATTACTATAGGTCTTTACCAGGTTTGCACACACAGTAGCTGGTATTTTGGCCCATTCCTCCATGCAGATCTTCTCGAGAGCAGTGATGTTTTGTGGCTGTCGCCGAGCAACACGGACTTCAACTCCCTCCACAGTTTTTCTATGGGGTTGAGGTCTGGAGACTGGCTAGGCCACTCCAGGACTTTCAAATGCTTCTTACGGAGCCACTCCTTCGTTGCCCGGGCGATGTGTTTGGGATCATTGTCATGTTGGAAGACCCAGCCACGTTTCATCTTCAAAGCTCTCACTGATGGAAGGAGGTTTTGGCTCAAAATCTCACGATACATGGCCCCATTCATTCTTTCCTTAACACGGATCAGTCGTCCTGTCCCCTTAGCAGAAAAACAGCCCCAAAGCATGATGTTTCCACCCCCATGCTTCACAGTAGGTATGGTGTTCTTGGGATGCAACTCAGTATTCTTCTTCCTCCAAACACGACGAGTTGAGTTTATACCAAAAAGTTCTACTTTGGTTTCATCTGACCACATGACATTCTCCCAATCCTCTGCTGTATCATTCATGTGCTCTCTGGCAAGCTTCAGATGGGCCTGGACATGCACTGGCTTAAGCAGGGGGACACGTCTGGCACTGCAGGATTTGATTCCCTGTCGTTGTAGTGTGTTACTGATGGTAACCTTTGTTACTTTGGTCCCAGCTCTCTGCAGGTCATTCACCAGGTCCCCCCGTGTGGTTCTGGGATTTTTGCTCAACGTTCTCATGATCATTTTGACCCCACGGGATGAGATCTTGCATGGAGCCCCAGATCGAGGGAGATTATCAGTGGTCTTGTATGGCTTCCATTTTCTGATAATTGCTCCCACAGTTGTTTTTTTCACACCAAGCTGCTTGCCTATTGTAGATTCACTCTTCCCGGTCAGGTGCAGGTCTACAATTCTTTTCCTGGTATCCTTAGAAAGCTCTTTGGTCTTCACCATAGTGGAGTTTGGAGTCTGACTGTTTGAGGCTGTGGACAGGTGTCTTTTATACAGATAACGAGTTCAAACAGGTGCCATTAATACAGGTAACGAGTGGAGGACAGAAGAGCTTCTTAACGAAGAAGTTACAGGTCTGTGAGAGCCAGAGATCTTCCTTGTTTGAAGTGACCAAATACTTATTTTCCACCATGATTTACAAATAAATTCTTTAAAAATCCTACAATGTGAATTCCTGGATTTTTTTTATTTATTCTGTCTCTCACAGTTCATGTGTACCTATGATGAAAATAACTGATCTCTATCATTATTTTAAGTGGGAGAACTTGCACAATCGGTGGCTGACTAAATACTTTTTTGCCCCACTGTATATATTATCTTTTTTCTAGCCCAGAGGCTAGTGGTGCCCCGATTAAATGATTTAAAGGATAATTAACTACTAATTTACAATTATTAGTTCATATTCTTAACATAACCAGATAAATCATAACAATTATCAATTCATTAATTATTTTTAATTGATAATTTCCCCTACAACAACAATATATTGCTGATGCTATTTCAAATGTGTTATAGCAAAAGCAACATTATTTGCAGGATTGTGTAAATATTATGTTTACTTTTTTGTATAGCATAATAGAAAAATATGTAATTAGTACTATAAAACTATGACATCTACTGTAACTTTATTAGTACTGTACAAAAACGTATAGTAGGCCTATATGCCAACAACTGGTAATGTAGTTACATTAGTAGTACAAATCAGTCTTGCACATGAAGTGTATTATTCAACATTCTCAGCTTGGCTGTCTTGACACAACTTTAAAAAAGAGTGAGTTATTGTTAAAGTGAATACACAACACATGTATGACAACAGTATGCCCATCTTCTGAGGGCTACTTCTAGCAGGATAATTTACATTTTTAGTTCTCCATAGTTTTACAATTGATCTCAGTATCCCCATTTATTTCTTTGTCATGTTTACTCTGAAGTGAGGATGAGAATTTCTGTATATAAAAATGTGAAATATTAAAGAATTTTTAACATGAGATTTAATACAGAGGTTCTTCATCCGTGTCCTCAGTACAATCTGTCCTAAAGTTTTAGCTGTTTCCATGCTGCCACATAACTGACTGAAATGATTAAAAGGCTTCTGTAGCACTTGATGGCATGCTAAGGAGGTAACGCTATCATTTTAATCAGATGTGCTTGGACAGACACACAACTAAATATTAAAGGACATTGGGCCACAAGTAGGAACCACTGTTCTAGTGTTTTTCACCCCATAGAAGCTCCACTTGGTCTGCTATCCTGCTCAGCTATAGTGCCCCCGGTTGGATGGGGAACATCGATTCGGATGATGCTCCCAGTGACCAAACATCCTTCATGTCCTGTTGTCAACTTTTCACTTTCTTTAATATAGAAAGTACTCTTACATGAGTTCTTTTTGTTCTTTCTGTGTCTCTTCTCTGTCCTCTCAAACACACAGACGGTTGTGGCAGATGGCCGCTTGGATTCAGCCAGGTTCTGGTTCTGGTTCTGCTGGAGGTTTCTTCCTGTTAAAGGGGAGTTTTTTCTCCCCACTGTCGCTACATGCTTGCTCACTATGAGGGATTACTGAGGGATTGCTGTGGTTGGAGTCTGCATGATCTGGGCACAACCTCGCGTCAACGACTCAATGAAATCTGCTGGGATATCATTCACAAAAAAAGTTTAACTGATTGGAATGTTTGTATAATTGTATTGAAAATATTTTTATGAGTAAATGTTTTTGTAGTCTAATCTGCCAGCTCAATTCGACTTGTAAATGAAAAGCTTTGTTGTTTTAGGGTGAAGCTTTAATGGAACATAATGACAACAATGATAAACTAAGTCAACCCTACGTTGTTAAAGATAAGTTTGAAAAATTAAAACAAAATTTATGAGAAACTACAATTTATTTGTATTTTGATAATTTGATTTGACTCAGGATGACAAACAGATGACCCTCAATTCAAGACACACCCCGGACTTTATTATCAACAAGGGCCTAATTATTTCTAAGGTCTCCAGTATTGATCTTTCCTTATCTGATCATTTCTTTGTAAGGCCCATCTTTACCAACTCAGTTACTATTAGTTGGCAGTTACTATTCTAAATCAATGTCTACCAAATACTTTTTTGCCCCACTGTAACCCCTGAAGAGAGAAAGAAGGAGCTGACTAAGGTAAGGCAGTAAGTCAGAGTCTTAGAAAATATAAAACTAGAAGCAGCTTCACTAGCGAACAAAACCCACTAAAGGCTGAAGAATTTGACTAAACCAACATTGCTAAATAAAATGGAACAAGCACAAAAAGCTACACTTCAGCATAAAGCATGACACGGCTGACTTAATAATGATATTCTCCTGATTCATATTTTGACTTCACTGAGGCGGTTTGGTGTTAGGGGTCTGTTCTGTTTTAATTTGGGCCAAAACCATCTGCTGCAGCTCTGCCTCTTTCATGCCTCCTCTTCCTTTTAGGGGAGTAGACTTAGTCTGTAGATAACCCATAGCTCATGTTCTCTGCCATTTATAGTTAAAAGAAAAAGATGAGAGGCGCTGATCGATGAGCAGAAGTTCAACCCTGGGGCCTCGGCTGATGATGAGTTAAGTTCTGTGCAGAATGAGCTCCCTTGTGTTGCTACTTGTTGCAGTTTTTGTTGTTTTTGGGGAGGATACGAGGAGCTGAGTTTTGATGCGTCTGCCTGCAGCTCTGTGATAATATCCTTTGATTTCTCTTTGGTGGTCCTACACTAGATTTTCGAGGTAGAACACTGTACACGCTAAACTTCTCTGGGCCCTGTGATGAATCACTAGCTGCTGTTTTGGCCTTACCTTACAGAGGTCAGCTGTGATTCACACTCACTGTAGCTTTAGAGGTTCCATTTTTGATCCACTGGACTCAAACATCTGTTTGACAACTAAAATGTTTCATGTATCTTCATTTACACTATTTCATTTCAGAAAATGACGATTGTATTGATAATAAGCTGTACTTGTCACAACTCGAGATTGAAACCTTTGATTTAATGGGTTTGCTGTCTCATTCTTTATCTTTGGACATTTCAATAAACAGCCTGCTGGTTTTCACTTTCAAGACCTGCTTCCACAGCCCGGTGTAACTGGAATTAGCCCAAATGTGGTCATGTAGCGTTGAAGTTATTGTTTGTTTCAGACTTTAGACTGCCCTCTGCAGCAACCCACACCTCCACCTTTATATGGAGGGTCTGGCTCAAAAGACAAGATTGTGTAGACATTAACAGCTTTAAAGTTTGTACACGCCTTCCAAATGAATTCAGAAGGGTAGGTGTGCCTTATTGTTAAACTGCTTGCTTGAATGGTTTAAATAAATTAGCTGGATAACTTTTAGACCTACAAAGATAAATATTTCCTTTCAAACTAGAATTTTAAACATTTAAACTAATGATCACTACCTTAGGATTTATCTGTAATGTTTATACAACTATAGTCTATAGTTGATTTTAAAATAGCAAATATGAGAAATGCAATTGTTCAACCATTGTTCAAAACTGATAAGCCACCAGGCGTTACCACAGAGGTAACAGAGGGCAAAACTGGCAGTATCACAGGTGGAGTCTAAACTTGTCACAAGACCATGATTCAGAGCTGAGGCGAGGTACACTAACCTTAAATCTGAATCCAGACTCCAGGTTGTTTGGTGGGTTGGGGGTACAGTGTGCAGAGTTTAGTTTTCTAACAAAGACAAGCATTGGTCACAAACACTATATTGCCAAGGCATTCACCTATCACTAATCGTTAAATTCAGTTATTCCAATCAAATAGGCGTTTGAAATCTGGCACTTCAGTAATCAGATGACGTCTACTAATATTTTTCAAAGCATGGGCAGGTTTCAGGAGCTCAGTGAACTCCAGTCTGTTAACATGAGATGATTCCACATACGCAATAAGTTCAGCTGAGAAATTGTATCACTGCTAAATATTTTACACACTCAGAAAATAAAGTACAGAATTGTACTTTTAGGGGTACCATGTCTTTTCACTGGGGTGGTACCCTGAACGGTATAATTTTGTACCCTTAACTGTATGTACCTATTTTTACCTCTGTAGTCTGTACCTTTTAAAGTAAGGCAAGGCAAGGCAATTTTATTTGTATAGCACACTTTCAACACAAGGCAATTCAATGTGCTTTACATTATTAAAATTGGATGAAATCAATTTGGTGATCAAAATACAAGAAAGCAATTACAATAAGACAGTAGTCAAGACAATACAACAATGTAATGACAAGGAGGTAAAAACACAGTTTGTCTTCACTAACTGATCTCGCTGAAAACCTCACAGTTCTTCCTTCCACTAACTGATCTTTAATCTTGGTGAAAAAGTTCCCTCTTCTTAAAAAAAAACACAAGAAAGCATTTATAGTAATCAAGACTATAATTTGTGTGAAAATTAAAAACAAGCAAGTAAAAACCCATAGGCGAGTCTAAATAGGTGAGGTTTAATTATAGACTTAAAAGAGTTCAGTGTGTCTGCAGCTTTGCATTCTCCCGGTAGTTTTTTCCAGATTTGAGAAGCATAGAAACTAAAAGCTGCTTCTCCATGTTTGGTTCTGGTTTCTAGGGCCGATCAGTAAACTAGAGCTGGAGGACCTGATTGATCTGGGTGGTTTGTACCATGATAGCAGATCTCTAATGTACTCTGGTGCTAAACCATTCAATGATTTATAGACTAATAAAATCACTTGAAGTCTATTGTCTGAGCTACAGGGAGCCAGTGGAATGACTTTAGAACTGGACTGATGTGTGCTTTTCTGGTTCTAGTGAGAACACGAGTAGCAGCATTCTGGACAGCTGCAGCTGTCTGATTGGTTTTTTAGCTAGACCTGTGAAGATACTGTTACAGTAATCAAGTCAGCTGGAGATAAATGCATGGATTAGTTTTTCTAGGTCTCCTTGTGTTATCATTCCTTTAATTCCTCAGGTGATAGAAAGCTGACCTTGTTAGTGCCTTTATGTGACCCTGGAGATTCAGGTGTGAGTCCATTATTACACCTAGATTTCTGGGCTGGTTGGTAGTTTCAAGTTGGGCCTGTTTAAGCTGATAACTAATATGCATTCGATCTTTTTTGGGAAGGGAAGCACTTCAGTTTTCTTTTTGTTCAGTAGGAGGAAATTATGGGACATCCATCTGTTAATTTCCTCAATGCATTTATTGAAGATTTGGATGGGTTCAACATCACCTGGTGACATTGAGATACAAAGCTGAGTGTCGTCCGCATAGTTGTGGTAGTTAACATTATTGGTGGTTAGTCAGTCAGCTTACTGAGTTGATGTGTTTCCTGGAACTCTTTGTTTCTTTTCAATGTTATCTGACGGTGTTGTTGCACAGTCAGCTAGTATGACTCTAGCAGGCTTATCACTGACGGGTGCGAGGATGTCATGTTCTCTGTGTGTTACAGCAGGTTAGCATCCACCATGTGTCTCAGTTTGAGAACAGGGTGGTGAGTTCACATGAGTTAGCAAATTCCAGAGATACAGCTTCTGACCTTTCTTATTGATGTGACGTCCATATCTTGTGAATAGATGTCTCCTTTCACAAAAATTCTTAAAATTATTTAGAAATCGAATAGACCTTTCAGCACAGACAGCTTTAAAAAACCTGCTAAAAGATCTGATCCTGCTAAATTGTTCGTCTGAGGGTGTTGCTGGAATTGGTCCAGATATGCGAAGTTCTACCTTGTTGTTGTTAAAGTTCTGGGGTAAATTCAAGAAGTCTTTCTTTAGAATTTCAGATTTCTTAAGAGAGATGTCAGCAGCTCCCGCGTGGACACGTTTTTCTAACTCTGGGTTGTTCTCAATAATCGATGGAATCCTCTCAGAAAGTTCTTTAACTGACATCTGTGGGTAATTAAAGACACTTATATTGATGCATAGTAGTCCTGGGCAGTATACCGGTTCATACCGAAAACCAGTGTTTATTTGCGTTATGATATGAATTTTTATTATAGATCAGAAAACTTCCGGAACGTTTAATGAGGGGAACTGTTTTGGCCAGGACCGATTGCACTGCTACGCGCTCTTCACCACAGAGTAGAAAAGAAAGTTTTTAACTAAGTAAAGCTGCTGGCAGGAGCGAAGCACACAATTCTGATTAAGTAATTCCAAAAAAGAGGAGCCTCATCTATAGTTGAAAAAGTTTATCGGCTTTTAAATGTGAAACGAGAACCGAACGGCATATCTTTTACAAACGCTATTGAGAGTAACCAGTAGGGGGAAGTGTTGAGCGCTATTTGACAGTCTGTAGGTAAATGGATCAAAGGCGGCAGAACCAGTAGCAAAGAAATCCAAAATAGCGGTAAATATGTTTTACATTCCATCTACGATACTTCTGCCATCTTCAGTACTACATGCAAAGCAATTAGAAGATGCAATTTGTTGCTTGCGCCAACGTGAGGTTTAAAAAAAATTATACATTCAGCCTTAGAATATCAAGAATGCCTACTAGAATCATAATCATTTTAATTTTTTTATATCAATCACCTGTGTCTGGAAAAAAAACCAATATGATGCAGTCCATATGGCATTAAAATAGGCTATTTAAAGCACATTTTTTAAATTCTTCATTCTTATAAGATAATGTGGATATGAACAGTCTTGTATGGCAAAAAAAAAAATACTGGTAAATACCGTAATACCGTTATGTTTTTTAAAAATACCGTGATATGAAAATTTTGCCATACCACCCACCCCTAATGCATAGCTGTTCAATACCTTTGATCAATCCGTCAAGAATAATAGCAAGCGTTTTCCCTTTTTTGCTGTTTTCTGATCTCTTTGGTTTCTTGTCGGTCTTGGCTTTTTGTTGCTGGCTGTTCGGTTTATCTTTGTTTGTGTTTTGCTGGCCTTGCTGTGAGTCTGCCAGACTCAGGGAGCCGGGAGATTTCAGCGCTGTGAATCTGTTCTTTAAAGAGATAATCGAAGTTGTTGGTTGTTGGAATTTCTTATGACGTTCCTTATTTTTCTTCTTGGGTGTTTCTCGTCTGAGCGGCGGCCAATTTTTCTGATGAGTGGGGGGTTCTTCCTGATAGATGCCGTCTGTTCGGAGGGATACTCTGTGTTGTTGGAAGGTTCTTGAAAATCGCATGTCTTAACATTGCTTTGAAAAGTATCCATTGAGTTAACAGAATGCAAAGAGACCGGATGATCATTCCTAAGCCTAGGAGCAACAGCCTGAAACGATCGGTCACCTCTAGTATGCAAACAAGTGACAGCAGAGTTTGATCCACAGACCTCAGAGCCCGAGCAGGGGTGTAAGGCTGGATCTGAACGCTGAGGTAATAAGGAGCCTGACCATGGAAGGCTATGAATCCTAAAACAATCATTTTAAACTTGATCCTATAGGACACTGGCAGCCAATGAAGTTGTTTTAAAATAGGAGATATGTGGGTCCTCTTGTTAGTGTGGGTCAGAATTCTCGCTGCAGAGTTTTGCAATAATTGTAGTCGAGAAAGCACCTTGTTTAGATATGAAAACAAACTATTATTACAATCTAAACGTGAAGACACAAATGCATGGATGATGAGCTCTAAGTCATTACGTGCGACCATATTCCTAAATTTGGACATTTTCCTTAGTTGAAAGAAGGAGTTCCTCGTTAGTTGCTTGCAGTGCTGAACTAATGACATATCTTTGTCAAAGATAATTCCCAAGTTTCGAAGACTTGGCTTCGCAGACTGGCCTAAGTCTCCCAGGAATTGTTTAATCCCAGGAATTGCATCATCAAGTGCAATTACCAGTGTTTCCATTTTGTCTGCATTTAGCATTTAAAGGTGCTACCTTAACAGCCAATCATTATTGACGTCACATGATTGACACATCACCTGCTCAAAATGTAGCCAATAGTCATCCATTTTTTTATTTGTTTGATTAAAAAAAGTCACATTTGTTAAAAATAAAACTACAAGATTCGTTTACATAATTCTAGATTTGATATTTGGTGTATTTTTTTTTGTAAAAAAATTAATCACCAGAAATTGTACCCTATCCAAAAAATGGTACAAAAATTTACTTCTAAGTACTGAGAAACATGTACTGTATGTACTGTTCGGACAATGAAAAAGGTACAGATAGTTACCCTGAGGTCCAATATTTGTCCTTAGACTGTGTTAATTTCTTTTTTGTACCTTGGGCCATAGTAATGAATGTACATATTCTGTACTCCTTTTTCTGAAAATGTACTGTCAACTGTTGGTGGTATTGTAACAACGCCGATGAGACTGGGAGGCACTTATTGGTAGTCTACTTAAACTCACAGAGTGGGGTCACACATACTGGAGATTTGGACAAACAGGCGTGGAAGAGCTGTAGTGGTCTGCACAGTCTTGATCTTAAATTGACACAACATCGATGAATCAGAACAGAAAAACTGAGCCAGGCTGTCTCCTGTCTGACCTCACAAATGCTCTTCTGAAATAATGCTTAAAAATGTCCAACTCACAATACAGTGTACCGTCGTTTCTCACGGGGGTTATGTTCTAAAAATAACCGCATCAGGCCAAAGCCGCGAAGTATTCAGCTTTTTTTTAAATTATTATTATATATGTTTTAAGGCAATAAAACCCCTCACCACTCACTTTATACACTTTTCTTAGACGTGATGAACATTTTCTTACATTCTCACTAGGTTAAGTAGCCTGCTTTCAAAGTTCAAACCTTTGTAGTTTTTAAAACACAAAAGTATTAATATGCCGTGGTCTCTTCGTCCTCACGCCGCTTGGGTGCGTCTTTTTCCACTGAAGGCCTCGATGCAGGTTTCTTTTTCTGAGTGAGGATCATAGTTGTGGGTATTTGGCAGTACTTGTGCCAGGATTCTTATAAACAGACATGCTAAATTTGGCAAGCCAAACCCATTCTATACAGGAGGCACGACACGGAGGAGATTTACAATAACCTACAATCAGTCAAAACACAGAACGCAATATGCGTTAATACGCTGTAAAGAAAGCATGTACAATCCACTAATTTAAAAAAAATCAGGGAAACAGTGAGGCTGCTAAAGCTGAACTGCATTATAATGAGAGACTAATGTTATTATTTTGAACAGATCAGCATTCTTGGTTGTGTGTCTCATAAAAGAAAAAGACCATTAGAAAAATCTCTTACTGTGAGGTATATAGATGGATGCACTTGTTTGTTGTTTCGTCCAGCTGGTTTTTGTAATCTGTAAAGCATTTTAACATGTTATTTTGGTATGAAATACACTATATAAATAAAGTTTGATTGGATTTCTGAGTTATCTCCTTTACCCTTCTTCATTTCAACCCCACTTCTCCTCCCACAGGAGAGGGGGGGGACTGTGCTGCCTTGGTGGAGCATTCTCAGAGTCCTTTTACTAGTTAAATATAGTCAGTTATGATACAGTGTGGATATTATACCATAGGTGATTTAATAATGTTTACAAGAAAACTAATAACAGAGGATTCGATAAAATCATGCTTTAGATTAACAAAGTTAAGTATGATGAGAAAAGTCTGGGTTTTGGTGGTGGTTGAGGACAAAAGGAGAAGCCATTACAATCTATGGAAAGTTCTTGCATAATGTCTAGTTGAAGAGAAAAGGCCATAACTGTGTCAGTGTATTCATTCATCAGAGTGTGGCATGCCCTGCCCTCTGGTCTGTGGGAGCCCTGCAGCCCCCAGTTGGATGATAAATAAGAGGATTAGCTCAGCCCTCGGAGGGCCCGGACATCCACAGGCTTTTGGGGTGACAACTGGTGCCCACGGTAGAATATGTAACAACTAGCCCCTCCTGTTTGTCACCCCAGTCATCCACCCAAATCCCTGTCCCTGTTCTCCAGATGCCAAGGAGTAAAGAGTCTGAACAGGGTGGGGGTTGTGTGTCTAATACCAGCCACTAAGACTGGGAGAGTAAGACAGGTTAATCTGAGCACAGTCTGGACCTCTTTTTCTTTAAGTTATAATGGTCAGCATCGTCTGTCTCTTGTTTGTTTTTTCCACTTGAAGGAATACATTTTTCCAGTATAATATGCATTTTCTACCATCCATTCTCTGCTGCTTATCTAGGGTCGGGTCGGGTAGGGCAGCAGTTTAAGCAGAGACACCCAGACTTCCCTCTCCCCAGCCACTTGGGCCAGCTCTTCTGGGGGAATACCAAGGCGTTCGCAGGCCTATAGAGAGACATAGTCCCTCCAGCGTGTCCACATTTCTTCCATGTTATTTTCTGTTGCCACAAATTCCTTGTGCTAAGATAGGAGGTAAAACGTGTGTGTGTGATTAAACCAGATTCACATGAGTAATACAAATATAAAGTAGAAGCCATAATGTGCATTATGTCAGAAAAAGAGCAAATGGATGTTTATTTTTTGTTTTATCCTGAAATAGTTTTGTTAGGACCGTGAATTTTGCTCTGAAATTTGAAGTGGTGGATTGGATTTTTAATCTGAACATTTGAATAAATACTAAGATTGGCTATAGGGCTGTGTGATATACCGAAAATGTACAGATACCAAAATGTATGATTGTTATCGACATCATTTTACACTTTATTTGTTTTTGTTTTTTATGACAAGAAGTGTATTAGTTTAGCGATGCCAATGTCCTTTTAAGGATGAGGTGGAGTCACATGACTATATACTGTCATGTGACTCCACCTCAAGCAGTCTGTAACAAGAAGGGAACAGTGTTGCCACGAAGTGATTGTCTCTATATTCAGCAAGTGTTTAGACTCTACCAACTCTTTCAAAAAAGCAACTAGCAACAAATCTAGGAACTTTTTATGGTGTTATTTGAGATGCTGACATGAAGCACGTAGCTGTGTTACTACGCCAATGATATTGATTTGAGGCCATATCTCCCAGCCTGGTTGTCTAATCCCTTGCTGCAGTCAGGTTTCTACAAGAAAAAAGAAATGAGGGGAGATATGAGAGATTTGTGCTTGTGTAAAATTAAAGACTATTTCAATTAAATATTTTTTTATATTAGAAAACTGAACTAATTTCTTGTTTGTGAACACAATCTTGGCCATTAAAGCTGATTTTGATCCTGATGCTGGTTATGTCAAAATATTACTTTAGTGTTGGAGTTGAGATTACATTCGTTCAATGTTCTCTTTTGAGAAACAATCAGTACGTTTACATGCAGCAAGAGAAAGTCGAATTGTTGCCTTAGTCCGATTGAAAATCAGACTTTTTAAATGTATGTATACACCTAATCGGGCTTGAATAGAAACGAATTAGAGTTTCAGAAACTTGACTCAGCTACCCAGATAATGCGATTGGGAATCAGACTTCTCAACCAACTTCTGCAACCAGTCGTGGAATCGTCGTGGAATCCAACGTATTACACGTTGGATTCCACGTGGAATTCATAATTCGATTTTCTGGGAAATATAAACTGGGACAGAGGGATGCCCTTAGTCTGATTACTCCAAAAAGCTCCATTTAGATGTGCATGGAAACATGTGCCTACAGTGGGGCAAAAAAGTATTTAGTCAGCCACCGATTGTGCAAGTTCTCCCACTTAAAATGATGACAGAGGTCATTAATTTTCATCATAGGTACACTTCAACTGTGAGAGACAGAATGTGAAAAAAAAATCCAGGAATTCACATTGTAGGATTTTTAAAGACTGGTGACCGCTGCTGCTGCTACCCTGACATTCTCCTCTGGGTCCTCTTCCCCCATTCTCAGCTCTTGCTACATGTAAAATAATGAATGAACATCCAAAAGTCACAAATTGAATTGCTTTAAACCCACTTTTTTTTAAATACAATTTTTTTTATCTAGAATAAATTTACAGATTTGCCTCCAATGATGTAGCCTCAGCAATCACTTTGCGATATGTCTGCTCTCTCTCCTCCTCAGAAAGGAAAGGTAGGGCCTTAAAACGGGGGTCAAAGGCAGAAGCTGTATAGAGAAGGCTTTTTCCCCACCTACTCTTTCAGCAAACTGCAACCTACTGAAACATAAGTGAGCATTTTTCTACAGAAAACGACTTACAAGAAATTAATTTAAGCTAGAGACCACAGCTATTTATTGGGGGGGGGGGATAAAATAAATGAGTGAATGGAGCCTTTAATGTTCTACCTTTGCAAGACTTTCAGGACCATTGAATGATGCCGCTAACCCCATGCTTCACAGTAGAGATGGTGTGTTGTTGGTGATGTGCAGTACTTGATGTCTGTCATAAATAACGTCTTGTCTGATGGCCAAAGAGCTCCATCTACGTTTCATCAGACCACAAGACTTTCTACTCATTGGTCATGTTGTCTCCCACTTGGCTTCACTTGAATCACAACTGTGTGAATCACTAGACTCACTTGATTCATCGCGCTCCACGTCTTTGTTGGGGATGTAATTAAGGTCTTCAGAATCTTCATCTGAGCTACTTTCACATCCCTCATACTCTCTGTCCTCTCCAGTGATGAACTCGAGCGCGTCTTCAACACTATATCGTTTATTTTTATCCATTCTACAAAACGCAGAAAATGACAAAAAATTGTGGGTAACTGGAAAAGGACTTGACAAGGCTAAAGTAAAGTTCCATCAGAAATTTAGGCAATTCGATAAATCAGTTAAGCTACAATTTAGTTGAATATGACAAAATGAACTAAAATTTACTTAAAATAACTGAATAAGCTAAACTGACTAGGCAACTGATCAGTTTTTGTCATTTTTGACAAATGTGTCACATCATTTTTTTCATTATTTATTTGGAGTTTAATGCCCGATGTGACATATTTGTCACAGCAATATTTAACAAACGTACTCTATATCAATTTATTTTAGAAATATTACCAAACTACGCGATAACGTAAGTGACCTGTCACATATTATTTATTGTTTAGAATTGCTAAGGAAAGACTTACCTTTGCAAAGAGTAAAGAAAGTTTTTAAAATTAGGTTAGTGGTCTCATTAGCTAACCATGTGGACCAAGTCTTTGGAAATGGTGTCTTCAAAACCCAGAGTCCCTCACTAGTCACATGACTGAATTAGTATGTGCAGTAGATGTTGCTTAGATACCTTATGAGTTAAAAGTCAAAGTTAAACCACAATAAATAGTTTTTCTCAAAGTATAAAGGGGCAGTGACACCAGTATCACCATGGGTCCTTAAGGGTTAATTGGTTTTTCTTTTGAAATGTTTTTATTTTACCCTTAATCTCCTGAAGCACTTTGAGTTGTCTTGTTGCTGAAAATGTGGTATACAAATAAATTTAATTCAATTCAATTAGCTTTTATTTATATTGTGTCAATTCAAAACCAATGTCATCTCAAGGCACTTTACAACAAAAGTTGTTGCAATACATTTACACAAACATTCCAATCGGTTAAAAGTTTTCTATGTAAGGAATCCCAGCAGATTGCGATGAGTCATCGACGTGAGGTTGTGCCCGGATCATACAGACTCCAACTACAGCAATTCCTCAGCAATCCCTCATACTGAGCAAGTCTGTAGCGACAGTGGAGAGGAAAAACTCCCCTTTAACAGGAAGAACCCTCCGGCAGAACCAGAACCTGGCCCAGTACAAGCGGTCATCTGCCACGACAGTTTGGGGGTCTGAGAAGACAGAGAAGAGACAGCATGGAGGATGCTCAGTGACTTCGACCATCATCTGGACCGATGTTCCCCATCCAGCAGGGGGCATTGCAGTTGAGCAGGGTACCAGACCATGTGGAGCTTCTATGGTGGAAAAAATACTGAGAGAAAACTGAATTAACAATCACAATTAGTGCCCGACCGATATATGGGCCAGCTGATATTATCGGCTGATACGGGGGTCATGGATGATATCGGCTATTGGTAGAAAAAATGCCGATAATTTAAAATGTTTATTTATTTATTTTTTTGAGGGGGCATGACACAAAATGCAATTGAGCTACTTATCCAGCAGATGGCGCCAGATTAATAATTTCAGGTCTCAAGAGTGTTGCTTAACACACGCAGCTGACCAGACTGTTACGTTACGTTTTTGTAAAGAAAAAAGTGGCAGAGGTGAGTAAAACAAAGTTTTGAGCATAGGCCCTATTTGTTGTCAGTGGTAAACTGTGAAATAAGCAATGACAAAAATGTGTTTCCCCCTCTTCCTTCATAAGCTTAATGTTTGCCTCGTGGCTTTGTGTGGAAAATTGGATGCTTGAGAAGAAAAAAACCCAGGAAGAGCGCTACAATGTTTGTAACAAAGAGTGCAGCGCCCAGTTCTTAAATGAGAATACTTAGAAGTTGGTCGCTGTGTGCTGTTTACTTATACTTAAACGGGGTTTTTCATACATAGGAAACTCAGCGGCGACCACCACTGTCTAATTTATTACCGCCACCGGCTCACAATGGGGATATAAATAAATACTTTCAGCACTGCTGTCGGGTCTATGCGCTCAATGGTCGGGATTTAACTGCAGTTAGACAAACGCAGCAACAATGCTGGTTATGCGCTGTTTCGATGGCGCAATCCTTTTCCTAAAAATGGCCTAGCGACAAATCTGGCCACATTTCTGACCACCGTTTACTTTCTGTGAAAATGTGTCGCCGATATTCCCGACAGATTAGAGAGCCGTCTTGTTCTTCATGTTTGCAGAAGTTTGTCTGCATTATAAACTGCATGCACACTTGGTACATTCAAGAAACATTATGTGTTCTGTCTTGTTTTTGAATATCATTGCTAAGTAAATCTTATTTAGTTATCTGGAATCCAGCGAGTTACTGAGACTGTTATTTGGTGTGTAAATAGGCAGAGAAGGCAGGGTTTAAGCTGAAAGTACCTTTTTTGGGGGGGTTGGAATTTATCGGCCATTATATCGGCTAACCTGGGAGCTGGTTCCATAGGAGAGGAGCCTGATAACTAAAAGATCTGACTCCTATTCTACTTTTAGAAATCCTAGGAACTACCAGTAGATCTGCATTCTGAGAACAAAGTTCTCTGTTAGGAACATATGGAACAATCAGATCTCTGATGTATGATGGAGTTTGATTATTAAGGGCTTTTTAAGTAAGGAGGAGGATCTTAAACTCTATTCTGGATTTAACAGGGACCCAGTGGAGAGAAGCCAAAACAGGAGAAATGTGATCTCTCTTTTTAATACTGATTATAACTCTTCCTGCAGCATTTTGGATCAACTGAAGGCTTTTAATTGCATTTTGTGGACTTCCTGATAATAAACAATTACAGTAGTTCAGCCTTGAAGTAACACATGCATGGACTAGTTTCTCTGCATCACTCCTGGACTTGATGTTTCTAATCTTAGCAATATTCTGGAGGTGAAAGAAAGAAATCTTAGAAACCTATTTAATATGGGATTTAAATGTCATGTCTTGGTCAAAAATTACATCAGTTCTTTACATTATTACCAGAGGGCAAATTAATGCCATCCAGATGAAGTGATTGATTTAGCAGTTTCATTTTTAAAGGCTCTGGTCCAAAGACAACAACTTCTGTCTTGTCTGAATTTAAAAGTAGAAAATTCAGCGTCATCCAGGTTTTTATGTCTTGCAGACATGCTTGTAATCTACCTAACTGATTGGTTTAATCAGGTTTTATTGATAAATATAATTGTGTACCATCAGCATAACTGTGGAAATTCATTCCATGATGTCTAATTATTTTACCATTTGGAAACATATATATAGTAAAGAGAATCGGTCCAAGCACAGAACCCTGTGGTACTCCACAAGAAACCCTTTAGTGTGAAGAATATTTATCATTGATATGAACAAACTAGAATCTGTCGGACAGATATGATTTAAACCAGCCTAGTGCTGTTGCCTTGATCCCTACAAAATGTTCAAGCCTTTCTAAGAGAATATTATGATCGACAGTGTCAAAAGCAGCACTGAGATCTAACAAGACCAGAACAGTCACAAATCAATTATCTGAGGCCATTAGAATATCATTAGTAACTTTTACCAGTGCTGTTTCAGTGCTATGATCAGCTCTAAAACCTGACTGAAATTCCTCAAACAGGTTGTTGCTGTTTAGATGCTCACATACTTGATTAGCAACTATTTTCTCAAGAATTTTGGATAAGAAAGGAAGGTTAGATATAGGTCTGTAGTTAGCTAAATCATCTTGATCCAGGGAGGGTTTCTTAAGTAAAGGTTTAATTACAGCAACCTTAAATTCCTGAGGGACATATCCATTTATTAAAGATAGTTTCATCCTGTCTAGAATAGGACCAGTAACCAGAGGGAACACTTCCTTACATAATTTGTTTGTAATTGGGTCTAACATACAAGTTGAGGGTTTAGATGAAGCTAATATTTGTGATAATTCTGAAATTTCAACAGGATCAAAACGGTACACACATAGATATAATAGATAATAGTTGGCTCAACAGAGCAATGACTCTGTGTAAGTTTGGCAACTTTACTAAAAAGAAACCTAGGATTGTTTTTATTTACATCTATTAATGACGAGAAATATGCTGTTCTAGCTTGTCGAAGGACATTTTTATAAAGTAGTAGACTATTTTTCCAGGTTAGAAAAGAATCATTTAAGTGTTTAGAGCGCCATTTTCTCTCCAGTTTCCTTGTATTCTGCTTTAAAGTACGCAACTCTTTAAACCAGGAAGCCAACCCCCTATGGCTGAGACAGATTATGGAAAAATTCCCCTCAATTCTTGCTCTTCACCCTGCATTTCACTCACTGATCATACATGCTGGATCTTATGACATCACGCTACGTCAGAGTGAATTATTAAGAGCTGATGTGTCACAACTACTGGTAACGTTGAGCCAACTCAATATCTCAAACACCTGGATTTCTGGCCCAGTTCCAGAAGGTAAGGACGAACGTTTCTCTAGAATCAGATCTCTTCACAAATGGATGAAAACCAAATCTTTGGAAACTTCTGTCGGATATTTAAACTACTTGAAGATCTTTAGGTCGGCGAATCACTTATTCAAAGACAATCAATGCTATCTCAATAAGGCTGGAATTAAACTGCTGGCTGCTAATATATTTGCATATTTGAACGGCATTGCTCAAAACTCACCCAAGGTCAGTACCTCAACTCCAACAGATAAGCTGCCAGATGCCGGCGCCTCCAGGTTCACACTGACTCCTACAATCTCTCACAGTTCCCCGAAGGTCAGTGCGTCAGCTCAGCGTGCTGACAATAATAAACCATTAGACGGGGCATTCAGCCTCTGATAACGATAATGATGACTCAGCAAAACTAGGCTCACCGATTGAATTCTGCAAAAAACTACAGGATCAGATTATTAAAGGAACACAGCGACGATTCTGCCTTCCCACCATTGCAGATGACTAATGTGTGATGTTTCAGGCTGCCAGACTTTTCTCCAAGAAAACTTGTCAACCAGCACCAGTCTGGTTACCGAGAAAATAGCATTCCGGTGATTATTAGTAATAGAAATTACAAAGGCAACACCACACCCCCCCCCCCATCATGTCAAATCTCATAAATATTGCCTGTCAGTATAACTTAAAAACTACCAATGAATTTCTTAAATTGGCACTACCCAATGTCCGTTCCCTATCAAAAAAATCTTTGTTAATTAATGACGCAATGTAAAGGCTATGTTTTTGTCTGAAACTTGGTTGGATTCAAATAATGAAAGAACCTTAATGCTAGAAGCCACACCACCTAACTACAGCTTTCTAAATGAAAACAGGCAACAAAGAAGGGGGGGGACGGTCTGGGAACTATTTTTAAAAATACACTGAACTTTAAAAAGATACCTTGCTACAGAGATAAAAGAACCAAATAAGGTCTTAGTCTTAAATATGTACAAACCACCTAAAGCGAGCTCAAACTTTCTTAGCGATTTCATTGACCTTCTTTCTTTACTATGTATTGAATAAGACAAACTAATTATTGTGGGGGATCTGAACATTCATACTGACAACCCCCAGGATAGACAGAGCAAAATACTAAGTGATACTCTCCTAAGCTTTGGTCTAACCCAGCATGTCAAACAGCCAACACACAAACAAGGTCACACCTTGGACTTAATCATTAGCAAAGGCCTAAAAAGCTCTAACATCTCCGTATTGGATGTTGCATTATCTGACCACTTCTGGATCTTCTTTGAAAGCATTATCCCGGCTAAACTATCTAATCAAAATGACACATTTGTAAGAAAACGATCTCTTGTTGACAGCTCTGCTGAAATCTTTAAACAAATGTACTGCTCTACCTCACCCCCCCAAGACCCACCACCCCCACTACCCAACACACACTCTGTTAACAACCTGGTAGATAACTTTTTCTCTAAAGTAGCAGACATCATTAATACCATTGCTCCAATTAAAGTAAAAGTAGGCTCAGGTAGAAACAAGTCTCCATGGACCAGCAATCCTCTAGTACGCAGCGGAAAAAGGGAGTGCCGTCAGGCCGAAAGAAAATGGAGGAAAACTCAACTATGAGATCTACAAAAACAGGTTGAACAAATATAACTTAACCTTGAAAACTGCAAGGGAATTATTCTTCTCTGAAATCATTAACAAAAACATTAATAATGCTCGGACCTTAACGCTCTTCAATGGTTTGAATCTTACCTCAAAAATAGGAAGTTCTTTGTGTCTATGGGAAATTTCTCATCAGAACAAACAGAAATCACATGTGGGGTCCCCCAGGGCTCCATCCTGGGCCCCCTCCTGTTCAATATTTATATTTATACAGCCAATCAGATTAGCTACCATAACTATGCAGACGATACACAGCTGTACATTACATTATTACCAGGTGATTTTGATTCTATCCAGACCTTAAATGAATGCATTGAACAAATAAACGACTGGATGTCCCATAACTTTCTCCAGCTAAACAGAAGCAACACAGAAATAATTATTTTTGGACCTAAGGAGGAACGATCCAAAGTCAGCACATAGCTTTAGCTAATACAACTAAAAACTACTCATCAGGCTCGTAATCTAGGTGTAATAATGGACTCAGACCTGAACCTCAAGGGTCACATAAAGGCAATAAAAAGGTCAGCTTTCTATCACCTGAGGAACATTTCTAGGATTAAAGGACTCCCTCCCTCTTTGCTATTTTTATTGAACCATTAGCAGCAGCAATCAGGCAAAATAATAATGTTAAAGGTATACAATGCAACAAAATAGAACATAAAATCAGTTTATACGCAGATGATGTACTACTTTTTCTACAGCATTCACAAACTTCCTTGTATCAGGTAATTGAGTTAATAAAATCTTACTCAAGAGTTTCAGACTATTCCATAAATTGGTTAAAATCTACAGTCCTTCCTATCAGCTGTTCC